>VXAK01002514.1:0-23245 GCA_013399435.1 Arenaria interpres | reverse complement strand
TTTTTTTTTTATTTTAATAATGAGATGACAGTAGTTAACTCAAATATGTGATGTTTTATGAAATACTAGATAATTTACACTGGTGTATACCAATTGTCATTTATTTTACTTTAGAGAGGATGCTAAAAAAAACAAGAAAGCACCAAGTCAGGAAATACTATAATACAGGCTTTCTGTAAGAACTTCATTATTCCTTCATTATTCTCCTTGTATGTTTGCATTAGGACATTAGGATATCATTTTTAATTATACCAATAGTTAAGAATTCTGCAAGAATTCTGCCTTGCTCAATTCTCATGAGAAAAAAAAATCAGCAAATTAAGTTTTGAATCTGTTAGTAGTCTTTCCCTTATTATCTCCTGATAACCCTCCTCTGATATGATATTGAATCATTGTTTTCCTTGCAATGTACATAGGTAACATACATATATACATACATATATACAATACGTACCTACATGCAGAATTATGCAACATAAAATTCACATTACTAGATTCTGTTAGGAGAAAATGGTCATCGTTAAGAAATCAAAAAATGGATATAAGATTCCTTTATTTGAGATGGGGAAAAAATATGATCATGAAATCTACAGATTTCAGAAAATTTTATTCATATTTATGAAAGTGTAAATGAAAGTATTTTTTCCAGACTGTTGAAAACCTTAGGAAACTGACAAGAAACTTAATGATGGTAGGATTTGGTGAATTCTATGAGAGAATAATTTTGGATTCAGACAGTTGTAATGAAACAGGAAGGAAGTATAATAGAGGAATGAGTGTTTCTGTTGCACAAGGAGGTAGCAAATAAGAGAGATAGTGCATCCTGTTGATAAAGAAAAGAGCAGTTCTGCAGAAATGACATATTGAAATCAATGTGACTGGTGTAATATTAGCATTTTCGTATAGTTAGTGGACTATAAATAATTGCATATGTTTATTTTTGCTTCTCTTTGTACCTCAGTGCAGTAATAGTGACATCTAATGTTCTAATTAATCTGTAGTACCTTCCACGTCAGACTTTCAACAGCAACAAAAAAATGCTTCCAGGAATGATGAACTTGGCTCTACTCCAGCTGATACTGTGGATGCTGCTCAAATCATCTCTTGGCTTTTATGGCAACATAATCAAGTTAAGAAAATCTGGACAAGATATTTGGAGTCAATCAAGTGCTCTATTTTACTTTAAAATGCTGAACAGGTGCAAGTGGGATCCATTCAAAATGGTCATTAGGCAAAACTTGCTTTGAGGAAGGTGGAGCCAACATCTGTGCTTATTTTCACAGATACAAAAGAGCAGGCCTCCCAAAGAAATGTGAATAGGATCCAAATGGATGAAGCAGCAGGACTGAATAAAGCATTCTGATTTAAGACTTTCCCTGCTTATAGTAATTAGCATTTGAAAAAAAGCATGATCAATCTTTTTTTTCCTCTTGGGCTAGAGAAGGAGGAGTCTGATTTAATTAAGAAGGACATTAACTCCAAGCACCTACCTAATCAAATATTAACCATATTCAGAACAAGTGAATTATAATCATTTTATAGTGATTTAAAAGTTTCCCTCTATAGCTGCATGGATATTTTCACAGTGCTTTTTGGTTTTGCTAAAACCCCTGGTCTTAGTTTACCCTTCAGATGTTCTGTGTTTTAATGACTGGCTGATAGGACCCTCCTGCAATAGATCTTTATGGCATCACTTTGTATTTTATATCCTAGAAAATGAAAGAGGATTTTGTGTAACTGAAGTAGACCCAGGTTCTTAAATCATAATGTGACAGTTCATACTATCTGTGAGATATCTGAAGTTTGTATTTTTGACTCTCTTGTTGACTTTAGGAATGAAATTTCATTACATGTACTGCATTTATGTTTTCTTACAACCTTCATCAATTTGGAGTTTGAATGAGGTACCTTTACTGGTTTTATGCATCAACTTTTCTTCAAATATTTATTTATTAAGGTGTTGGGTTTGGTGTATGACTAACATTTGCCTTTATATTTCCCTTCTGCTCAGTCCTAGCACTGCTATGAATGCTGTAGCCACATGCGGTTAGACTAGATCACAAAGGAGAACCAAGCATAGATGGAAATATATTAACATTGGGAAATCTGCTAAGGATTATGTCTGGGCCTGCTTTTATTAGTGTGTTTCCATACAATATACAAGCACAAGCAATTATTTCTAGCTAATTTTGTAGTGTCACGTGTTTTAACGTGGTCTTGCAGAAATAATCAAAAAAACTTTTTTCTGCCCCTGGTAGGCCAGGAGAGTGCTTTGGTTTATTGTGACTTGGCTATCGTAAAATCCACCCTTTTGGCAATCAGCAGATGATGGGCGTTGTACAACTGGCAAACACTCTAAGTCAGTCTGAAATTGGATCCTAGTCTGGCAAGCAGTGACTCAATTATCAAATTGTCCATTCATGTTGCCAAGATTTTACTTGGACTGTACTTGTTGCCAGTAAGTTTTGTACTACATTTAACATAGTATTCTATTTTTGATTGCATTTTTTGTTTGGTTATTTAAAATTGAAGTCGGTAAAAATTACATTTCCAAGTGTCTTCATATTAATAACTGAGGAAGATCTTGGTATTATTAAGTTAGCCCTTTGTTCAAGTTTTGAACTCTAGACATCTACAGAAACTTTTCTGCCACTTTCCTTTTAGATTAGATATACTCTCATTCTTCTATCGAGTTTTAATAAAAAAGATGGCTTTATACAGTTAAGACTTGGCTCTAGGAAAGATCCATATTGCCACTGGTATAAATGTGAGAGGCATTTCAGCAGAATTTTTCCCGTTACAAGTCTTAAGTCTAGAAATATATTTACACAAATAGCCAAAATATCCCAAATAGACTATGAAGTTCATCTACTCATATTCTAAGAAGCAAAAATATGATGAAGACTGTCACTTCAGAACCACTGTTCATTACTGTTTTTTTTAAACTCTAGAGATACTAAATAAAATACTTTCCATTGTGGTAGGCAAATGAATTAATAGATCTAATATTCGAATAGATATCAAAAAAAATATAAGGTAAGAGAAGGAAATTTTATTTATCTCACATTATTAGAGAGGAACTGAGGGAGAGACCTGCAGGGTGAGCTTTGTGTCACGTTATACTTCCTTACGCTCTACAAGCTATATTGACTTATATGTCAAGAGCAATCATTTTCTGTTCAAAGATATATGTGACCTTTTGTGCATCTTTGCAGGCAGAACGCAGTGAGCACAAGAATAAAAACACATGCTCCATTTTTCTTTTTTTTTTTTTTCTTTAACGAGATCACCAGTTTTCTGACAAGCAATAGAGCGTGGTAATCAGCTTCTGAAGTTAAAAAATAATATTCTCTGTGTTTTACTTATTTACTTCTTTAGGGGTTCCAGACTTGCAACAAAACAAAATGGTGGCAACCTCAGCTATGGAGCATGTCATACAATACTGCATTTTAAACTCTTGGGCAAGTGTTTAACTTGGAGCTGCAGATGTTTAACAACAGTGAAAATCATACATAAAGACCAAGTAAAATAATTTTCCTTTCCTTCTTCTCAGTTCTTTGGGCACAGGATTGATTCCTGTTCTCAGAATGATGGATTGAGATTTTGTTTACTGATTAAAAAGTAAGGTCCTGGGCAACTGGGTGGCCCTACTTGAGCAGGCGGGGGTTGGACCAGATGACCTCCTGATGTCCCTTCCAACCTCAGCCATGCTGTGATTCTGTAATAGATGTTTCTGACTCTAATCTTACAGAAAATAGAGGGGCTTGCTTGTTCACACATTTGTCATTGCAAACTTAGGACATCAGTACAAGTTCAACCTTTAAATAATCAGATTTGAAAATGTTATTATTAGGGCCAGGTTTTTACATCTGTTTTAATGCTTTATTCTTGTGAAGTTCAAGTGGAATGCTGCATCCAAGCATCAGTAAAAATGTGGCCATTAGTTAATCAACTTAACTTATATTTCTTTCACTCGATATTCTCTGCCAATAGAACAATGTAATGGGTATTTTCTGTTTCATTTATAACTTTTTGATCAATTTCCTGTTATGAGAATAGGAATTTTTTTGGCCTGAATATTAATTAGTTGCAAATAGTTTTTTTCACTGAGAATGGAAAAGCACCAGTTAAGGGAAATTAACACATTCTTGGTCCCTTGAGTGTGTATTTATGTGGTATAATCTAAACTGGATGTTTAAGACAAAACCAGTGTGCCACTACTCAGTCAAATGTAATCATGTCTCTTCAAAGCTGGTTCACCCTCTCAGTCATATATGTATTTGTTTTCTCTGCTCATGGAGCAAACTCTGCCCCTGAGGGTGATTGATTGCACAGAAGAATGAACCTCTTTATCCACAGGCCACCTATGCTGCTTGTCTCTTTTGACTTTTGTGCCTCCCTATCTAAACTCTGACCCAGCTAGATAACAGCCAGCTGAAATCATATCTTTAGACTTGCATACATTCATTACTGAACCATACCAGTTTCTGTTCAGCATAAGAGGAGATTGTATATCTTGTATGCGATAGTGGGAATGCTACTTGATATGAATGAATGCAAATGTGCTCTTACAGTTAATTTTTTTCTGTACTTTAGAGACAACAGAAGAAGGAATATCATTGACAGTCTGCTCCTTTGAAACCTTAATTTTGTAATTTGCTAATAAGAGTGTGAAGGATCAGATTGTTGATCCTTCACTTTGTTTCCTCATGAGCTTCTGAATGATATGAATTGGCATTAAAAATCACTGAATGTTTTATTTGCTAGGAAGAGTGAGTTAAGCATGTGATGTTACATTCATGTGTACCTGAGGATATTTGCGTACAGAAGTATGCGTGTATATATATGTACGCCTGTGGATTTTGAGAAATGACCGGTGATCTTGACATTTCTGAATTTGTGGTCAAATAATAGAAATTATCCAGCCAGTTCTCAGAAAGTGTTAGTACACGTTCTGAAAAAAACAGAGACACTTCAGACCTACTTAATTTTGAAAACTATAGTCTGTTTGGGGGCATTGAAGCCCAACTATAAAAGAATATAGGCTCAGTTATACAAAGGAACTTGAGAATGTTGACATTAGTATTGCCATACATAACAGTCAAAAACGTCTGGATAGCTCCTCATCTAGGTTGCTCTGAACCTAAAATGCAAAATATTTCTCTGCGTTCTTAATATGTCTCATAAAGCAACTAGGGATGTCCAAGGGGAATTCAGCCAGTACTTGAAAAAGGTGGCCGTGGCAAAGATATGCCTAAAGTGCCCACAGGAGCTGCAAGGAGAAAAGAGACGTGACTGGAATCTTTCTCCTTTGAGATTTGCTCTGAGATTTGAAGGCTGGAAAACCCTCCTGTAATTATGTGTCTATAACATCCTGACAAATGCAGTTGTCATCTGAAATGTAAAACTCCAGGCTCTAGTCCTCCTTCACAGTCAGAGATACATATCATTACTTTGTATTTCTTGGGACAATGGATCTGCAGCTTCAACCTCTCCTGCTAAAGTTCTGTAAATGCGCAGAAAGCAATTCAAGAAACAGAAGTCAGAGTAAGAAAAAGCAATAGCAGTAGCAATTGCACACTTCTATCCTGTCAAACTCAGAAGCAATACCATCTCAGTGTTCATAATGTGGACCTGAGTTGCTACTGTGAGACTGTGTTGGACCAATATGACCTATCATCCTAGGTGAGTTTCACAGAACTTTTCTATTCTGTAACGTATAAGGCTGTAATTTAAAATTACTTTAGCCTTAGTGGAACAAGAATTACAACAGCCATTTCTATCTTTTCTGTTATAAACGAGGACCTAACCTAGAAAGACATATTTTTTTCTATTAAATTTAATACAGACTGATAGAGGTCAACTGGACAAGATTTTAATGAATTACAGCACAAAGGAACCCTTTTGATGTTTTTTTCATTCAACTTTGTAAAAGGAAAAACAAAGGACAAAACTAAATGAAGCAGTGCATGGCTAGTTGAGTTATGGAGTAGAAGATGAATGCGTAACTGATTAGATGTTTGTTTTTGTAGTTAACAGCATTTTAAATAATATCATGAACAGGTGTTCCTCGGTAACCAACAGGACATACTGGTGTTTCTGAGGCTCACCAGGGATGGATGTTCCCGCTGTATTGCAACAGTATTTTTCTGTGATTTTGCAACACAGCCTCTCTCTGGATCTTGGTTTTTAAGCAACCATGCTGTACCCGAATTTTTCCATAACAAATCTGAATCCTATGTCATTAAAACCTGTCCAATTAGTTCAGTGACTGAACACTAGCTTGCACATATCAGTTATAGGAACAAAAAGCTGCCTCTAACGTACCCACAATCTTTAAGTCACTTTCATGAAACTGTGTGTACAAGGCACGTAAAACTTGAATGAACACCAGCCTCAAGTAAGAAACTGGAAGTGGTTTGACACTCGTTTGCAGTGCATTTGTATATAACTTATCACAACAAATAAGATTTATGAAACCATCCTTCAATATATTGCCCAAGAACATTTTAAAGAAAGATGTTTTAAAATACTGTTCCACATACTAAATACATAATGAAATGGTAAGAACACAGCTGAACTATTTCTACAACACAAATAAAGTATATTTATATTTCAACCTATTAGATCTACAGTTTAGATGGCTTTGCATTCAGGCTGGGTGTAACAACGTTTATTTCTCTGTACCACAGGTGGATAAAGGAATCCTAGAAGTATAATTAAAATATGGCAACAACTACATTGCTATCAGATTCTGATGGCTATCAAGAGGGAGAGGAAAATATAAAGAGTGGAAATTAATTCACACACTAATGAATTTTTTAATTAGTATTTAAAAACCCAAACTTCAGCAGTATATTTCCCTGTAGGGAACAGTATAGAATGATCCAGGTAATTAGACCAAGTGAAGATAATAAAACAAACTTATGGATATAATGTGATAAAACATGTTTGAAGGTCAACAGCAGCAATCAAAGCAAGGACAGAAATTTATTAGATGAAGATAAGGTCTCAGTATCACTATGTCCTTTCCCTTCCATTTCCTAAAAATTCTGTGAAGGTTCTAAAATTCTAAATATTCTAAAATAAAGTTAAATAATTGAAAATACAAACATATGTTGGTTAAGATCTCAAATTAGTCTTCAAACTCATCTGGGCAAATAGAATTATTTAAAATTTCATCATGGCAATCTATTCTTTTATTGTTGGTGAACAAAAAAAATGCTTCAAATATGCTGAACCACAAATTCTTTAATTTTCCAATCATGCTGTTTTTGTTAGGTTGCCACTAAGTGTGTGCTGGCCACTCAGCATATGCCAGCACATGCTGGTATTCAATTGCTGTTCTGGAAGTCAAGTCAGAAAATGTGAAATAGCCTCAGGACCTCTTTGCCACTGATGGCGATTTGGATTGTACCTTTTCTTGGATCTTGACGCTCTCAACTTTTTTTGCTAGGGTCAAACTGGCTATGCAGAAGCAGAGAAGAACGGGGTAAGCCTTGCTTCAATCCATAGTCCCCCCATTTCCTGACCTAAGGAGTAGGGTGACTTTCAGCAAGTCACTTCTTGAAGTGCAAGTAGTAACTTACGGACTCCCTGGAGCGAGACAAAAGCAAGGAATGGGTGAGCCTCAGATGTTGTGCCACACTTAGCTCTGGGCTTAGCCTCCAGGCATGCATTGAACTAAAATAAATTAGTCAGAATTAGTTTTTTCTGTTGCTAAATTAACCTTTATTTTAAGTGCTTAATTTTTTTAGGCCTAAAGCTCATCTCTCTGGTTGCTTTGAAGTTGGGCATTCTAGGCTTCATCCTGGTTTACAACAGTGATAGTGATTTTATATGAAGGAGTCTAAGGGAAGCTCCAGGGGATAAGAGTGATAAAATGTGTTTATAGCACTGCAGCTACTCCTCAGTACACATATAGACTAAGTAAGACTGAGACAGGTTAGAAAGAAAAGCTAACCAATATATGTTTATGGCTAGGTAAAGCAAAGCCATTCTGTTGAATTGCAGCCCTCAAATTCATGTATTCCCAGCCCCTGGCCCCAGCCCGACAGTTCACTGCAAGTGAAGCAGCCCCTAAAGCCAGTGAATTATAACATGAGAGGTCTTTGCCTTTGCACAGGAATATGTTATTGTACTGTGGTTTCATCTGTTATACCCACAGCTTGTCCTGGTTTCAGAAGCAGCCAGAGTAGAAAACTTCCCCATGAGCTAAAATGAAGCACAAAATCTTTTTGGCCACTCCATCTGGGACTTTCATGGGATTTAAAGCAAAGTGTCCTCTCAAACTGCTTAGACAATTTATTTTCCCTAGAGAAACAGCTCTAGAATGATATCTTGTGAATTTTCTTGGCACCTAGTATCATGCTTGTCACATATTCATTATGCCTTAAATCAGTGCCTTGTTTCATCCCAAGAATATCTGTAGTTGCCATCTGTCTAGAAGATATAAGTTGATGGCAAGACAGTGACCTCAGTTCTTAAGTCAATCACCAACAATTTAGGAAGAAAGCAATGACGCTCTTGATTTCCAAATACTGGAACTGCTTATATATAGACAATTTTCTAATAAATCTACCCAGGAGTATGTTTAGAGTACTTGGAGGGTTATTACAAATAGGAAAATTAATTTTTCACATTTCATGAATAAATATGTTTGGGTAAATGACTTTCAAGTTTAATTTCTTCCATTATTTTTATTGTATACATTGCTAGTAAATGCTATTTATCTGAACATGTACTGCATTCCTAAATGTGATCGGTCCTAGCTAACAAATGAAAACTTCTTTTTGCAAGAAAAACCCCCAACTTCTAAACTTCAGTATTTCAGAAAAGTAAGCTTACAGTTAGAATTTCAAACATTTTTTTACTAAAAATTGTCAAACATTTCTTCTAGTCTGATAAGTGTGAAAATTTTAAGTAAATTTAAAAGGAAAGGATTTCTGCTGGACTCCTAGTATGAGCTTTAACTGGAAAGTAATTTTATCTAGACTTTAAAAGTTAAATCTAATGTTCATAATGAAGGGAAATTGATTGACGTTTTCAATTTTTTATTAGGAGAGGACTCTATCAGTTCATTATGAGTTGTTCTTGGTGTGTTTATCTGTAGCCAGGTCATGTGCAAAGAAAACAAGTGAACAAGTATATATTAATATGAAGTATAATATATTTGCCCCACTGTGTCAGTCTTGACTATTTTATCTTGGCAGTGTTGCAGTTCTCATACAGATTATTCTATATTAATGTGAAATACATCCTGCTAAGGAAGAGTGGGAAGATTGTTTCTGAGATTTGGCAAGAGCTGCTATAAAACACAGAAACTCTCAGCACATGCCTCTGCCTGGAATAGACTTTTAAAAGTCTATTTGCAAGAAAGACAAACCTTCTTTCTATTTTTGTTCTGGGTTTGGGAGAATGGCCAATTGCCTTATAGCAAATTTGAAAGGACAATTTAACTCAATAGCACTTAATTTGTATTTGAGGCAAGTTAGTACTGGAAAGAGGGAGCAGTGAAAAGCTTAACTCCTATTACACATCAGTGATGAATATTGACTTCACGACATGAGAAAACAAACAAAAAAGAGAAAACAAAATGACTTGTAATGACCATTATTTGACCTGCTATCTTCCAAAAGCTGATACACAGAGGTGCCTAGAAACATCATTTGAAGTACCAAAACATAAAATTCTACTTACCCTTGAGATTCATGCATTCAAAATGTCCTGGAAGTGACTGCACCTGAACACACATAGTTTATTGTTTCAGATGACTGTGGATTTTTCTGTCTTTGCATCTGTCATAAAACCTGTTTGCAATAATGACTGTATGTAAAAAGAGATATTCTCACTGATGACACACTATGCCTGTTTTCCACCCTGTTCTAGCGAGTCTTAGGCCACTTCCCCTAATTCATCCAATTCCTTTTTGCAAGTAGTTGAGTGTCTGCTTAACAGGATCAGTTCCTGAGCTACCTTCACCTTGGTTCTTGGTGCTGGTTCTTGATTTCTGCTCTGGTACCAAAGCTGTCCCATGTGGCTCTCGGCAAGTACCAGGCTGAGTGAGACTTCTTGCCTTTCTTCTCTTCTCTCTTTCTGTCCAAGTGTCAAACATCACCTGCATTGGGTTTTTCTGCTGTCTACGATTAGCGAATTGGGTTTGTCTGTTGTCTACGATTAGCCAAAGGACGGGTATTCAATGTCCTTCAATAGCAATATTCCTCTGTAGCACACCTCAGGCCTGAGAGCTTCATGTTCGTAAAAATTTGCTGCTGTTTCAATTGCTTACATGTCCAGATTCACCTGGAAAATTTGGAACAGTAAATGTGTCCATTTAATTTCAAGTAAGGACTAACTATATCAAACTTGGATTTTTGGTAAAAACCTGGCACGCGAGCAGTTGTTCTCTGGGTGTGCCAGGGAGTATTAAGAAGGGTATTTTCTGGTCCTGTTGTTTACCAGTAGGATTTCTTTTCAATTCTCCCGTGTGTTGCTAATGAAAGTCAAACTACCACAAAAGTGGGGACAGGAGGAGGGAGATGACTTGGCTTCCCTATACCTCTGGAGAGCAGCACTGAAGGGCACACGACAGACAGGTTGTTGCCTCAGACATGAAGCAGCATTGACATGGTTCTCCTGGGGAAAGGCAGCAGCACACAACTCCTTATGTGGAGATCTGCCTTCAAAAGAGCAACAGAAAGAGAAAGCAGCTTGAATTTTTGCAGCAGGGTAAATGTTTTAATAGTGATTGCTGGCCTTTAGTCATATTCCACCTGGCAGAAGAGTGAGTTTGTGGTTAAAAAACAGGACATACCTTCTGCTGGCTACTAGTAAATGAAATAGATTGGGGACCAGACTCTGGTCCTGGAGCAAAGAGGCACAGCACAACTTCTGTCCACACAGTTGAAGTCTTTCAGTTCTTTGTCAGGGTGGCTGTGGCCAAATATCCTTTGGGAATGGTTCTTGGCATGTTGCCAGCCCAGGCAGCCCGAGAGGGTGGTCACTGGCAGTGGCCAGGGCTGTGCTGGCCTGCCTGTCAAGCCTGAGGAGGATGGATGGGTGTAGTCTCCTTCATTACTGTTGTCCTGGTCTTTGAGACTGAGAGCTTTCACTGGCTGCCTGCCTAAGGGAAATAATAATTCTGTGCCTTGGCTTCTGTGGTCACTGTGTGTCATCAAAATATATAGATGTGGAATGTACAGTGAAGGACAAAATCTGCAAAATCATCAATATCTTCAACAGCACGGTGTTTTTTGCAGGGCTGTAAGCTAGCAGCTTCCCAGTGGCTGAGGCTAAACCAACAGTGCACAGCTGTGACAGGAGGGACTTCCACACTGAGGGATCCATGGTCCAGCTGCAGAGGAGTGTGTGTGGTTCCTGAGGTGCAGAACAGCCTCACTGCCTATTTTACCTCTCCTTAACTTTGTGTACTAGATGCCACCAGCCGGGGAATTGCCAGCCAGCTGCCTCTGGTGCAAGGGATAATAGAGCAGGAGGGAAGCATGGTGCCATACAACCCGTGCAGGAGGAATAGATCAGGGATGTGAAAAGAGCGGGCTGACAGAAAGAGCATCTTATTGCATATGTGAGACTTTGGCAGAGCTTTGTATACAGCAAAAGTAGCATTTTTTTCCCTGCATCTTGTATGGGACTAAACACAAAAGGGCAGTGGCTAAAGCCTGAAGTTGATGTCTGTCCATGACCATAAACCATAACAAATCGCACTGGATATCTATTATAATTCTCCTCCATTGATATTAAATAAAGGTATTAAGAAGGTGAAGTTAATCCTGGCATTATACTGCACATTTCTATACTTGCAGTGCATATTTCCTGTTGAAAGGTTCCAGTGTGTTTTATTGACTAAGGCCTCAGTGCTGTAAAATGGACATGAGAATGAACATTCCTGCTGCTTGGGGACAGATGCTATCATCACTCCTATGGAAGCTGTTTCTTATGTCCTTGAAGTCACCCACTGATGGAAAGTAGCCTAAAGCATAGTATCATTAAAGTACTTCAGGCTACGAAACTACAGGCAAAATTCAGGCAGACAAAATTAAATTACTTACATTATAAAGTGCCAAGGTTAACTGTATGCTTAATTATGCAAGTATTGGATAATCACAAAAAGATTATGCATTTCAAAAGATTTTTTTACGTTTTCACAAATGATTTCATCAGTTTTGCTGCTTCTTAAAAGGTGTTTTTATGTTAGGTATCAATATGTCTACCATACAGATTGTTTTAAACTGTAAAACATTCAAAGCTCTCCTTTACCAACTTGCTTTAGCTCTTCACTTAACACAGCTGCATTGGCTAAGTATTATTTAAGACATTAATAGTAATAATGGTTCTTTTAGGAAATGCTGTTAAGAATGGAAGTTATCTTAAATCACGTTAACTATCACTGAATAATAGTAACCCATCAGTGAGTAATAGCAGTAATAAATATAGTAAAAGTATTCTAAAGGCATAAGGTAAAGTCTTCATTTTATCTTTTGCAATAGCTGCAATATTAATGAGTTAAATCAGATATGTGTTCCTATTGTTTGCAGGATTTTTCATTAGGATGATGGCTCAATGCATTTTGTGAATGGGTCGTCGGGGAGACGTTGACAAAAAAAATCAAAGTCAAAGCACTATTAGTGCAACTAACCTATTGAAATTAATATACTAAAATAGTACTATTCCATAATGTTTTAATGGCCTTAATCAGTTATGTAACATACTGCACATTCTTACTTACCACAGGAACTTAGATAATATTGAAGTATTTGAGCATAATAATAAATCATCAAAATAAAGCAGACTGTTAAAAAAAAACCCTCTCTTAAAATGCATATTTGCTTCCCTTCAGGTATGACTCTTTCAGTTTTTCCCTACCTTTTACATTTCTGTGTAGAACATTCTTTATATTATTGGACATACCATGTTTTTATTAGATAGTTTATTGCCAATTAATCAGTTCAAGTGCTAAAGAAGTTGCATATTTCTGCCAAGATACCCATTTCTATACTCAGTTTGTGCTTTATAGTTCCCTTAAATTGTTAGTGTCTTTTAAAAAATCACTAGTTACTGGATAATGAGAAAATATAAAGCCAATTATATGATTTTTATAAAGCTAGAATTGGTTTGGGAGGGTTTTTTTAATAAATTTAAAACACTTGTTTAGAAAAGTAATAACATTTCACCTTTCCCTAAAGAACTCTGTACCTTACATAACTGTCTTATACATAAACATAAATATACCATGAAAGTCTGCTGTATATTTTCTGAACATGATGGAGTTTGTGGTGGGATTGTAATGCCAATACACAGTTGCAGCCAGCAGATGTCAGCCAATTATGAGTATTTCTCAGAACCTAGTGGCTTTTTGCCTGTAGTGCTGGTATCCATATGGCTGCAGTAGTCAAAGGGCACTGCAGAGCTAGTCTATCATTCAGTCAATGAAAGCCTGCCAACTTCTTTAGTCAGGTATAATCTCTGTTTTCTACAGACTGTTTGGTAGGCCCTTTTAGACATCCTCTTCATTCAAAATCTTCTGATGGGAAACTCTGTATCAGACAAATGCATTGTGTGCTCTACACCTTAAGGCTTTCTGCAAAATCTCGGGAAAGATCCATTCAGAGCTAGAGGAAATATCAGTTTACTGGGAGGTCCTTTGCCAAAACCCAGGATAACATTGGAAGAGGGATTGAATCTTTATCAATTGCATATAATCTTTCAGATATCCACCAAAATAGCTGAAGTTGAGTCACCAGAGATACCTGATGCTTTTGAAGTTTGGCCTTGGCTTCAGTTTTGCTAATTTGCTTAGCAACCTTTATTCTCACACTGCTATTAAGTTAAAAACTATGTAGTGAACCAACTAAGCAAACCAACAGAACAGTTGTACACTTTGGGAAACCTCATTTGGTGCCCCCTACTCGATCTGGCAGCAGCTCCTTTGGTAGGCAGCCTGCAGAGCTGCAAGAGGTACAGGCTAATGCTGCAGCTGGAGACAGCACAGAACACCCTAAAGATATCCCCACTTCACACATTACTTACTGACAAAAACCTGTTTGGTATTTAGGAGCACAGGACTAGAAGGAATAATGGGTGCCCGTGTAATAGGCATTTAGCTTAGATGGAGCCATACTGCCCCTGTTTCACATACCATTACAATGCAGCAATAGTCACAAAAGTCATCCTGACACCTGTTCTAAATTTGCAACTGAAAAGCCAAAAGCCATGATTATAACATGTCAGAGGACGTGAACAGGGATCAAGGGTCTTGTTGGTGGCTTAGGTTCCTACATTAATGTAATTACACTAAGTGTGAGTGGGCTTTTTTGTGAAAAACTCTCTGTCTTGTTCTTCACTCTGGAATGAGGTTGACAGCTGGACTTCATGGCCTATTGCAAGGCAAGACACTTGAGTGTAAACTTAAGTGAAAATCCTTTGAAACTTTACACAGTCTTTATTCTGGAAAAAGTTTGCTGGGTGCCTTATTACTGAAGCTGTGCCACTGTGTTATGCTTTGAAAATAATCTTTTCCAATCTTTGATCAGATGTTTGAGCCTTTTAAAGAAATTGCTCCCCCCAAAATCTATTGTCAGCCTGCAGCCATGCTAGAAGGACTTTGGGAAGCCATATCTTGTCTTCTGCAGTTGCTGCTTTGCATATGCTGGCCAGGTTTTCTCAGTGCTGAGAAATGCAGGTTGTACAGACTGATAGAGGTGGTCCTAGGACATTTTTCAAACTGTGATGTACAATCAGTTAAATTTGGATCATTCTTGACTGCCAGAGTGGAAATCCCATCCAGTGGTAGCTAAAGTCAGCTATGACAGGTCTAGAGAAGGATATTGTAAAAAGGTGTTCAGCACCACTCTGTCAACCTTTTCAGGAGCAGTGAGAAAGCCCTCCACTTTTCCCAGCCTTGAGTAAGAGGCGTGTATTTTATTTAGGGTAGGGTTTGCAGTCTCCCTTAAGCATTGGTTCTGAGTCTGTAGGAAGAATTTCAGAGAAAAATGAGTGAGAAAGGATGCATATTTACCTTTTTCTGAGGAGCTTTTCTCAAAGCCTTGGTGCACTAAACTCAGGGAGACAATTTGAGCTTACTGAGGCAGGTTCAGTTGCCTGAAGTTTTCAATGATACCCTTCTCAGTAAGGTCCAAGTAGCATGATATTCTAAAGTAACCTCCATTGCTTTTTCACTCCATGAAATGATTTTATTGGGAATGAGATTAAGAGGGAAGTGTTTTGGTAATGTGTTGCTCTTGTCTCTTCATGAAGATTTACACTGCTTTCTTCACAATTTGGTACTTTGTTCATTGTACAGGAGAAAATGGCAGTAGAAGTACGTAGAACAGTTTATGTAGGTAGAAAGCTGAAATTAATGGATTCTATTAAGTCTAACAAAAAATCTTCTAAAAACCTTTTCAGATGTAGAAGAAAATGCTTCATTGCAAAATAGAAACAAGGAAGAAGGGCAAGAGGAGAGGAAGAAAGAATTACTCAAACGTTGGCCAGATCTTGCATGTCATTTACCAGCTTCTCATTTACACCCGTTCCCTGAGGAATAATTATTTGTTATGTTTCTGTCTTAAGAGCAGATCGACTCCTGAATATGGTCTACTAGTTTTAACACAGATTTTTTATTTCTTTAAGTTGCAGAAGAACTGTGCTGTGGGGGAATCTGCTGTGGTGGAACCATAAGATCAGAGTAATGTAAAATGGTGAGTCACTAGCAGGCATGTTGATGTGACATACCACAGCTGACACACTTAGTTTGCTGTGACACTGGAGGGGGCCAACACACTACTTTCTGGCAGGCACTGTCACGTTCTGGGAAGCTGATCGGCAGCTGAGTGTCCACAAGTTACCCCGACTTTCACATAAAGGCTTCTCATTGCACATTAACACCAGGTCACTATCTTGTTAGCAAATAAGCCTGGTATTCAGTGTTTGATAAGCCAAATATTTGAACCAGGTGACATTTGAGTATTTTTATAAAGTAACACTTTGAATAAGGCAGCTCTCACCGTTGTTCTGTTGCTAGCAATTGATTTCGTGTCATCCAAATGGAATGTTATCTACAGCTGGGAAAAAATCAGATTTTGGGGATGTCCTGGAGAAGTTTTCAGGCTTCTACAGATTTTGCATATGTGTGGGAAGACACACACAATTTTTCTCTATAAATAGGTGAAAGTACTTAAGACTTGACTGTAGTAAGTATATATGCTTTATTGAAGCATATTACTTTTTTTTCTAAAAGTTTACACTTTGAAAAACTAGAAGTATATCATAGGTTTCCTTGGTTTTAATTTCATTTTCTTGTGTACTCTGAGAATTACGCCTCTTGCTTGACTAGGTTGAGACCAAACTTCTTAATCTGCAGTCTTCTCTATTTCTGCTTGTCTCTATCTTTTCTCAGTTTCGAGGATTCTTTTGCTCTGTTTGCTCTAATTTTAATAGCAGGTTTTTTGTTCACTATCAGTGTCTAGTTCTTTGGGGGTTTGGGCCATCTTTTATAGTTCTATAACTGACACTTTTTCACACAACTGTCAACCATTTTCTCTCTTCTGTGGTTTCTTGCACACAGTTACATACAGATATTTATAAAGAGTACTGTAAGTACCTATATATATCAGAAGTGAGCAATCTAATTATACAGTTATATCACTTTAAAGATATGGTGACGTGTGTGAAATTGGTCAGATTTACTGCCACTTTGAGTTATCATATATTAGATGACTTACTGTGCCCCTTGTACTGCCTGGCTATGAAGAAGTGTGTTATGTTAAATCTATTCAGTTGGAAGAGTTGGATCATTTTGAAACGTAAGGACTTGAACCTGTTCGGTTAAACAGGTATAATAATGTCAATGTTGATTATTTGATTAAATAGAAACTGGTATAAAACTATTCCCAGGTGGGAAGCAAGACAAACTATACTTATATAACCTTATATAATTCCTTCTTTCTATTGCCTGTACGGATTTAACTCTTTTAATTCATGTTCAAATCAGTGATCAGAATAGCTAGAAATTCTCAAAAAAATCTGTCTGTCCCTTGGCAGGGGTGGGAACTTTCCTCTATGACTGTGTTTCCGTAACACCTAGGTCCACCCCCTCTTTCAGGCATCTGTCCCTTCCAGGCTTCACTCCCTGTGCCCGCTGCACTTTAATTACTGCAAGCAAAGTGCTCAACCCACATCAACCTGTAATCCTAGAAGCTCTTCCTCTGCTGCTTTTCTGCCTTCTTTCAGCTAGCATGAAGGAACTAAACTGCCTAATTGAAAACTCCTATTCACCTAAAAATTCAATGTGTCCCTCTTACACAAGGGAAAGGATAGCAAAGAGGTATTTGTCACATCCATCTCCCTCCCCAGTCTAGCATAGAGACTCAGTCCTCCATGGTATAGGACCTTCTAACTCCAAAGCATTAAAACATGTGTTTAACCTAATGTATGCCAACTCATTAACGAAAAAATAGTCTAGGCACTCTGTAGGATTGAACTTCAGGGTAGTACCTTAACAAAAGAGACCATTGATAGTCATTGTGTAGAAGGGGACAGCTGGAGCTACAGGTTAAGACAGACAAGAGGTCTGGTTCTGAAACAGCATGAGTAGGTGGAATAAACCAGTTATACAACTGTCCTAACTGGATGGGGAAAGAAAGGATGGCATTTGGGAGTGAATAACTTCAATACCCATCACAATTATGTCTACATCCTCCAAGACAATGTTTCAATTCTTTTAGTACAAGAAAGTGCTTTCAGAAGAACATTTCAGAAGAGTGCTACAAATCAGGAAAAAGGTAAAGATAAATACCAGTTTTCTTGCTGTTTTCATCTGAAATGAGGGGAAAAAAATCTTTTTAAGGAAGTTTACAAGGAAACATTCCTAGAAATGTCATTAATTTCAGCAGATTAATTAGCATTTAGACTTTTATAATACCATCTCAGTCATATGACTTTAATAAAAGCAGTTCTGGTATTGAGAAAATAAGGGTTGGTTGGAAAGTCATCTGTAGATGTTTCTGTGAGACCCTGACTTTGTCACCATATAATTGTGCTTTGACCACTGCCCTAGATACAAACTGTTCTGGTGTGGGTTTGCTGAAAGCCCCTTACTGCTCCAAAGGACAAAACATGGCTCCTGCTCTGCTCAGGTTCCCTCTGATGAGGTCCACACACTTGAGCCTTGCAATGCCTGTGTCAACTCAGTCTGCCACCATCTATGAGGCAGGGATATTGGCGTTTCCTTCCCAAGGATATTGTGAGGACAAATCTTAAAAAGATGTGAGATACTCAAGCACAAATTTGAGATCTATTCTACAAATACTTTCTATATGGAAGGCTACTTGTGAGCAGTCCTTCATATTTGGGCAGATGATCTTGATGCTGTTCTGACCTGTTTGTTAGGCATGGTACCCATGTTCCAGTGCTACCTAAAACTCTCTTCCTTTATCCATGCCTCCTTCCTTCTTTCCCCGTTTTTCTCTCCATATATATGTATGAAATTGCAACATACTTGAAGAAAATATTTAGACAACATCCTATAGAACTGAGAAATTTCTGGGTTTCATTTACACATTTTTCAGCATATTATGATTATCTCAGTTGCCTTTGCTATTCAGAAGCATCTGTCAAACATTTTGTGAGGAAGGCAAAGGCATGAAACTAGTAATTTCTGGCACCAGAAGGAAGGCTCCCTCCCCACCTGAAGGCTTGCAACTATGGGACAGGTTCACTGCCCTCAAAGATGCTGAGGAGCCAGGGATGCTTTCAAGTGTAGCATCTGGGCTGACTTACCTTGAGCCATCTAGGAGCATCAGGAAGAAGTGGAGGGTGATGGCAGAGTGGGTGACTCCCTGCTGTGTGGGACAGAGGCATCCATCTACCAACCTGACATGCCATTTACAGAAGTTTGCTGCTTGCTGATCTGGGATGTTGTGGAGATACCACCAAAGCTTCTCTGACACTATTGGCTATTACCCCATGTTGCTGTTCCATGTGGGAAACAATGATACCGCCAGAAGGCTCTTCCTACCTTGAGCATTTTGTGAGCGATTCTGTGTTTCTGTGGTTTTCCAGAACAGGTCATGGCCCATAGTTTGCTTATGAAGTCTTTGAGACTATACATTTGGGGTGTATTATTTTTGATTGGATATGCAGCTATTTCTTCTTATGTCTGCCAATATATGCCTGAGAGTGAGTATTTGGTGAGTGAGAGTATTTGTTACGAAATTCAGTTATAAGGTCAAAAGTTATCTGCTGTTGATATTTTTCAGCAATTGTTGAAAATTTGCCATGCTGTAACATTTTTGGTGAGTAAACTATTGTGTGAAAGCACATCGAATGAGGAAGGAACAATCATTGCCAAAGTAATGAATATTTTTCTTTGGATGCCTACAGAAACAGGTTGATTCAACAAGAACTATCACTACTGTTTAAATAGCTGGTTTTGTAGTCACCATATGAAACGATCAGTTATTCTGCAGGGAAAAGGTAATGCTGTCTGAGTCTGAATTTCAGTTTCCTATAGTAGAAATTCCAGATGAGCATCCAGTCTGTGATCTACAAATATGTTTAAAATGTTATATAAGGAAGTAAAATGAGCTCAGTGTCTGCGCCTACATCTCTTACATTGCATCTTCCCCTCTCTTTCTTAGTAATTACTGGCTTGGTGCTGTTTTAAAGAAAAACAACACAGAAAATTAATTTTGTTTTAAAATATCATTAGACTCGCCTAAAGATACTGAGAATTAATCTAAGTTTCATAATAATCTTCAAAGCTTATTTAGTAATAAATTTTAGCCATAACTATTGCACAAAATAGGCCATATTCTTATATGCATGTTCTATGTCCCACTAAATTAAATATACCAGTTATGATGCCTGGCATACACAGAAATATTTGCAGGATAAAGAAATATAATTACATTTGCATGCAATGAATTATACTTTTAATGCTTGATCTTGCTTTTAAATTCTTTAGGCCCGTTCTGCTTCGTGTGATCTCCTTTAATGCATGGAAAACCTTTGAATGAAGCATGTCAATTCAGCTGATGTGCCACTCGCTTCTTCTCCTGATATCATTAATAATTGTGTCCCTGATTCCATCTTATTCTCAAACAAATGCTTTATACTTTACACAAGCAGTCCTTCTGAACCAAAGGGACTATTCAATACAACTCAGCATTTCATCATACTGTGTTATATTCTGAACTAGAGACTAGACTAATTAAGCTTTAGTTCTGTAGTGTTTCCTCTTGTTCCTAGTAAGACTGGCATATTAACAAACTCACCCTCATGGAGAACTTTGAATTTTTAGAGGCCAAAGGTGTATTTACTCATTTTTGCTGCACGAGACAATATTCAGTGAATTTCAAAAGGGCAAGATAGAGACAAAATTAAACATTAGGCTATGGTTAGGCATTATGTTTACATTTATCTAGATGATATTACATTCAACTTTAATGCATGATGATGCATTCCCTTCTAATTACCTTTCTGGGCACTTTTATGGCCCTTGTCAGAGTTGTATCTGGGCATCTTATAATCATTAATGGGTTTTATCTTTACTAAGCACCTTAAAGGTAGGGACATAACAAGATCTAAAACAACAAGAATGGAGATAGAGTATTCTCTGACTTAAAAGGTTAAATAAATTCTGTCACACAGAAGTGAGCTGTGATTTGAAAGTATGCATCTAGGGTAGAATTCTCTATCCGAGTCACTAATTTACGCTTCACTTATTGATTACTAAATTTGATCAAAGACGTTATTGAATGGCAAGATTTATTCTTTTGTTTAGTGATCAAAGTTTCATTACTGTCTTCGGTACCAGTACATTTTTCTCTCTTAAAAGTTGATCATTTATTTTACTAGGATTTTCATCTGAAACTTTTAGGTAATAATTGCCTATATCGTATTATATACCTTAAACATCATTACGGTATTTTTTTCCAGGGATCTCCATAGCCATCCATGAGTTTTCTAAAATAATTGCTAGTAGTTTAATAAATGTATTTTAAGTAATGCCCTTGAAAGTATGGGATGAGAAGTGGGCTGGTCTTCTTATGTGTATATGTTAGTTTCCCAGTATACTTTCTTTTTAATGAAAACCTTTTTTGAAATTACTTCCTACCTATATCACTTTTCTCTACTCATCATCTGCAATACTGAATTAAAAAATATAGGACAGTAATAGGATATTGATAATAGGAGAGCAATTTTAAATTCATAATTGGTATTTCTTTTTCATGTTCTCCAGTATTTCTGCTTAAAACTTTATACTTTTATGCTTTTCCCCGCCACCCTCAACACATACTACCCACTAGGAAAATGAGTTCATAATTTATTTTGATCCCAAGAAGGAAAAACAGCTACTACAATAGAGAAACGTGTAGTTCACAATAAATACCTGAACTTTCATGAGAACTCTAAAACTTATTTGAGCCTTTGCTCAAATATCTAAAAGATGAGGAATTCAGGGTATATGCAGTATTTGTAAAACACTGATGGAGGGCCCCACATTCATTTTTGAATGGATAGATATCAGATAAAAAAGAAAGGACCAAAGTCATAATGTAGGGCTGCAAGCTAAAAAAAAACTTAAATCAATCCCCTTCCCTTAATGCTTTCAGCCTTTATGAAAGAATTGTGTTTACATGTAAGAACCATTTTTAAGGAGAAAATAAGAGCTCAGCCACTGGAAGACTTATTCATTTACATAAATCTTAGAAAAATCTCACCAAAAGAGGGAAAGAATGGAAAAAGGGACAATTGTTTTCAAAGAGGATTTACCAGATTGCTAACCGATTATTTTTTTTTTTAATTTCACTTTTAAAGGAAAACATTAATGTTGACAGTGACAATAGGTCCACTACATCAAAGATGGCAATATCAGATATGTTCCATTTACATAGAAGTTTTTGGTAAAAAAAACTCACCTTGCTAATAATAAAATCTATCATAGGATAGAACTGTAAAATCCAGGATATCCTCATGCTAGAAAACTGGCTATATGTGAAGATATATTAAATATTACTATGTTTCAACAGCTTTCAGGTATAAAAGGTCACTAAAGAGCAGACCTCAACAACTCTACCCAATCTTGCCTTTCATAAAACATAAATAACAGTTAACCAAGGAAGTGAATGAAGCCTAAAACACACTGGTTGAAACCACAGGACACTTCTAAATGTCATAGTGAAAATGCATCAAAATACTAAGATTCATGCTCTTCCTGAAGATGTGGTTATTTCCAGTTTCAGGAAAACAGCCTATTGACCGATTACCATTTCAGGGCCAAATTCTGAATAAGTTCTAAATAAACAGGTATGGGTGAGAATGGGAAAAAAATGGACCAAACATATATTGAAAAGTACCATAAGCAGAAGAAATGTTGAGTTGTGCAATGTTAGAATGTCCAAAGTATAGCTATTGGAATTGACAAGCTCCAAAACCCTTGCAGTTTCCATGGACAACCATTTAGGTCTCTACTAGATTTGCCCTCATCACTAAAAGGAAGAATAATTTATGTTCCTATTTATTGTCATTGCATTCTGGATTATACAAAACCTAGAAATTCTCATCTGTAAGGGCTTTGAAGCATAGTAATGCAATGAAAAGACCAAGTAATCACATAAAAGCTGTCAATTGTGTCTCATTGAGATGCACCTAATTATGGTATAAGCTTTAAGATACATCTTTTGGACAGAGCTGAGAATTCCCACCTCTGCTGTTTTTTTGGAAGCGCCAATTTTGCCCTTCAAGCCTGATGAAGATTCTCTGGTTTTCCTCTCCATTTCAATTACAAGGCTTCATGAAGTTTCCCACTCAAGCTTCATCCAGAATTTAGGAACAACTGGCCAACTGCCAGACTGCCTCATGAAAGCAATCTAAGTAATAGGTGACTTTAATCATAAATTGGCAAGAATCTCTATCAACAGCTGGCATTGGGGAGGCTGTATGGATTTCTAAATTCTAAAGTGCTCAAAATTCTTCAGACTCTAATTCAGTATTTCCAGCATGATACTCATCTTTAATAGAATTATAACTGCATCTTCCACTAATTTGGCTAGGATTCATGCCTGTTGGTTTGGCTCATCTGTTAACTTTTTCATTCTTTTCTATTTTTTTTCAGCTGTGTTCTATCACACAATGAAATGTCCCTTTCATTTTATGTGTAGCAAGATCAATTTGAGGTCAAGTTTTGTCTTGCTGAGTTGAGCTGAAAGCAAGTGTTCTTGAACCA
>VXAK01002497.1:0-11345 GCA_013399435.1 Arenaria interpres | reverse complement strand
AATGTCCTATGTTCCAATTTGTTCTCGTCAAAAGTGCAGGTAAAAGAAGTTTTTCTTGCATAATTCTGTCGTCTTTGAGTTTGTCTTCACCTGCATGCAAACATAGCCCGGGCCTTCTGGACAAATAGAAATTCTGTGCTAACAAAAGGTATTTAAGTATTGCTGCTGTTTAAGAGAAGCTTGGTTTTGGGCAGAAACAGTTACAGTGCTTGCACTGTCACTGAAGACAAATATTTTGACTTTGTATTTACAGAAGTGTTAACATTATTCCCAAGAGAGGGAGCAGAAGTGGAGATTTGAAAATTTTAGTATGTTAACTATAGAGTTTATACTTCATATAGCATCTGCATAAGGGTTTTAGAGGAATTTAAAAAAAAAAACAATGTGGTTGTGTGTGTATGGGGAAGAGTTTATCCAATAAATTTTACCTGAAGAAGTTGAAAGGTGGGATTAATTTAGCCTAACTGTTCACGGTGGTAGTGATCTTACTTTATTATCATCTACCTGCCCTAGCTTGTCCTCTTCCTGCAGTTAAAGATTTTTCAAGACACCACAGACGCTGAAAATGAGCAGGATTCATTCTCTGTGAAGGTTACCCTTCTCTACTGGAATAATTTATGATATAAAATGGTAAGCACTTCTGAAAATCAAATTGCAACATTTTTATGTCAAAGAATCCAAGAATTTCAGAAAGAAATATTGCTAAAGAGGAAAATCCAACTTCTTCACACTTGCAGAAAATGAGAAGATGCACAGATATTCCTAATACAGAACCAAGGTGAAGATGTTGGGTGGAGCCAGAATCCTGGCTTTGGGGTATAGTATTGAGCATTTCTGCCCATCAGCATAGGCTTCCATTCTATCATGGACACTGTGCACGGCTCTAGGAAAATAGCTGATATTTCTTCTTCATAATTCTGAGGATAGGTGTGAGTCCCCAGTACCTGTAGACTTCCAGTATGAGCTGTGACAAATTCATACCTGTGAACTTTTTTCCCTCTATATATATCAGGCTTTTTTGTTGGAGTGGAGAGTTTCACAACCATATAAACTGTAACTGAAAGGTGTCACCATCTGACTAGAAAAATCATAAATATTTAGTATCATGTCACAATAGAACAAAACTTTTATATGCTGCTAATCCATTTACATTTACCAGAGAAAGTATAAATAATTTTATTCCCTACCCTGAGATTATCACTCTCATGTTGGCTACCTCAGTAACAAATGGAGAAATAGTACTTCCCCCAGGAGAAAGTTAGATGTTTCAGGGTTTTACCATAGAAAGATCTATCTTTCTGCCAACACTGCAAAAACCTAATATCTATAAATTGGACCATAACTCAAAGTGAACCATGAAAAGAGGCTGCACAACCTCAGCTAAATAACTACCAGTATAATTTCCTATTTAGTTCTGCAATATTTCTAATATTTCATTGTTGTTTTTAGTGTACCCTGCACTACTTCTATGAAATGCCATCATATCTGTGAAAAAAAAAAAAACAAACAGTAGCATCCAAAGAACAAAGAAGTTTTTACAGATGTCTAATTAATCCAGTTCATGCTTTCACAGCCATCGCCAACAGCCTGTTTTTTCAGGCAAAGGAAACTAAATAGAATACAATAAAATTAAATATCAAATGTATTTATTGGAGAGGGGCAGTACATATTAGAAAGCTTAAAGTCAAACATTTAAGGATAAGATTTCAGTTGCGATTACAAGAAAATTTATTCTTAAAGAAGTCTTCTGGAAAGGTCGGAAAGCATGTTCTCTGTACTTCTACTTTTGGAAGTTGTCTCTGATGTTGGTATCCAGTATCAAAAGCATGTTATGAAAAACTGCATGTCTAGAATCATGGCCAGTAGGCTCACAAGGACAAGACATGCTGTTATCATACTCTGCATCCACTATAGCTTCCTCTGGTTTTCCATTTTGTTAAAAAGTCAGCTAAACTATGAGCTCAAATATAGGTCTGCCCTCTACATCCTTGCCCTTCATAAGACCAGTGAACAAGGACATTGAAACTGAAATTCTCTGACAGTACGTACTTACCAGGATCTGTATTCAAGCACATTCTGTCTTTCAGCATATTGCATATTTACTCTTCTGCAAGGCAGTTAGGTGGAGAATGAGCAAAAAGCTTTATGGTCCCTTGTATTGCCTCCTTGTGTCTTTGTGAGATATATTACTTCAGCTTTGAGAAAATGAGAGGTAAGTCTTTGTACAGTGTGATTTCTCACTAAAAAAACCTTAAAAATAAATGACCTAAAAAATGGACAACAAAAGAAAGTTACTACTTGTTCTTACTTTGAAATTTGAGTGTTTAAACTCTGGTGACCACGTTAATCTGTACATGTCTAGCACTTAGATAGACACTGTGTCTGTTCAGAAAGTTCTCCAATATCAAAGGTGGAAATTTATTTAGAGATGTACTTTTGCACTTAATTCTTGATAATTGGATTTGGAAATCTAAATGTTACTGGTTTGAGTTAAATGACCTGAAAATGTTACTAAAAGTCTGAAGGTTAAAGCAGAAATGTTCAGAAATCACACTATTTGCTAAGGGACAATTTAAGAGTAACGTATTAGAGGTACAGACGGTTTGTACACCTCTGAGCAAAAAAACAAGAGAACCATCATGCAGAGTTAATTAGAGATAAACCAGCTTCCCTTTAAATAGGTGGGCTTTGGCCATGCCAAGTATAATGAATATATGGCACGCTATAAATGAAATAACTGGCAAGTCATCAGATAAGATACAGAGTTACTAAGAAATTCTGAGGCATGTTGTAATTATGATTTGATGGGTGACTGCAGGCTTCACATGTACTGAGAAGAGGAAAAGGAAATCAAACAATATAATGAATTATATGCTATAGTACACTATTTCCATCCTGCTTTATGAACACAATGAAATATAGTAGCCCACTGTGATTTCCCTTATTTGCCCTCAAGATTAAGATCAAATACTTTCTAAGGTGTTTTCTTTGCATAATGCTTGAGATTAGTCCTTCAACAGACATCACTAAGTCACTGTTCAAATCAGTTTTCCTTGGACTTGCAGACATAATTAGTCTCTACAAATAGAAACTGTTTCTCAAATCATTCTTCAATACAATTCACAATCAATTCAAATTTCAAAAGAACCTGAAGTCATTGGACTTTTGCATCCCACTGTTGCAGATTCATCATGCTGGCGTAGTTTACTCAGCAGGTCTCTATGGCAGAACTCCTGTATTTAGATGCTTAATATATTCCATAAATCATAATGTTTAATTCTGTAAAACAGTGGCTTCTTGGGATATTGTTACAATATATGAAATTAAAAATCTAAGTACTTTACAGTCTAATCATGACTAATCAAATGACTCTCAAAGTGAATATATCACCTGAGAATGCTCTAAATGTTTTCTCTCAAAAAGAAATTCTAGGCTCTGTAGTTTATTAACTCTGAAACTGGTATAATTCTAGAGTATGATCTTGGGAATTTGGAGATATGTGCACCTCTTAGAACTGTATCAACACACAAAGAGGTCTGTATCAGAATTCTCTTTTCTAAATGTTTCAAACTGAAACTTGGAAAGTGAGCTACATGAGCACTCATGGTTACAAGCAGATTTTTTTCTGGTTTGGGGTTTTTGTTTTGTTTTGGGTTTTTTTTTGTTGTTGTTGCAGTTGGTTTTTGTTTTATTTTGTTTTTCCTGCAGCAATTGAGTTTTCTCATGATACAAGACTGATGGTCCAAAAAAGTGGTATGTAAGTGATAAGATTTATTTGATAAACAGCTGTTTTCTGTTTGCCTACACAGTTGTTGTCTGTGATATCAGTTTCTAACTATCACTTTTATTATGATTACTTTGGTGAGTAGCTAAGCTTCTGAGTTATAGCTTTCAAATTCTGATATAAAGCTAGACAAAGAGCTTATTATGTGGAAGGAAATGCAAGTCCCTTACTTGCTTGACTAACCAGATTATTATGCCATAATGCAAACTTGGGTAGATTGGATGCGTGTGTGTATATATATGTGTGTGTATATATGCATATATATGTAAAAATGGATGTTTATAGGCAAAGCAAAGGCTTTAAAGTGAAGGCTGTATTCATACGGCATAAGGTCAGGAGTAATTATCATTGTAATGGAACTGGTAGACACTGAACATGCACGAGTAGTTTACTAACTCCATGAAATATCATATCTTCTTTCCATCAAGGCAATTACAGCTCAGGCATCCGGCTGTTGTATCCTTTGATGAACACTTTTGGCCCTGCTGTCAGTTGTCTGCTGCCATTGAGTTTCTTAAGTGTTATGTAGCTTCCCTCCTTTCCCGAGCCCTCTCCAACACCCTCCCCGCCTGAGCCCCTTTTCCCTTCTGTCACTGTGAGTTCACAAAGAAACTCTCTGGATGGAACAAATATGGTGTAAGTTTTCATATAGATTTTTTTTTAGGGCAACGAAATGATGGTTCCTTAACCTCCCTCTTCTCTCTCATGTTGTGTCTTTGGTATGAAAATTCTCTTTGTGCTTCATATAAAAGATGTAAAAAACTGGAACACTTTAGAATACATTGCAACAGATTAGCTTCCAAGTGTTGTGAACCTTTTCCTTGCTATTATTCATCTGTAGAGCTTTATGGTGGGATTTGGGGATGCTTTTGCATGATATTGACCTGTGAGTTTATCTTTGCCACAAGAAAATTGCAAATGTCTGTGATTTGCTAGTCATTGATTGAGACAGATGGAGGCTTTCTGTGAAAGTTTCAGCACTGGTGGAGCTATTTAAGTGGCAGTGCACATCTGTAAGTTCTTTTCTATAAAACTGTATGGAAAGGACACTGGCCTGGCATGCAATATTCCTGACCGCACATCTGACAGGAAAGACATTGCTAGATATTCTCAGAATATGATGGGGGAAGAGCTATAAAGTTTGGATGAGACCTATGTGTATTGAACTTGCATACACAATTGTTTTTCACTTGTTTTGAAAAGGTAAAAAGTGAGTATTGAAATGGAATTGGATATCGGGGAGCTACAGGTAGGTTACGAATAATTTAAGTCCTAGTGGCTTCAGCAGTTGTATGAGTACTGAAGTCAAAGTCATGGGAAATGTGAAAGAAAGTCTGGATATTTTAAACCCCTTAGTCATGTGACCTGTAATGTTGGGCCTATCAATTTAACATAACCTAGACATCAAACCTGATTTTCAGTTTAGGCATGTCTGTGCAGAGCCAGCTGGTGAACATGGATTTGCAAAGGATGTACTGTAGTGGGTGAAAAGTACCTCTGAGATGTGCAAGAGGGGAAATAAATTTGGCTTTCAGGAATGCAGAGTTGCCAACTGGCTTCCAGAGATCATTGTGCCCTGCCCCATTTTAATTTTTTTTTTGATACAATTCCAGAAAAGAACCTTCTAGAAGGAAGTCACAGTTAAAATTTCACTGGTTACATCATGTCATCTGGGAACATGTCAGAGATAAGTGGGCAAATATATTTTAAAGGACCTGACACAGCTTTTTAAGTCTTCATCTTTACAGAGAAAAGTGTAAACCTTTTATCTTATGTGATTTAATTTAATTTTATTTTATTTGTTAAACCTGCAAAAATTCAAGCAAATTGTAAGTTAAACACACTGTAGTTCAGATGGATAATTAAAATCTTGTTGACTGCTGAGTAAATTAGGGAACTGAGGCTGTGGTAAAGTTGTTGGAACTGAAAAGATTTTAAAAAATTATTTGCTTCTATGGGAAAAATTGGAATGAACTAAATGAAAGCAAACATGAATCTGTAACTTTTGGAGTGACCCACAGTATCATAGCTCTTATCATAGAGTAAGTCAGGCAGATCTGAGTTTACATTTAAAAATCTGCATTCAGAAGTTGAACTTCGGAGTAACCTTGATTCTTGGAATACACTATTCTTCTAGAGATTAACTTCCTCCAAATGCAGCAAAGTACTCTGTGACTTTAGTCCCATGAATCTGTAGTTAAGCCTGAGCAATAAGATTTTCTGTCAGTATGGTCAGCATTCTCTCTGTTACGTTTTATAAAATCTGGTCTAAAGTTAACAAGACAGATTAATTCCCTTTGTCTAGCCTGTCTGAATTCAGTTATTTAACACTTGATGATTTTGGCAACTGTAATAAAGTAATTAGGAAAGATTCAGCCCAACAGAAAGCCTAAACGAATTTGAACTTTGTTGGACGGGGAAAAGAGAAGAAATAGGAACAGATTTTCTTTGGCAGAGTTAAAACGTATTTGTTAAGCAATTGAGTAAAATTAGTAAAAAAAAAAATAATAAAACATTAGTAAAGTTTTTTTGCTAAGTTGTAAGGCCAAGTGCCGGGTCCTGCACTTGGATCACAACAACCCCACGCAGCAATTTAAGCTTAGGGAAGAGTGGCTGGAGAGCTGCCCCGCAGAAAAGGACCTGGGGGTGTTGGTTTACTGTCGGCTGAACATGAGCCAGCAGTGTGCTCAGATGGCCAAAAAGGCCAACAGCATCTTGGCCTGTATCAGGAACAGCATGGTGACTAGGACTCAGGAGGTGATCGTCCCCCTGTATTCAGCACTGGTGAGGCCCCACCNGGCTGCCCAGGGAAGTGGTTGAGGCACCATCCCTGGAGGTGTTCAAAAGATGGGCTGACATAGTGCTTAGTGACATGGTTTAGTGATTTTTTTTATAAGAGTTAGGTTGATAGTTGGACTAGATGATCTCAAAGGCCCCTTCCAACCTAGACAATTCTATGATTCTATGTATGTAACATCTGAGCTTTCTTTAACTTCAGAAATTTTGAGAAGTATTTTAAAAGACCCTGGTAACCGAAAATGTTTTGAGACAGTAAAGAAGTGGTGTGAATAGAAAATACTTTATTCAGAGCCAGAAATGTAACATATTTTAAAATTCATATAAATTTATTTATGTACTTATGCATATATACATACATATCCACATATTTATGTGGTCTTTGCTATAAGAAATTTTGTTTAAGGAAACATTTTTGGGCTGTTGTCTAAGATACCTTTTACTTTTCAAGAGTTGAACATAAAGACCATAACAAATTGTCAGTAAGGATTTTTTTAATTATTTTTGAGCGCTGATGTTAACCAACTGGAGCAAAATGGAACAAAAAGAAAAGTGTCAGTGGCCTAAATTGAGTGCAATCTGACAACTAAAATGAATTCCAGATTTTACAAAAACAGAATTTGAGTCATCATAGGATTAAACTAATCTAAAATAAGATGTTAATGACAGTATCACATATAAGAAAAGTAGTTCATCTTATTTTGAAAGCAAGGAAATACTAATTTACCACAAAATTATGCAACATTCATAAAATCTCTTGATGTAGGAATGTGCCATGGTTTTGGTGGTGGATAAATCGAAGTGATCACTACCAACCACTGCCTTGTAAATCAGATATTTCTTTGCCATTGTCATGACACATCCTGGAGACATGCTCTAGACTTTGCAGTGATCTAAAGTTGCTGTGATACAATTTTCCAATATGACAGAATATTGAGTGAATGTGAACCCAACCAAAGTATAAAGAAACAACTTTACTGGTGCAATTATATGCAAAATTAAAGCAAGGTCAAATCAATCAACCATGAACACCTTCTGATGTTCAGAATAACTGTGGATAACTGTTCATGATGGTTGGAAAACCTAGTGACTGAGATTTCTGTAACAGAAAAGTTCAAAGAAGATGTAACAGACAGGACTGAGGACACATCCCTATGTATTTTCTGCATGAAATCAGGTTTTCTCATTTTGAATACTAATCCTTCTTTTAGAACAATTTTAAAAATCTGTAGGTCGTATTTCTTTGGAGAGGAGAAAGGTAACATATTAATGAAGTAGAAGCAAGAAAAAAATGTTAGATTATGCATAATAAATGCTTAAATTCAACTACAAAAATGTATCTTATCAAGGAACCCACCCCCCCATGTTAATAGTTTGTGATTAAAGACAGAAATACAAAATCAATTGCCTGTCTTTCAAATGAGCCTTTTGTGGCCAAGAAAGAAAGAAACAAAAAGAACAACAAAAAAGCCAGTAGTGGAATAAACCTGTAGTGCTAGTTGGAAAGCACTTTAGTTTTATATAGCAGTCTTGTTTGGATAGTGCAAGATGGACACAAAGAAGATGCAAAGAAGAGTTATGAAGCTGGTGAAGGGTCTAGAGAACAAATCCTGTGAGAAGTGGCAGAGGGGACTGGGGTTGTTTAGTGTGAAGCAAAGGAGTCCGAGGGGAGACCATATCGCTCTCTACAACTCCTTGAAAGGAGGTTGTAGCAAGGTGGGGAGCGTCTTTTCCCAGGTAACAAGTGATAGGACAAGAGGAAATGGCCTCAAGTTGTTCCAGGGATTTAGAAGGAAAAATTTCTTCACTGAAAGGGTTGTCAAGCATTGGAACAGGCTGTCCAGGGAAGTGGTTGAGTTACCATCACCCATCAAGGTATTTAAAAGATGTGCAGACATGGAGCTTAGAGACATGGTTTAGTGGTGGACTTGGCAGTGCTAGGTTAAAAGTTGGACTTGATCTTAAAGGTCTTTTCCAACCTATGATTATAGGAATAACAGGCATTTTGGCTTTTGGAGTTAAAGAAAGCTAAAGTCCTACAATGTCACAGGAATAGTGAAAGCACAACAATCACCTCTTGGTATTAAACAGCACCATAGCATTTTCTAACTTAGTGAAAGTGAACACTGGAATGAATTATAGATACATTTATGTGCCTCTTGTTCTGGATGGAACAGAAAAAACAGTACAGAAACTGACAGTGAGTGATCAGGCAGGTGCGAGTTGGGTACGTAAGAGAAGATAATATGATGTGAGAGTGAGTTACAGGGACAACACTTTCCTGCAGCTGCTTAGTAAATAGCTTTTATAAAAAATGGCTGCTGTTTCTACCCGCCCACCCCTCCATTTATCTTAATTATATTAAATACTATTTTAAACTCTTTTTTATAGGAACATTAATTTGATTGCAGTCTCTAATTTTTAAATATTTACTGTCACATTGCAGAAGCTGTAATGATTTTCTGCACACTTTTTTCACTCTGCTGTTTGAAGAGGTGTTTTTCAGTTCACCTTATGATGAGTTAGTAAAATTCCTGTGGCATTTTGACTTAGGCTGACAGGATAGCCAAAGATTCTCTATTTGGAGGGCTAGATTACATAAAGCCATATGCTTAGAGACTGTAATAGTGCGTCACTGGGATGTGCATAAGAGAGCTATTGTAACTTAGTTCTCCATCCTGGTCCTCTTGCTTTTGAAAAACATGCATCACATGATTCACTTTGAGATATTTCAAATGCCAGTCTGCTTGAGGATGTCCTGAGAAGACAGGATTGACTGAAATTGTTCTGACTACCTGAGATTTAGGAAAATTGAGGCATTCTGGGGAGCTTCCTTTCTAGACTATCTTCTGCAGTACTAGACAAGAAAGGATTGTTCTCCCAATGTAACTTGTGACTCTATGAACCAGGCTTGAAATTCCTGTGACTGTTACAACAGTCAAGAGATAACCCCTTCAGTATCTGTAGGCCATTTGTAGCTGTGGAGCATTTGGAATATGAGTTATTCATGGAAAACTGATCACTAAAGTTTGGATGGTAAGAATTTGGTCTCCTTTCTCAGTTAGAAGTGTGTGAAGCTTGCTGAAGCTGGATGATACCAGGTAGCAGGATTGCTCACCTGTGTGTGTGCTTGCTGCACTACTGGACAAACTATACTAAAAAAAAAAAATATACAATTTTTCTGAAGTGTTTTGTCATCTTCTTACAAAGTGAGAAAGGGTCTTGAAAATCTTAATGTAAAGCCAGACAGCAAGTTAGAAATTCAGCACCTTAAACAAACGAGAAATTTGGATTTCCTGTTTTATTAGAGAACTGTACAGTCTCTCTGGCATCTAGATTTTGAGAAAACATTCTGGCTTATTCTGAAAATAAATTATTATTCTGTTCTGCTCTCTTTAAATTTTCCTAGATATCAGTCAGAGAACAGAACACAGTGACTGCAACTACAATAAAAAACTGTGGGAATTGTTTTTTCTTTTCGTCTGTGAACTGGTGTTATTGTTTCTTATTTTTGCAGTACACATAAATTGAATTTTAGGTTGTCCAGGTCATTGTCACAAAATTACATTTTCTATCTGTCATATCTGGACTTGTGCATTTGATCTTGTGAAGAATTGACTGAAGTCTATGTATATGTGTTTGTCTCTAATGCTATTAGTTTTCAATGCTTATATTCTTATTACTTTGGTATTTTTGTTCTACATGTGGGATGTAACAAGTTCTATTTTTGGAACTGGAAAAATATTTCCTGCCAAATATTTCATTTCTATTTAACGCCATTAAAGTCAAAACACTGTACAAAGTACATTATTTTTGTTTTTCTTTTTATCATGAAGATAAGGAAGTCAATTATGTATAGTTTGTTCAGATCATATAATTAGTCAATGGTAAGAGTTCAGAAGAGCATCTAGCTGCAATTGGATTATCTGATTCTTTATTGGATAGGTACAGTATGTATGAAATGTTATTTGTATTTTCATTTCAAAATGACCATTCTATCCTCTGAATCAAAGTCACATCTCAGGGATTGGAGCAAGGTAAGTACTTTTCAACGTAAGTCTCTTTTTGCTAACTTGATAATGTGGGCAATAAAATAAGGCACTGGGTATAAAGTTACCTAGCGTCTAAGGGAGACAAGGTTTAGAGCAGAATATGTGGGTTTCCATCCCGATAACAGTGAAGGAAAAAGTCTCGAACTTTTAGTTGGATTGGTTTCAGATTAAGTGTCTTTTGAATACAGACTACATTTTCTCAGTCAAGAATGTGATGCAAGAGATGAAGAAAGCAAAAGAATGAAGGAAAGAGCAATAATTTTCTGATTATACCTGTTTTCATTTAAAATACACAATAAAATTATAAAGACCAGAAACAATACCTGGACTACTTTAGAAGTCCACACTGTTGCTTATGGCTTAAAAATTAAATCACAATTACACACACAAAATTATAGAATCATACAATCATAGAATGTTTTAGGTTGGAAGGGACTTTGAAAACCATCTATTTCCAACTCTTCTGCTATGTGCAGGGACACCTCCCACTAGAACAGGTTGCTCAAAGCCCCATCCAACCTGGTCTTAAACACTTTCAGGGATGGGGCATCCACAACTTCCCTCAGCAACCTGTTCCAGTGTCTCAACACTCTCATCGTGAAAAATTTCTTCTTGATATCTAATCCAAATCTACCCTTTTTCAGTTGAAAACCGTTACTCCTCATGTTATCACTACCCTTGTGAAAAGTCCTCCAGCTTTCTTATAGGCACCC
>VXAK01002493.1:34487-86580 GCA_013399435.1 Arenaria interpres | reverse complement strand
GGGGCAATGGGCTCAACCTGGAACATAGGAAGTTCAAATATGAGAAGAAACTTCTTTACGGTGAAGGTGACAGAGCACTGGAACAGGCTGCCCAGGGAGGTCGTGAAGTCCCCTTCTCTGGAGATTTTCAAGACCTGCCTGGATTCAGTCCTGAGAGATGTGCTCTAGGCAATCCTGCTTTAGCAGGGGAGTTGGACTAGGTGATCTCTAGAGGTCCCTTCCAACTCTGTCAAATCCATGAAATCTGTGAAAGATCCAACATCACACAGGTGAGGAGGGTAATTTATGTTGTGTAGCTCCAGATGTCTAAAAACTGTTAATTTTAAGATTGGTGTCTGAGATGAAAACAATGGAATGGTATTCTGCAGGACTTGTTTGTCTCCACTAATCATAAAGGTAGTCTATGTAGTTAGAGTTAGGGGAGATGAACCCCATCTTGGTTCTCATGCATGGGATAATGAAGCCAAACTTCCCAGTTACTGTGCTTTAGCTTCCCCCAGCTGCTCAGCCACTGTGATTGGTTTGTGTTTATAGCAGGTTGGTGTTGACACCATCCGTGCTCCAAGGTCTGACTTGAGAGCTGTTAACTTTTGACAGTTGCACTGTCAAATATATATATCTGCACTATATATTATGGGTTCCTAATGTGGACATAATGGCTAATCTAAATCAAATAGTCAGAGGTCCCTGGTGCTCACTTTGAAATAGCCAGAACCTGCATCCCAAGCAGTCAGTAAGAGAAATAGTCACAGTAGCCAGGAATTTACAGGAGGTGTGCTGCATATAGTCCCAAGAGGCTGAACTCCAAGATGGACACAGCCTTGCAATACAGAACACCAGCCAATGTAGGTGCTGATCTGAAGCCCACTAAAGGCCGTGAAAATCACACTGATCTCGAGTAAGCTTTGCATCTAGCTTATAGAAAAACTAGACAGAGCTCTTACTGCTTGTTGTTGAGCTGGAAGTGGTCAGTTTGCAAAAGGCAGAGGAGACCATCAGACCGTTTAGCAAAAAATGAGAGGAGACTAATATCTGTTTGTTTTTTGTGGGTAGTTTTTTTGTTGTTTTTTTTTTTATATATATATTGAGAAAAAGAAGACAATCCCCAAGAAAAAGAAAAAAAGAGGGAGGGAATAAGCATGCAACAGAGGGAGAAAAAGCTGAGGAAATTAATAAGTAAAAGGCTAGCGTAATTTAATGTACACTATGATTTATACACTTGACAATTTCTTTATAGACCAAAGAGAAAGTGCTGTCTGCATGAAGCCCATAATACAAATTGAGATCATCTTGACATGAAAGACACCAATTATAGGGAGAAACACTGAGAGGAAAATAATTAAGTTTCCTCTCTCCTTCTATGGAACTTTTTTTTTTTTTTTTTTTTAATATACAGACACTCCGGGAGCAAGGAGCTGGCATGGGGAGCAGAAAAGGGCTAAATGGGGAAATAAAATGGCACAAAAATGTACCTTCCCCAGTTTGGAAAAAGGCTTTCTTGGGGAGAAGAAAATTCAGAGATTCAGGTTCCTTTCTTATTCTTCAGCTGGGAATTGTCACAGGTTTATTGCAAAGAAACCAAAGTTTATACTCTATACTGCAGTCTTCTGAACAGTGATTAGGGGAATATTGGTATGGACACCTTAAATATCTGTCCTGTCTTGGTGAACCCTGAGAATCTGATAAGAGAAAGATTTGCCAGTCAGCAAATCTGATTAATACCATGGGTATCCACATGGCATCATAGGAACTACAGGTGTGGCTGTGATTGATCCCTATCACTAGAAGTTTTCAGAAGACATTTGGTAACACAAAAAACCAGACCTACGTAGGCTGATCAAGCGTTTGAACTGACAGATGGACTTGATGGACTCTGTTATGCTCTCCCCTGGGATATGTGACACTGTCCGTTGCAATGGTCCTTCTTTCTTCTGCTTATGGATGCTCTTTGTGCTCTCCTTTGAAATATTATCATTGTTACTTATTCTGTTGAATAAGGAACATCCCTGTTGGGCTGCCACAGTGAAACAAAGTATACTGTTTCACCATTGGTTAATCCAGGAAGAGTTTAATTCCTCTCTAGCCTCCCTCCTATCCTATAGGACCTGACTAAAATTTTTTATTCTCTATATAATCTGTGGAGATTCCTGACATTACAGAACCAGAATGCCTAATAGTCATAAAGCCATTATAAAACAGGACAATATGTTTATTGTTGTTCATGATTCAGATTTCAATTTGGACACAAATTTATTTTGAAGTGCCTCATTCAACAGCGTCATAACAGAGGTGGGCTGAGGACCACTGAGACACAAAGGGATTTAGGTGAGAGCCAAGAAATTTAATTTGGGTTTCTGGTTACATATGACAGACATAGTCAAGGGGTGGCCGGTGAATGAGAAACCAGAGTTTTACTCACAACTGTGTTCCCGCTGTGGCCTCAGGCAAAGTTTGCCCAGATTCCCTGTCTATATTGGGAACTATGGGCACTGGGTACCCCTACAGCTGTGAATCAGCCCCATTTCAGGAACAGAGGTTACACATCCTTCTTCCACAGATGCCGTAAGCACTTGGGTTGATGCAGGAGACAGAACTTTGGATGCATCACACTTCTCATTTTACTTTGATCCTTGGCACATTCATCTCTGCTGAAAAACACCTTTACTATCACCTTTGCACACCTTGGACAAGGTGGTCGTACTTCTTGCACTTCATACCCTTCATTTTGGCTTTTCCTTCTTTTTGCCTGAAACCAACCTATTCAAATAATGCCAGATGTCATCCCTTCACACCAACTTGCCACTTGCCCCACCTACCCCCACCCCAATCCTCCCTGCAAGTAGAAACGCGACATCATTTTTCATGTCCAATTACAGCCACCGTGGTGCCACTGTTAAAAGACAGCGCAGGTACTCCTGTCAAAAAGGGTTTGAGTTACAAGAAGCGATGAATTACAGCAAGCCCTTTTTCAATTCTCTGCAGAAATGAAATGTCAGAGCTTGCTGCTGTATTTTTCTCGGCACCATCAGCTACAGGCCACTGCAGGAATTAGACAGGGGACAGACGCTTTTCTGCATCATGATTTTTTTTTTCCTGAGGTTGTCGTGTTCTCCCCCACCAACCTTTTACTGCTCCCTCTGGCTTTGATATTAATTTAGAGCAGGTAGAAAGAAAACCTGGGAAAGAGTAGGAAGCAGAGACAGCTGATTTCTCACTGTTTCAATCTTTCTTCTTCTCACTGTTCCTACTACCCTTTCCTTTTGTCTCACTCACTTTTTCATGAGTCAATATACCTGATGTTTCTAGCCAGGATGAAGGCTCTACTAGGGTTAAGAATGGACAAATGCAGAGACAAAAATAAGAAGGGAAAAAAAACTAAAAAGGATGAAGACACCCTGAATAGCTTCAAATGTGATCTGAGACAGGGAGGAAATGTGAGGACTACTGAAGATCACTGAAATGACACATGGTTAGGAGGATCATGTTCAAGGCAGAAGACAGCTGTGTTGGAGATAATCTACTGACCATGTCTAAGGGAGAATTCACTTCAGGAGACAAAAGGTGGTTCTAGAGCTTGTATGATCTATAAGAACATGGAAGATGACTGCAGTGATTACCTATCTAACAGTCTTTCCATTCCTCCTTAGAGGGCTTAAGAACCTTGAATGCTCCCTGAGATAAGACTGGAGGGGTTGATTAAGGCTTTGTATCAAAAACTGCAAAGAGACATATTCTATTGCCCATGTTTCCTGAAGTTCCTAAAGAGCCGGTCTGCTACAGTGTAGAAAGCAGAGGTGTTAAACTCTGACAAAGCCTGTTTCCAGCTCTACACTGGTCTTCTGGATGAATTTGGACATATCATTACATCTGTCTCTTTCTTAGCTTGCTTTTCCGTACAACAAAGATAAAGATACTCTAATGGACCATGAAGGTGGTTGATGAAAAAAATGTATCTAAGTGCTGGTGTTAAACAAGCAAACAAACAAATGTCCAGTCATTTCTATCCCTGAATTATGTGGATAGATATAATGGTAAATAACAAATTCTTCTTGCTCAGTCATGTTCTGTTGTGTTTGGTATTGTTCAGGCATCAGCCCTCTAAATCAGTGATGAAACACTGCTGTGACCTAATCACAGAGGATAGGGTGCTGATGTGAGATAGCAAGTCTTAGCAAATGCTTATTGGGCACTATTGTATCTCTGTAGATGTTGGCTAACCTACTGGAAGAAAATGCCATCCCAGACAACTTGCTGGCTAAAGATGCCATGTAGTTCTTGGTGACCTTGTTACATAGCTCAGATGTTAATTAGAGGTATGAATAGTTTAGTAACTGCCCTGAAATTTCCAGAAAATATGGTTAGTCCTTATTTCTTCAGTGGGAAAGTTTTTTTCTGTTCAAAATCTCCCCCCAAAGCACTTAAGAGGAATTTAATTTTACCACTCCTGCCAACTTTTTGGGGGTCTGCCATGTACACCACAGTTAATTCCTCTGAAGTCAACACAGCTATTTATGTAAGTAAAGGGACTGGCAGGAATGTGTTTGTAGGAGTAGGTCATAACTTTTACAGCATTGAGCAAAATCTGCTGTGATTGAAGGCCCTAAGGAAATGCAAAGTATATTAGTGTCAAAGTTGGAAAGGCCAAGAAAATCACCTACAATTGAATTGTGTGTGTAATTGCAAAGTTCAAGTAAATCACTCTCTACCTGATTCTGAGTGACATAATTGAATTAGGGTTCTAAACTAGATAGCCATAAGAGTGAATCCAAAGCAATCCCTCTCTGAACTAAAAAAAGCAAAGTCAGAACACAAGTCCTCAGCTCAGGGAAATTTCTATGAATGTTGCAAAACCAGGAAAGCTGTTCAACATAGGTTAGCTACACAACCAGCCTTTTTGTTTTTGTATATCGCAACTCTAAGGCATGGGACAAAACCCTGTGGTTTTTGGTGGAAATATATGTTGTGGTTACACGAATTGCCATGTGAATACACATTACTTTTGTAGGGGCAGTGCAAATTGATACAATGTTGGATTAATGAAAGAGTAGGGAGAAGAAATATTTTAGAAAGTTTGGTGAAAAAAATTACATTTACTTGCTTTGTGGCAAGAACTCGCTGTAACATATAGCATCTGAAATTACTCTATCCCAAACCTTACCTGGGTAGTGAGCTCTTAATTCCTCCCTATCACCTTCTTTCCTGCCTGATGAGATGTGTGTCACAGACACATACACAAACAGATGAGAATACCTGAAATGGGAATGTATGAGACACGAAAAAAAATCTTGAAGGGTCTGACCTTTACAAATCAGTCAATGCTCTGGTGCCTACCCTGGGAATGATTGCTACTGGCCATCCCTGCACTCTGATAGTATTTTCTATATATCATATAAAACACATTATAATCCATCCATCTAACTATCTATGCATCTTTCCACTTGTCTCATGTATATAGATGAACCTAAAGGGGACTTAAGTACAGTTCAGGTTCATGTGCAGAAGCCTATGGTTTGAAACCTAAACTTTCTCCCCACTAAACAGTTTGGGCTCAAGTCGAAGAAACTGCTGATCTTGTTAATAGCAAAATACAACCTTTCCAATTCAACAAATCCTTTTATTCGTACTTGGGGAAGCTAAGCATGTAGTGCTCAACCTCACGGTGCCTCTGGTTTTGAACAAAGTGGGGAGGGGTAGAAGGGAAACCCAGTCAGGTTTCAGGACAGTAAGAGGAGCAAAACATGGGAGCTTGGAAAAGAAAGCCTTATTTGCCAAAACAAGAGGAGCAGAAATGTTCTTTTTTTTAGTATTTATATCATATAAGTACTGTTTCATATGCAACTGTGCATGTGAAGGAGACAGCAGGTGATCCCCTTAAAGCTTTTGGCAGTCACACAGTAAAAATGGTGCTGATAGGTCTACTTTCACCTGCTAGACTATGCCACCACACACACAACATGCCCTAAGGTGCTGGTGCACTGATCATCCAGATGGGTATTTATTTGCACTCACGGATCTTGTCTGGCTTGTGTGCTCAACCTTTCCTAGGAAAGAAGGGGGCCTGGTGGATGCTGCCTTCAACCTGGGAAATGTGTTTGTAGTCCCAGACACCTTGCATATGTGAGAAGCCCCTGGACATTCAGTGAGTACACTCAAGCATATAAAGAGTCCCAGGATTGGCCCACCGGCGATGCTAAGCTATATAAAAGTGTCTATTTGTCTGTGGATCTTGACAGCAGAGGTATATGTTTTGAAGGGACACTGTGCTCATTAAATCTAGTTCCCTGCTGCTACCATGAGCAATCACAATGTGAAATTCTGTTCATAAACACATCAAGTTCTAATATAAAACTTAGTAAGTCTTTTGGTGTCCTTTCCTCCCTCCTTCCCTAATATCAGTAGGGATATGCTTTTCCACATTCTCGCCTCTCTTCTAATTTCCCACTTGAGTTTATTTCAAGATAACTTACATCCAATCTTAAAATGCGCCCAGACCACCTTTTATCTAAAATCATTCTTCTCTGTCCCTGGAAGTTTCTATTAGCCAACTCTGCATGCATTTAGTAGAAAGCAACTAAATTCTCTTTTAGCCTAGATAGTGTGATCCTAAACTCTTTCAGGGCAGAGCAACAGCATAATCCACATACAGGAAGGTAGTTCATATAGATACAACCAAGATAGCCTTAACCTACACAGCATGGATAATGAATATCTGTATCTGGGTGGCAACACTGACCTTAAATAAATGATGCAAATATGTGCCAAGGGTCCTAGCTCAGTTTTGCAATGCATGCTCAGCTCGGGTGTTTGCAGTTGTAGGTTTATCTGTGCCTGCACTGCCTAGTTGAAAGCTTGCTCTCAGACCTTCTATTGGAATTGTCTCACAGATGCTCTCTGTGTTGATCTGCTCTGAGGTGGCCCAGCACTGCCTGCAGCTAGTGCTCGCCCAGGCGGAGGCAGAGTTTGGAGGATGCTCAGGAGCTGCCTTGGTGAGGAAATGCAGATAAGGGGAAAGGTAGGGTGTTCTCTGCAAACAGGGCATGTCATGATTTTGGGTGTGTTGGGTGCATTCCAGAGAGGCCAGAGGCCTCTTCAGCATGGATATGAGTGGGGCAGGCAAGAAGGACAGAGAGATATATTACTCACGGCATTATGGACATAACCCCTGCCCTTCACTTAAAGATGAACATCTGTTGTCATCTTTTCCTTATCCTGAGCCCATGACCTCTGGCTGTTGGCACTTCCCTGCTGTGCTCTTCCCTCTCTAAGCTTTATCTCTTCTTCTGAAGCAAGACCCAAATGCTGCCTTTGCCACTAATGGTTGTTTGGCTTGACTCTGCAGACTTTAGGCAAGGCCAAGCTCCCATTGACTTCAGTGCTTTGAGTGCAAAAGGAGCTTGGCCACCATCCATCCAAGAAGATTAGACCTTCTGTGCTGGTGGCTTTGTATGCCTGGCCACAAAGATAAGAACCACCGCCAGCCCTTTTGCCCATGGAGAAATGCTTTCCACAGCACTGCCATTTAACAAACAACTGAGTAAGCAATGTAAATTAACTAGCTGCTTTCACCCACTGCCAGAATCATGAAATAAAGGCTCTCTCACTGATACAAATGTGTAGGTAGCCTCAGGGCCAGAATTAAAGCATATCCTCCCCAGGAACTGGAAGAGGCTATTGCAGGGTTAAAGTTGCAAGTAGGGTTTTCCTTGGTATTGGATTAGCTTTACTCTGAGCCAGAAAGTGGTTTTTCTTCATCATTGGTCCTGCTTTTGAGGGTGACACATGTTCGCTCTCTTCTTCCCACTCTAATTTCCCTTCTCCCAAGGTACGGTACCTTCTCTATAGGGTTAGTTTACCCACCTTCTCTGTGGAATAAGGTTGCCACAGGATAACAGGTAGGAGTCCAAGACCTTAGTCTTGCACCCCAGGAAGGTCAGACCGAAAACCTATTCCAAGTATGACACTGTGGCATTTCTGAAGCATTCCTTCTCAAGGCATATGCCTGTCATGATATAGGTGGTATGGTTGTACTCAGCTTTCCGTTCTATTAATGAACAAATATAATATAATTATTTCAAGATAACCTGAAATAAGCCCTATTCAAGAAGAAAAGAAAAAAAAAAAAAAGAATAACAAAACCCACAGCAGCCTTCTTCACTGGCTTGTCTAAACTGATTTGAAATCACACCTCAAATTAGATATGTGAAAACCTTGCCTGAAGATAAACCCCTTAGCTGTGCACCGGATCAGGGCTGCAGATCCTGAGAGAACTGGCAAAAGGAAAATAACCTAAAATAATTTTTAAAAAATGCCCACAAAACAAACAAGGAAAGACTCAGGGAAAGAATAAGATTATCTTAATCTTGACAGTGTCCCTTTAAAGAAAATCTTCTGTGAAAGGACTTAGAGAATTACCTTTTGCTTCAGCCCTCTTTCACAGCTAGGAAATGCGTATTAGGAGGGTATTTTAAGCCTATCCAGCTACCCGAGTTAGTCCTCTGTAGCTAACAGCAAATGAATGAGCACAATCCAGAACCTTGCAAATATTAGTACAGCCTTCAAAAAGAGGGGAAAACAAAAATCCTTAGCTTCTCAAACGTTTCCTGAATTGGGAAAAGCATGGAAGACATAAAAAACAAAACAAAGCCCCCCACTCTTTCCAGATTCCAGATGCTCAGAGTCAATGCAATTCCCTGTGCTGGTTTCAGCCCTGAGCAGAATCAGGCCCTCCAATTCAAAAGGAGCTACTTCTCACCCCCATCTATGTATAACTGGTATCATCTGGTTCTATGTTTTGACAATTATCTGTAACGTAATTACCAGACTGATGAGTATCACTGATTAATTATGCCATCCTTCAAAGTTGATCTGGGTACTTACAATAAACAAACACCCTGTTTGGGTAACAAAGGTGATTTTGCTGTGTCTGTTCTAGCCAGAAAAGGCTAGCAATCGCACTCCACCATGTAGGGATGTGGTTGGAGACTCCCAGGGATTTGTTTCTGATCTGTCATTCATGTGGAGCTGCTTCTCTTCTGGTCCCTGACCGCACCCCGGTTCCCCCCCTCCCTAACGATAAATATTTCCTCTCCGCTGAGAGCTATCCAACAAGAGCAATGTCTGATACTAATGCATTGCTGATGCTTTCCTCTTCTAATTATGTCTAAACATTGCCTTTCTTTCTTTTCTTCCCTGAACAACCACTTTTTTTTTCTTTCCTTTCCTTTTCATTTTTTTTTTTTTTTTTGCATCAACATGTACCAAAGCATTAAACAAGACATTCCATTAATTTCTTCATCATCATAACTTAAGCCTGGGACATACCCTTTAAATATTCATTCAGCTATGAAAACTGGGCATTAAAATTTTAATAATGTCAAGCTCATTTGAACTGAGCTCCTGGGGGACTATTACGATACAATTAGAATAAATATGATGATTGATTTGGTGTAAAGGTTCACCTGTCCACATCTGTTAGTGGCCAGAAGCAGCATGCCACCTCTGGCATCACAGCCGATAGCGCCAAGTTGTTTACTCCCTTCCTCCTTTGCTTTTCACTTGCTTGTGAGCTTGACCCCCTTGCTTGCTTGCATAGCTTGGCTTAAAAACTGGAACAGGCGAACCAGAGGGGCCTCATAGAGAAGAGACAACTCATCCAACTGCGTTTTCCTCCCTCCTTCCCTTTTTTGTGCTGTGGCATTTGATTAAAGACGGAGCGTTGGTCAGAGCCACTAGAAGTTCAGCTATAAACTTTCTGGTGGCATTAGCCATTAACCTTTTTACAGGATGTGTCTGAACTCCCGGGGTCTGATTCTTCTGTGTGGATCAGTAGCAAGCCTAAGCAGCATTGACATGTTTGAACCAGTGACGAAGAGAACAAGGCTTGCTACTTTCTAGCAGTAGCCTTCTGACATGACAGCAGAGAAAAATTCTCAAGATGTCACATTGAGAGTAAAAAAAAACACAGAGAGGGGAAACTGAGCAAGAATCCCACACTACTTAAGGGACTTTCTGTTTCAAATGCAGGATGTTCTCAAATACTCAGACAGATAATTAAAAGATTTTGGTCCACTGAGTGCTGAGCATATTTGAAAATTCGGGCCAGATTGTACTTTTTCTCCCTGCAGTGTGAATTGGGTGCTACACAGTGTAAATATGAAATGAGAGAAACTGGAGCCATGACCACTGAGAACAATCATAGGGGTTTTTTTTTAGATCAGCTACTTTAAATAAACTACTCGTTAATTCTTTGAGTTAGGTTATAATGCAATCCTCTCCGTATTTAAAGGTAACCTTGATATAGTCCTGCTTACAAGCACTGCCAGTGTTTCTAGCATTTGGAACTTTACCATCAGTCTCCTGACTTATGGCACTTTCCTTAAATCCTCAACTCCTGGACCCAAGCAACTTTTTAACAGGAATTTTAATACCGAAGCAAAAGGAAATTCTTAATGCTCAAAATACAGCTAAAAGAAACCAAATACGTGGAAATAAAATCTTATTTATATTATCATATCATACATGATTACTTGAGATAATTTATGTCTGACGCATCTTTACAGTAGGCAATGTTAATTATTAGAAGCATTATTAGCTTTTCAATGTTTTAAGCTGTTCCTTTCCTTGCTGTACTTTGCTTAAAGCAGATATTGATCCTAAATCTGTCACTTTCTTTTTCAAATTCAAATCTAGTTCCTGTTCATATTAACTGTCTCTACTTCTGCATTATTTACTTTTCAAAATGTAGTAAAAATATACAAAGCTTTCCCTAAAAACTTTTCTGCTGAAAACTAAAGGAAACAAAAACTTTGATTAAATTTTATAGTGCAAAAATGTACACACATCAATCTTTAGACAAAATCCTTACGCTTAGGATCTGCTCTTATTGTCAACCTCTCATTGTTGCTTCTGTATGACGGACCTGGTGCTTTATTTAGTTTACTTAGCAAGGAAACATAGTATCTCCTGGTAACAATCATTTGAAATCAAACAGTCTGTTTTTAGTGTTCAGTCCAAGACGACCTTTGTCATTTACTTTGTTAGCACTATAATTCTAACCATAATTCTTGTGCCCTGTATGCAATGATTTTTTCCCATCTCAACTCTTTTATGCTTGCGGTCTCTGCATGAAAGATCACCGGTACCCAGGTCTAGTTAGAGAAGCTCCTGTGACGATCCTCATTTGCTGTCAGATCACATAGCTGAGGTAACACAGGTGAACTGTGGGTGTTTCTACCCTGACAGTGAAAAGTAAAATTTCTTGGGTTAACACAGTTGTGGGAAATTATGGCAATGAATTGGTGGCAACTCCTAAAACCTTGCCCGTTTGATTCCCTAAAGCATCTAGAAACACAAGATGTCAACCATAGTGAGCACTAAAGGCAGTAACCAAAGGTGTTTATGTGTAACGGGTGTAACCTACTCCTGTAAGATCTGTATGTCCCTTTCGGTTTTCCCTCCCTGTCCCCTCAAGCTCCAAAGAGGAAGAGGTGTTTCGAAATAAACTCAACCCATCACACATTACAATATGGAGACTGGAAAGGGATAAAATGGTCTCTTGATATTGATTTTCTCGGAAGGAATGGAGCAATTTGGAAAGTCTGAAGTCTACTTACTGTGAAAGCAGAGTGTGAAAAGATATGGCCTTGAACTATTTCTCGAGGTCTATTACCTATCTTCTTCTTCTCCACTTAGTTTTCTCTATGGAGAAAGGGGTTAGACAGTAATCTTTACCTCCAAGGCCCATTGTGAGGATTAATTAGATATTATTCCTACAAAATTGTAAAGTTCTAAAATGCTATATAAGCTCTCAGTGTTATTATAACGTGCCATACTCTGCATAACGTATACCTTTGCAATATTACCCCTTGGTTGTTCAAGACTACAGAACTGCTGCTTCTAATTGAGTTAATGGCTTCATAGGTTGGTAATTTAATAAAACAGACTGCTTAAACCAGCAAGGTTTTGATTAAATGGGGTGTGTGCAAAGGGGAATTTATATTTGTTAGAGGCTCCATAAATCCAAGGTATCAAGGCACAGATAATGCCAGTATAATAGTCAATTATAGAGAAAGGAAGGAAGGACAGAGCTGGAAGCCATCTTGGACATCGGTGTCATGTACCGCTGTAGTCAGATATTTTGGGCTGGTCTCAGGAGTATGCACAAGTAAGCGACAATGTGCACATACAGATGAGACACTTCACTTCTCCCACTGCTCCCAGCGATTTTTTAGAGACAAGGATGGCATGTCCTAGGTTATCATGCCCCTTACCTGACTTTAGAGAGGAACACAATTGTTTCTTTCCAGCTGGCCTTAACCCCTAGTTTAGCTCAAACAGTGGAAGGAAAATTAGAAATTTTGGGAGAGGCCCTATTTGCTTAATGAAAAGACTTAGCTCGTGCTTAAATCCTGGATATCTCATTATATGCCTTCCTGAAGCGAGCACCTGGCCTTGCCCGTGCAGGGAAACGGGCTGCTTGGCTACCTCCAGAGGGAGCTCTTGGCTGCCTAAATTTAGACAACTAAATTATGCAGACCCAATTTCCTAGATGGAGAAATTAAGGATTTATTCTGGGAAGCCTGCTTCATTAGGTACTTAAAATGTACTCAAAAAGTTAGTTACTTGAGTACACAGACTGGATCGCACCTTTGGCTCCAGCGATGGCCTGTCTGCAGGGATTTTGGACTGTGGGAGTGGCTCCAGGAGCTCCCACTGCCTGCTGGAGTCAGTAGGAAAAAATCTGCCCTGAACTTGGAAAAGCAAGGGAACGAATCCCTCCATCTTGACACTTTTCTGTGCTGTAAATGCCAATTCACAGCTGCCTCTGTACCACAGGTCAGCACCACTGAGAGTTAAAAGTTTTGTTCTTGCATCATCTATCAAGGGCTTCGAGTCAGGCAAATCTGAAACCAAAGCAATCCCTTCTTTTGTCCATCTGACCCTGAAGAACAAAGTAAGCCAGTCATAGCTAGCCTGGCTATTTTGTGTATAAAGAACAGCACCCACAAAGCTAATGAGAAGCTTTTACAGCTGTTTGTTGAGCACTGATAGATAATCAGGAACGGGTCCAAGCTGCAAAGTTTCATCTGTCGAAAGCTGGGCAGAAACTTTCCATAACATGGGCTAGCCACAAAATCCAGATCCTGACACATAAATACAGCCAGTTTAGGAGAGCATATGGTGTTTGTGCTACTGGCTGGGATTATATTTCGTTCAGAAATCTGGCTCAATTAAACAGTTACTCGCTCACATCTTTATCTGACCCAGCCAAGCTCACCAGCCCAGACATCTGCACTTCTACAAGGCTTCATTCATACACAGGAAGCTGTTGGGGTTTCATCGGAGACAGAGATGCCTGACCCCGCAGCTCCAACCAGATGATGGGGACCTGAGGCCAGGCATGAGCCCTGAGCAGGCTTTCCAGCAGGGCGACCAGCATTTTGTGGCTCTGAAGGAGCTGATGTCAGCGCTGCCACTTTGAAGGGGAAGAGCTGGCTCAGCAGAAACAAAAAATAATAGGAGTGTGGGGAGTCTGACATCAAAACTGGATGTTTTTCCTTCTCCCTAAATGTTTTGCTCTGGTCCAATGACAGGTTATTGGTCCTGGTATTTGTTAGTCTCTAGCCTACCTTATGGCAAGGGGTCAGTTTGCTTCGTGAAAATTGCCCTCCTCAGCCATAAAATCTGTGAACTTTGCTGAAGTTCAGGAAAAGCTTATGCCCTCACAGAGCTTTGAGTAAAGACTCAGGGTAATTTACTTGTGGCTCCAGGTACTGTGCTCATTTCCCACAAGAATCTTATTAGAACATCATCAGAAATGTTGTTTTGACTAACATTAATTTAATGCCAGGCCAAAATGCCCCTCTCCCCACTGTGACAAGCTTCATCGAGCCAGTGCTGGACAAAGGGAATTCAAAATTCAGCTCCTTCATGTGAGATGGTGTATGCGTGTGTGTGTGCTTTAACTAAATCATTTATGGTCAATAATGCCAGGTTATTATAGGTCAATAACTTTCAATTATTCACTAGCCTTGCTGTGCTCCCACTGTCAGGCAGCACACCGGCATGTCGGCTCTCGAGAAGCAAAAAGCTTATGATGGGAGCTTTGGAAAAGCAAGCACGAACACAGCTTGAGCAGAGAAAAGGAAAACAGAGGAGGGAGAGAGTGTGAAAAGTTCTAGTTGCTCTCAAGAGTATCATTGGGAACGTGAGTGTGACATACTCTTTCTCTTACATGCATGCGCACTCAGCCCCAAAATTCGTTATTCCTCTGCTCCCTGCAGGTCAGATGTGAGGCAGTCCCGATCTCAGGGCTGCGTGACCACAGAGCTGGTTGCGAGCGAACATTACCTCTCATTAAGGTCTACAAGCTTGGGCTTAATGCCACAGTAGCCTGCAGGTTGTCTAAGCTTTGTGGTGGGCAGATAATGCTCACAGCTGCCTGCTTTGTGCAGGGTACCCAAGAGAGGAAGAGTATCAGGGTGGGTTTTTTTCACATCAGGGTGTAAATATCGAAAAATAAACAAAAATAAAGAAATCAAGAATTGCAGGACAACATGAAAATTATATTTGCCCCCGTCACCTCTGTGTCTCATGAGAAAAAGTGGTGAGGAGCCTCGAAAGGCAGGTATGTGTAAATAATAGTCTGTCCCTGTGGAGACCATAGGAGCCAAAAGCCAGCCCTGTGGTTTGGCAGTGACTCGTTTTGCTCCTGCGGAGGGCCTGAGCCTCCTGCACCTGTTTTGAGATGACAAGACAGGATGCAAGAGTTGAGGGATGGACTCAGCTCTTGTAAAGGGCAACCAGTAGAAAATGAGCTTCTGTGTCGGAAGTAGAAACAGAGAATAAGTCAAAGCCTGGGAGGGGAAACAGGAAAGAATAATTATACTTTTTTGTTGAAAACGAGGTACCTAAACTATCTTCCTAGAAGCCTTTTTGGCTCTTTGCTGAGCAGTGTGTTGAGCCTATTTCCACTTAGCACTGAGAAGGTGCTTCCTCTATGAGACAGCTCGGTACTGATCATGCTCTATACATGGAGAAGGACTTGGCTTGGTGGAAGGCGTCCTCTTTTCCTGATGTCTCAGGCAGTGGCCACTGCTGGAGATAACATCTCGGTTAGCCTTGGCTTTGTTGGCTCCCATGTCCTCACAGCTGTCATGGGCAATAAGGAGTTAACAGGAGCTCTGAAGAGCTGGTCCGTTTTGAATGTGAATAATGGGAATACTCTCCTTCAATCCTGTATTCAGTACAGGGATGTACAGAGGTATAAAGTTAATCACTAGCTGGGCCACCCCTATTTCCAGAAAAAGAACTTTAATACCTCCTTTATCCAATGAAGTACCATTGTTATACCTGCATATTATGAAGGGTTTATTAAACCGGTGATAATCTATTCAAGATAAAGTGATCTGTATGGCCAACTGAGCACAGATCAGACAGAATGATGGGAGGTTATTGTTAAAATATGCAAATTCACATCCTATTGAAATGCAAACCCTCCAGATAAGATTTTTTAATAAATCTGGTCTTTTTTCACTGCATGAAGGTAACCTAATGTTTATTGACTTCAAGACCATATAATGGAACGTAATATCTATTAGTCAGATCCTTGCCTCTCTTTCGATTACTGGAGGTACATGTTCTGGCTCCCGAAGAATTTTTGTTTTATGGTTTGGTACAAAAGAAAAGAGATTAAAACCCCTGAAATTAATTAACTTCCTTCTACCCAGCACCCCCCTTCCTCCTCAACTGCTGTCATTAGTTACCCAAGTAAAAGGAAGCCGTACCCATCAGCTGAGAAACTGTCCACTGTTTTCAGTGTTAGGAAAAACAGCCAAAAGGAGAAATGCTGGTAATGCAGAACACCTCTGTACAGCAGAAGACAGCAATTAAGACTTTTGGATGCCTTCCTTGGGTTTACTGTTACCATGCTAGACAAAGTTGAGTAACGTTTTATTTCATCCTTCTGTAAAATGGGACTATGAAATAGCTTGACCTGACTACTGTGTGTGTGTGTTTCTGGGTGTAATACTTGTTTAACACATAAACTCAGTGGGATTTTATGAATTGTGGGGGACAGGTGGTTACAGAACCAGACACAATTTCAAATACCAAAGCAGCAGCTGAAATAAAAGCTTTTATTTTAGTGAAATGGCAGTGCTGTGATAGCAAAAAGTTGAGAACACGTTTCTGCTTAAAGGTCGCTTCTCCTCAAACCCTGTAAAATCTGCATGCTGATATAGATTGATCCGAGATTTGGTGTGTCTCGTGAAGGTGGAAGGTTTGTTTCTCAGTCCAAAGGGAAGGTCAGCAGAGTTAAAGTATCCTGAAATACAGCTTCCTAGCATTTTGAAAAATCCCTGCCCACCTCAAAGAGGCTTTTTCATATTGCTGGTAGGTTCTCCCAGCTGTTTTGTTTGCAAAACGGGATTATGATCATGTCTAAAATGGTCTCATCCACTCAACATTTACCCCAGCTGGTCCTTGGCAGTCACCAAGTAGAAGCAGCAAAACAGAGGGAAGGGCTGGGGACGGGATGCACCCTGCATCCCCCCACTGCAGGGGATGGGGCAGGCAGCTCAGCTGTGGGTAAGTACAGGAGGGGTTCAATATCCGGCTGAAGATGTGCAAGCTGGAAGGTGTGAATGGCTGCCTATGCTTGGTTATCTGAAGCAGCTATGTCTTTTCTGACCCGTGCTGTTCTGCTCAGACAGAACTATATGACAGCCCAGGGGTAGACTTTCTAAGTACAGCCAAACACCTTCATAAATCTGGTCCCCTCTCTCAGAGCAGGCCTCTGGCTTCTGTTGCAGCCGAAGAATAACCCAACCTAAACCTTTCTGGACAGTTTGCCTGTTAGGCTGAAGAGGATGTGCATAAACTGTGCTGCCTGCCTGCGTTGTCTGTGGTGGGAACAGCACTTCCCATCCCCAGTCTGCACCGCTGCCAAAACACAGACTCTCTGCCCAGGCACCCTTCTCATCAGTCACTTCACTGGGTATACCACCAGTTACAAATTAGCACTTAATCAAGATAAATCCCATAGGAAGGATATGGATAATATGCAATGCATTAAGCCTGCAAATTAAGATGGTCTGATTTAGCCCCGGCTTTAAAACTCCCAAGCTTGCATTAGGACTAATGATGAATGGATGTACGTCCCCGGTTGGACAGGAGCTCTGTCAGGGCAAGGCTGCCCAGCAGTGACAAAGTGAGCGCGGAGCAAATGCTCTGCTCAATGTTCATTAGGCCTTCCACACTCTCCCTGCTTGGGAATGTGCTTTCCCTGGCCTTGGATGGTTGTAATAGTGACACTTCTCCAGGATCTATTGACTTAATGGTCCCGGAGTTCATTAATAAAACCTGAGGGCAGTGGCTGCTGGCATCATTTGCCCACTGATCAGAGTGGGGAAACTGAGGCACACAGGAACATATTTGAAAGACTGACATGCACTGTGCCCAGGGCTTTCCATTCACTTGCTCTAGACCCTGTACATCACCTTGCTTAGGCAGTCTCAATCACACTTGTGAGTGTCTAGTTCTTTCACTAACTAGCTGCAGGGATGTAGGTGACTTTGCAGCTCTCTCAGTGTGGCCCAAGGTTGTTACAGCTCAGTGGCCTGAGTTCTCCTAGCAGATAAGTGGAGGAGCAGAGAAAGGACACTCTTTCCTGCTCCATCTCCTGGGCTCCAGCATGGATGATGCAGCAGGCTGATCCTCAGTGCTCTTTGCTCTGAGTACAAGTACAGCTGTTTCCAATGAGCACATTGGCCTGTGGTACATCGTCTCTTGAAAATATATAGTTGGAGACTGGTTTTGTCCCTGTGTGACTGAGCAGTCACAGAGCTCTGGCTAGCCCCCTTTCCTGCCTCAGCTTTGCCACACATGAAAAAAGCCTGTTATCAGGCCTCCCATCTACTGTACATGGTTTAGAAAGTAATCTCTCTGTGAGATCAGGGAGGAAGAAAACCCCTTAGCAGCTTGTTCACCCATCAAGGTCAGGGTCCACATGGCCTAGAGCACACCAAGGCATGAATCCTGCAAAACACAGGGGAGCTGCTGTTTTAGAGGAGGTTCTCTGTCATGGTGACTTCAAGAGAAATCAGTTTAAGATTCACAGCTGGGGAGCATCAGGCACCATCTACAGTCTGCCGAGGGTTAAGGGCCTTTGTTCCGGCTGAAAAAGTAATTTAGGGAAGGATTTTTTTTTTAAATAACAAGCATAGCAAAAACTGTGGTTTTCAATGTACTTTTTTTCAGATTTACACTAGGGTGCAAGCTTGTCACAATAGGGTATCTTTCCTGGATGTCATACTGCACTTATTACTGGGAACGACTACTTTCTACAGTGCATCTCCACTTTATGGCTTTTTAAGATATGGATGCTGTCATCATATTCCCCAGAGATGTGTTCTGGTTCATGGAGAGGCTGTTTTATATAATCTCCCGTGAAAGATTAAAACAACAGCAGCGGGAACAACAATAATGCAACAAACTACCTCCTGAGATAAACAACAAAGTGGTGGCACAAGCAACAAAATCTCATCACCCACTGCAAAGTGGCAGACTTAACTCAATTCACATGGCAGCACTTCTCATTCCACAGCAAAGTTGGATCGGATTCATCTCCAAGAGAACCAGCCCTGTCACCCCCTCCCGGGAAGAGCTAATATATATTACTTTATCAAATGACATTAGAGTTTTTCACTAGATCCGGGTGGCTTGGGACAGGACACAGAAGTTATGACTGCACTGCTGTGTGACAGAAACAAAGCTCCAGCATGGGTGGATGCCTGCTGAGTGTTGTGATCCTCCATGCATATGTCTTGGTGCTCTGGGCTGCTGTTCTGTTGTCCTCAACTCCTCCCAACCCACCCCACAGGAGCAAGGGTCTGGGCTTGCTCCAAGACCTAACACAGTTCAGTGTACGGTAGCAAGGACACTACTGATGTACAGTAGAGCCTGAACAGCAATGAGATGTGAGCGTATGCAAACAAAGGAAAGCCTAACACCACCAAAGCATTCCATCTCTTCTCAGCTTTCCTCCCATCCGGCATCACCCGTCTGTTCTGCACTGCCATCCTCCCTGATGTGCCTCCATCCAGCAGCTCAGATCAGGTACCAGGAATTGGAGATCTCTGCCAGCCAGTGCAGCTCCTGATGATATCTTTTATTTTTCTGGCCAGAAAATGTCAGATCTCACAGTTCATGACTATTCTTCATTATGCCTCCCTCTGCTCCCAGTAGTGCAAACCCCAGTCAAAGCAGAGATGATGGCAGGAGAGAAACTAGGGGAGAAGACCCAGTATTCATTCCGGGAACACTACTAGTGAGGGCAACAGTTTACCCCAGGGTTCCTCACCCTGTGATCCAGGGTGTTGGCATGCCTCAGTCTAAGCAGAAAGTGAGATAAGCTGTGTCCAGCCAGAGATGCACAATAATTTGCCAGGGATTGCCAAAGCCAGAGGTTCTTATTATCACTGTGATTTTTTTCATTGTCAGACAGCACTTTAAGCCACATATCAATAACAAGAAGGTTGGTGTGCAGCTTATGCAAGAGGGGAAAGGTGTCTTTTTTTCCTTTTCCTTTCTTTATTTACTTCCCCTTTAAGATAAGAGGCCAGTAGCTGCCAATCCACAGGAAAGAAGAGGGCTTTGTGATGAGGGAGCAAGATTAAAGTGGCTTCTGGTTAATTTTGATAGTACTGGAGATACATATTGAACTGAAGGAACAGGATATGGTTGTGCCCTAGGCGTATGTGTGTATTTATGTGTGTGTGTTTCTGCAGCTCCCAGGCGGGAGAAAAAGAGGCCAAGCAGGAGAGATCTGTGTGTGCTTGCGCTTGACTGTAACGTGCTTCTGGCTTTACTTCAAATCCAGATTAACACCATGGATTTGAAAGTTTGACCATGAACACGTGAGTTAAATACTTCAGGAAAACTGTTCAAGACAGACAAACAAATTGAAATGAAAAACCGCTGATGGAGGGGAGTGATGTAAAAATTGGAAGAGGTGAAGAGTAAAAACCAAAGACCTGCTGTATAAAGGAGCTGAAAGAGGGAGGTTGAAAAAGTCTCAGAAAAAAGAAGTATAACAAGTTCTGTCATGGATGATTATAAGGGTTTGAACCTGTCACCTACAGCAACAAGAGCACTGGCCTTTCTCACTTGACCTGAGGAGATAATGCTGTTAGCTGAGGTTAGAGAGGGCATGTGATGAGTCGCTGTTCAAATACAAAGCAAAGATGTTCTTTCGCTCCAGATAATTAAACGAAAAACATAAGCAAACAAGGCCTGAAGTTCTGGAATTGCCTGGCAAAGTCCCTGAAATCCCCTAAGAAATGCTGCAAGACCTTCTCATCTTGACAGCCTTCACCCATCTTTATGAAATGACATTATCTTGGGGATATTCTGTTCTCTGGTGTCTGTTTAAAAATACCAGTCTAGACAGAACCAAACTACACCTGCAGCCACATCCCAAAGAGTCCTGTGGTGCTTTACAGTACACTGAACTAATACAGCAACTCCTGCATGATGTTTCTGAAATGCAGCCATTTCCAGGAGGTAAAACAGACACCACTTAACCACGCATTGCTCAACTCTGCAAGACAATAGAAGTGATGAGAGAAAGCAAATTCCCTCTTTCTTTACCTATTTTGTGCACTTCCAGTGAACATTCAAACACTTGTGCTGTATAGCAATGAATATTCAAAAACTCCTACATTTCCAAGACATATATACAAATATTAAATGAAACTGAGTGCTCCATTTTCACACAGATATGTGTCTGCTTATTCAATCAGGAATATGAAACAACACCATATGACTTTGGTGATCAACCACAACTCATCAACACAGCCTGAAAAGTGAATATGCATGTATAACAATTCAAATACGCAAAAAGGGAGAGAAAATGCAACTTATAGTTAAGAATAATTACAAAGGGTGAATTAACAATTAGCCCGTCATTAGTATAAATTCTTTGGGATGAGAAACTACACAGACCAACTATGAATATATTTAGTCTAAAAATTAGGAAAAGAATTATCTCCCATCAACAGTGTGAAGTTCTGGAGCGGTAGCCCAGCAGAAAAAGTGGGAAGCAAGGTACAAGAACAAGTTCAGGATTGACCTTGATGAGTTCATGCAGTGGCAAGGGATCAGACTTCCTGATCCAGAAATATCTTTTACTATCACGTGTTTTCCCCTTTTTATTTTACTTTTGATTTTACAACAGAGCTACCAAAGTAAGGGTGCCTCCTACAATACTGTTATTAGCTCTGAGGCTTGGCTTAGAGAATGCTCAGATTTGGAATTTTTCTTCATTTTAAAGTAAATGTTGCTCAAGCTTTTCCACAAACACTAACAGATAGGAATTTAAGTTATATTTGGTTATTATTAAGGTGAATCAGCACCAATTCATATGCCTCCAAAGGCAGTAGATTCAGGAAACAGATTAGCAAATGTTGTTGTTGTTGTTTTTCAATGATAAAAATATTGTGAGAACTGGCAGAACAGCTCAGGAGTTTCGGTTTTCAAAACCAGTTTCCAAAAACCTGGACAAAGATGTTTTGATTATCTCTTCATCTGTTCATGATACTTAGTTTTCTCATTTGAAAGTCAAATAAGCCGATGTCATTTGAAATGAGAGACACTGCCTGACGCATGTGAATGGAAGTCAAGGATTTCTGCACAGAGTGGTTCAGAAAACTGCCAATTTGTGTGTATGCAAAAAGTAGTCACCACCCTCTTGACAAAGCCACTGAGTTTGAATCAGGGACCTCTGGAGCGGTGGGCTCCAACTCCACAGCTTGCCTTGAAAAGCTGGCAGATGCCAGCTGGAGGCTTTAAAAACTCATATCTTCTCAGAGCCAGAAAGGACAGGGCTTGTAGCACACAAGTTTCTGATGCTTTTAATTTATCGCACACATTTTGGGAAGGGACAGGAAGGAGGCTCAGGAGGAGAAGGATTCAACAAAAAACTAAAATGTGCAAATTATTTTTTTCCAATTAGTGGCAAACATTTAGATTATTATTATCCATAAGGAATGATAGCATTTGAAAATGAAAAGCCATTATTCCACTACTCTTTTAGTTGGAAGCTGATTTTCTTTCCTGAACTCCCCTCCCTTGGTATTTCATCAACACTCAGACAACCTCAACTTAAATAAAGCAGCAACAACAAAGGCATGCATTTCACGGCATTTATTTTGGCTGAAAAGCCAGTTTGCATATCCATACATGCACAATTTCAATCAACACTTTTGCCAGTGCTGCTCCTGTGTTTATATCTCAGCCCCGCTATTGTCTTTTATACCTCAGTTTCCCTACAATGAACACCTTAATCACCTTCCATCTTCACAGGTATTCAATTAATCATTTCAAACTTCTTTAAAGTGAAGAAGAACAGAGAGGCAACCTTGAACCTTGAATATTTACATCTATTAACTTTGGGGTCTGGATTTCAGTTTTGAAGTGTAGGGATTACATCAAATGTTGTAAGTAACATTTAAAATCCAGGGATAGAGATTTGTGGTAGAGAAATAACCTAAGGATCAATACAGTACAAAAAAAGTACAGACAGATTGAGAGATAATTCCTAGTCTAAGGATTCATAACACCTTAAACAACAAACAGAAAACAAAACAAACAAACAAAAAAAAACCCANCTCTAAGACATCTGTGTAGGCATGATTATTCCTGGCTGGGAGAAAAGCCCTATTAAAAAGCATTTCTGCTCCCTCCCCTGTTTATGGGACACCATCCTGAAGAGAAATCATTGACAAGCCTGCCTTTTTCTAAAAGGGTTAGCCAAACAAATTGTCTTTCTCGCCAGAGCTCCTCTCCTCGCTTCTGCCCTTTTGTCTTTCTCTTCTCTTGTTATAGTTAGGAGTGAACATTTTGGCACGTTAATTAAAAATAGTAATAGCTGCAACAGAAGAAAGAAGAGGAGGGGTAAGGTGGGGGAAGCTGAAGAGGGACAGTAACTGCAGCTCTAATTAATAGAATTGCTCTCAGTCGAAAGCCAGTCTGATGAGGACTCTTGTCCTTGAACAAATACTCTCTGTGTCTGCATGTGTATGTATATGTGCATATATAGAGATGAATGTACACGTAAACACAGCTACTCTGTTGCTTAGCAGCCAGTAGTGCCCTTTCATGAGAAAAAAAAAAATGTATATGACAAACTGTCTCAAAACCATGAAGTTCCATGAGCATATTTCTTTTCTTGTCGCTATTCAGACAAGGTGGAGACTGGCCCTGAAATTAATGTCTCATCCAATGGACAAAGACAGAACTAAACTATTTGGATTCCCATCTGTTCCAAACATAGTCTCAACAGCACACAATAATAATAAATAATATAGTAATCATGGCTAACAATTAATCTTTTAGTTTAGATTTTTTACAGGGTGCTGAATAGATCCTAATTTCACACAAATATAGATTGTTGCCTGGACATACCCTCCGGATGAAAACGAAAAAAAAAAAAATATAGTCTGACCACGCACACTTGTGTCAGATCTTTGGGTATATTTCAGAAGAGCAGGGGCTGTCTAATCTAAGTGCCTCCTACAGCGAAATACAAACTGGAACTTTACAGAATCTAATTTTGCTCTAAACCCAAAACAAATGTGAACCAAACTGTCAAATGACTATTTAAAGTCATACATGTGCTTCTTGTTTAAAACATTTCTGGAACAAGGAAGCACTAAGTAAACCTTTTCCATTTCACATGGGGAAAGGAGCAGTACACATATCTTCTAGGGCTCACAGTGTCCCCCTTGCCATCTCCCTCTCCTTTCAGTGTGTCTTTATCTTCACTAGTGCCTCGTTAGGTATTTTATCTGCAAACTGTTTGGCCCAAATACCATCTCCTGATTCTGTACCAGTAAAATGGTAGCTTCAACACAGGACTTTACAGCAGTACAGGTAGTAAAGAGGGATTAAAAACTGGGAAAATTAGCCATGTAATAAACCAGGGAGAGATTATGTAGCTGACGTCCCCTGATGTCCAGTTGCATGCCACTGCCCAACCAAGAAGCCCTTCTGTTGGGTCCTTTCGTGGACATTTCAGTAGGAAAACTTCCACAGACACCCAAAATTCAGCTGTGATGTAAAGGGGAACTAGGTCCACTGAAAATAATCTCTGAAGAGCCATTGCAAATCTCCATGGCAGAGCTGGGTGTGGAATCAAGATTTTCCATGAACTTGTGAAATTCCCCACATACCTATTAACTTTTAATGTCTACAGCAGCTGGTGACAATGAGATGCCTAACTCCCCTTTGTCACATGAAAATCACCTTCTTGCCTTTTTTTGACCTGGTTCCTTAGCTGCTTCATTGGATGCTCCTTAGTTTTAATTAATGCTGAAATCAACAGAGCTATGGAAGAGAAGCAGGGTTAAGCCATGAAATTGTTACTCCACATTGATGTGAGCTCTTAAACATCTGTTACAACCCAAATCCGAAATAGCCACCCTTTAGTAGTGAGAGAAATGCTCTCTATATGGCTATAGTTGTAAACAGATGGATAGATATAAGGTGATGTGTGGAGCTGGAACAACCAGTTAGTAAAGTTTATAAAGTACTTTGGGGGTCCATCTGGACAGATGGCACTTTATAAATGTAAGGCTGTTATCAGTGTCTCCTAACAGCACCCGAGTATCATTCAGCACTTTTTGGATGGACAGTTAAAGAAAACACATAAAATATATTCCACAGTAGATATTTCACCCAGACTCTTTTACTTCCAATAGCAGAGATCTGGTCTTTCATTTGTACAGACCATTCCCATTTGCAGTCATAGGGAAAAATCCGCAATAGCTCAACTCATGAAGTTGCTGGATTTGTTATGTTTGAACAATGAGGCTTCACTGCACAGCCCCGGAAATAAATGTGTGGTTTGGGAATTTGTTAGTGGCAGGTCTCTTGCTGGGGGACAGGATAACTAAAGGAACAGTGATGGGAGAGGCATAGGGGTTTTTGGTGGTGATGGGGTTTTTTTGTTTTGTTTTGCTTTGCTTTGGTTTTTTGTTTTGTTTTTTTTTTTGTTTCTTCCTCAGGGGCACTGCCCAGAATTAAATACAAGTTGATAATGATTGAAAAAAATAGATTGCTTTTCGTGTGACAATGGGATGCAATGTGTGAATTTTGGTCATCAGCAGAAGTTGTACAAAATGCTCATTTTCCCTGTGGTTTCCCTGACAGTCCTTGGAATTATGGCTGGGGAATAAACTGGAAGCTATCGCTCCTGGGTATGACTTGGAGATGAACAGAAAGATTCCAAGGATCTCACTGAGACTCCTCCACAAGGTTGGGACAATCTTATTCCTTATAGTCCTTCTTTGGGTAAAGAAATCTGAAGGAATTGTGGGTGGCCTGTCCTCTTAGTCACCATTTAGCGTTAAATCAGGCAGTATCTGCAGAGTAATTTAGCATTTGAGCTTAATGTTTTTTTCATGAAACAAATGTGTTGTCTATGGAGAATCTTTTTCTTTTCTTTTTGTTTTTTTTTTTCCAAATCCTCAACACCCCAAAGACTTCAGTCTAGAGATACTGCCAGAGGAAGTGTGTTTTCATTTCCTATGCTGCCATCATTCTCTGCTGTGGGATGGCTTCCCCAGAAGTACCAAACCTCTCAGGATATTTTGTAGGCAAAAGTTCCCATGATGAACTATCTTTTTCCACTAAGAATAGAGACTATTATATGTACCATACCCATGTAGTCTAATTTAGGATTATGGGTTATGGAAGAAGATGTAAGCATGAGTTACCCAAATTACTATTCACAGTATGGTGGCCTTTTCAAATATAAATATTTATTTATGCATTCACTTATTATTTGTCCATGGAATCAAAATACTCCATGGACAATTTTAAGGACCTCATATAATTGTTTTTGTCAACTTTTTTTTTCCTTTTTATGAGGAAAGAGCATAAATGGAATTGTTTATCTTTGTACTACCTTTTCACATTTATTTGTGTCACTACTGATGTGGTATTTAAACCCTTGTTAAGAGATAATGTTGGCATAAGCTATTTACTTGAACTTAATTTCCAGTTGCAGTAGATTGGAAGAGAGAATTGGCCCCTAGTTATAAAACTATCTTTTTGGGCTTGGATATCAGTCCACTCAAATCCACATTTCTTTTTCAAGACTCACACTGTCATTAACTGTCAAGATGAAGGTCAACCAAGATGAAGATGGTAAGTTCTCAGGGAAGTCTGCCATAAGAGACGAGCATGAACTTGTCTTTTGACTTCTTAACAACCTGTCCATCTGCCTTTCATTATCCCACACTTAGGGATGGAAAGGGGAAAAGCAGACCCATTCTGATAATAGGGGAGCTACACAATCCTGTTGAACTAATCTTGAAATTTCTGAAGGTCTTTACATTTGACAAATAGAAGACTGGATTACAAGCAAGTAGATGGGTGAGCAGACAGGTTTTAAGTGTTTTTACTCACATGCTACCAAAGACATATATAGTCAAAGTAATAAAGTATGAAAGTGGTAACACACATGATAGCCCAGTGCCCACAGATGTACAACCACACCACCATGTAAGCATTTACAAAGCACCCGTATCAATAGAAGTATTTGGGTGCTGAGTAAAGTGTCTAGTCATTGCAACATACCGGAGTTTGCCCACCCAGGAAAGTTAGATTAACCACACAAGAATTGTGGGAAGAGGAGTGATAGACTATATATAGGATATATACTGTATGAATAATTGTCTCCAAAGAGGTCTAGGGCAAAGGTATGGAAGGTGATGTGAAGGTGAAATTTTTTGTTTTTTTTTTTTTTTTTTTTTTACTACAGCAACCAGCGGGCTCCCAAATGNGACTACAGCAGCCAGACGGCTCTCAAATGGTTGATTTGAACAGCTCTGATACAACATCATTAAATCCAACCGTCAGTGCTCAGGGAATGACATAGCTGAGTTGCTAGCAATGTCTTGGCAGGTGAATATGAAGGTTCACGCCATTAATGACTAGCATTTGTAATGACTGCTTTATTTCTCTTCAGCAAATGCTGCATTTCCAAAGGAGCCCCTGGATAATGATGGGGAATTGAATCAACATCCATTTTGGGCTCATGCAAGCCAGCAGCCTTTAGCTTGGTCACAGGAAGATCAAGCAGAGACCCCTTTCTACATTGCCACCAGCCAGCTCTTGACATCGCTATTTCAATGACTTTCACACCTGTGTCTATTAATCTCATTAATACTCAGCATTTGCACTGTGAAATGGATTCTGGTACCCACTTGTAAAGGGGCAATTGTCTGTACACCATCAATGTCACAACCTAGGTCCCAGATTCAGCAGAGAGCTTCAGCACGAGCCTAATTTCAAACACAGACATACAACCTATTCAACTCAGCATGACAGGACCGTGTGTTCAACCTGCAGCATGGGGCAAGGAGGCAGCAGATGGGAAATTGGCACAGCAGGGACTGACACAGCATGGCTAGCTACATGTTTTTTTGGTTATTTATACCTGTAGGGATGAGTGGAGAGGGAAGGAGGGAGAAAGGGGGAAGCAGGCATAGAAACGGCAGGAGGAAGAAAGGAATGAAATCAACATATTACATGTCAAGGCAGAAGGACTGAGAAAACTTCCCTAAAGAGACAGATTCCCCAGTCTGGTTTGGGTCTGCTTTTTCTTTTTTTTTTTTCCCCAGCAGTGTCATTCAAGTAGCACAACAGGATGCTGAGGCTGTTTGCTAATAGGCATGCAGAAGTTTAGTTACTGGAGGGAGACACCAAGGAATAGGAAGAAAGGAGTGAATTTTTTATGTGCATGACAGTGTTCTAGCAAAGCTAACTAAAATTTGTGGAATAAGACCTGTTTCCCAACAAGAACCTGCTAGCAACAAGTGAGCTACTCAAACCAGTACGTGACTGTCTCCCAGAGAGCTGAGTACATCCCTCTGTTCATGGAACAACCAGCTCCACAATGACCACTGCTAGTGCTACCTGTTTAAAGTGTATTTGTAGGCAAAGCAGAACAAAAGCTGCAATTTACTCCTTCCTAACTCCACTCTGATGTCCTCTGTGCGCAGCTTTCCTAAGCCTAGGAGACAAACAAAGCCTTCAGTGTCCTGTCTTTCCAAGACTAGCTGCTTACTTCAAGTCACTTGGGAATAGTTGCTGACCTTGTGCCATGTAAAGACATGGTTCCTAGTCAGGGCAATATAGCCTGAATGTTGATATCATAGAATCACAGAATCATCCAGGTTGGAAGGGACCTTTAAGATCATCTAGTCCAACTATCAACTGAACTCTGATTAAAAAAAAAAAAAAGAAAACCATACAAATCCCACCCCGCCCCATTGTTAAGCTATGTCTCTAAATCATCATCTAAAATAAAATAATCATTAATAGTTCACCAGGTTTCAGAATCAAAAGGCACTTCTTGCTCTCCCCCACATAAAGCAGGGATTAGTAGTGCAGATGTTGACTTAAGTAGAGAGGACTTCTCTCTCGGGGTTAAGAAAGCGGGGAATACCCCACTGTGATAGCCTATAGCTCTCTGGCTCCTGGCAGATGCTGAACACTGCCTCCAGTAGGACTTTTCTGGTGGGGTTCACCCACACTGGAGGTAAGAGAGTAGCCTGACTCTGTGTTATGTTTGTGCCCCAAGAACAAACTCCCACCAAGGTAGGGCTTTCTCCATGTCAAGGCCTGTGTGTCAAATACAAGGGGGCAAACGTTGATGCAGAGTCTGCAGCCTGTATAGGCAACAGGTTGGAAAAAGGGCAGAAGCATGGGGAATGCAACAGACCCTTTCACAGTCATATCTCTCATTGGGGTGAAGAAAGAAACTGAATCAAGGACACCAATCCACAATTTAACACTCTCCCTTCTAGATCAGGGTGGGCCTCTTTCAGAGACCCATGCCAGGAGCTTGTTTGCAAGGTACTTCAACACTGACCCCTAAAGCCCTTGGGAGTGTGCTGGGTACACTTTGGAGAGCCCTGCTGGTGCCTAATCTCTGTGTGAAACCAGCTCTGATAAAGAGCAACACTGGTGGCCAAAAATGCTGCAGTGATTTTCAAGCAGACTAGAAGCTAATCCCCAGGATCATGATTAACATGTTTATTTTGCTCAGTTAAACAGATCCTAATGTCCAGGGCTGGGTGTAAGCATTGCTAAGAACACAGTCACTAAGCTGCCAGCTTTGGGTTGTCTTTGGTGATCTCGATGGCCACCCCTGATTCTATACTACCCCTGAGCTTCTATAGGGTAGGAAGGTGAGGTTTTTCCAGACCTAAAAGCTGCTCTGGTTTGCCATTAAGTATACATTGTTCCTTTTAATTAGTCACTTACTGTCCCAGATTTAGGCAATATATTTTTTCTTTCATTGTTCCTCTAAAAAATTTTCACAGCCCCGGAAAAAAAACTTTCTTCTTCTCAGTAAGTCATAGAAGAAAAGGAATTGAGAGAGATGGAGAAAATATCTCTCCTTTTGTCCAGGTGACTGGTTCTGTAGTCAGGGTTTCCAGTAAGATAGCAAATGAAAGGAGCTTGGTCTCTTGGACATTTGTTTGCTTTTAGCTCTCAGAAGAATAATTGAGTCACATGACTTTGAAATAATAAATGGTTTACTTAGTAGCCACTAATAAGGTAGGATTCTTGCAGTCCACACCAGCCCTTTCCTGACTAAAAGCTGGGGTATTTGCCTTTGTATGACTTGATTTACATGCTAGCTTTTATCATTAGTGAGGGGTGCTTTACAGCCCCCCATTTATTCCCCAAGCATGTGACAGAAGAAGAGGGTATAAAGCATGAATCAGCTTTCAGGGAAACCACTCATTAGACTGATATCAGGAAAACCAGACCCCAACTAGACATCATGAAGTGCAGAACAGGAAATTTTCTCTTGTGCTTTCTGCAAAACACCATCCTGCTACTGACATAGTCCAGATATCTCAGAAACTTTCTGTGCTCTTTGGATACCTTCCCACAGTCAACCATTAGATTGTACTGGGCATGAGGAGTCACTAATTGCATCAGAGGAAATCTGAGCTTAATTCAAATTGCACATCTCTTCTGCAGAGATCTAGGCAAGCCAGTATCTTTGCTTTCTCATGGCATCTGGTAGTCACTGACATGCTCCATGGTCTCTGATGCTGTGTTCTGAACTGTCTTCTCTTGTGCTGTACCTTCTGCGCTGTCCATTTCCCATTCTCCTCTGGGCTTTATGTGTTTACCAATCCCCATCACAACAATAGCTGAGTGACTCAAGGGTTACAGGCTCAAGGAATGACACATAAAGAATGAATCTTGCCTTGGGGACTGAAGATAGGTTAGACAACCTCCGGGTGGCTCCCCATTTTATCATTTCATGCCTTATCCTTCCAAAGAGAAATGAAGGAATATGTTCCCAATAAACAGAAAAATCAATTGAAAATTAAGTTTTAAGGGGATATAAGCAAGTCAGAAATATGGTCAACATCCACAATACTTTCTGTGAAAATAAGGGAGAAAGAGCTTTTGAAATACAGAAAATGGATGGAATTTTTCCTTTTTCAAAATGGCATGTGTTTTCTTTTAAACTGAAAGGAGGGGACTGGACTATCACCTGAAGAGCATTTCAGTGAAATTCAGGAAAACCTGCCTCTACTTGTCCCCAGGTTTGTTTTTTTCCTTAAAAAAAAAAAAAAAAAAAAAGAAGAAAGAAAAAATTCTTTGTCTTTCGTTTCCTCTGTTTCCCTGGACCACTATCTCTCTTTAAAAAACAGGATGGAGAGCACACCACGTGTTCACACCATCCTCAACATTTTTGAACCTGGGAGTTGCTGAAACTCCTATTTAAGGATATGACCCCATGTTGGTGTAAACACAAAAATTGCACAAGAAGGCAGGGCCAGCGAGCTGCACAGCTTAATTCTCTGCTCTACACAGACTTTTTATGTGATCATGGACAAAGATTGTCCTTTAGTCTATAAGGGCACAGTACCATGGCTCTACAGCACAACCAGGGATGTCCATGCTGTCTGCTTGTTATCCCGTGTGTTGGGTATGATCTGGGGCAAGTCAAATGTCTTTCCGGGCAGAGAAACTCCTGCATGGACCAGAAGACTGAGCTATAGCAGTGATCTGCTTACCTGGATACAACTGGCTGAAGCCTGTACCTTGAAATTTTGAGCTCAAACTCAAGTGATTCTAGTGTCCCTCCTCAGCAAGAGCAACATAGCAGGCAATGTCACTAAGGGGCTGCCCGCACTCAAACGGCAGTGTGTTGACTCCATGGTAATAAGTCAGTTAAATGAATATTTGGGTAGATAGGTTTTCATTAATCAAGCATATGACTTGGGGAACAAACAGTCTTTGAAAACATCTAGGCAAGCCTGGAAGAGTACTGCTGTTAACATTGCATACTGTATTATCACCACATATTTAGATTGTTATTAAGTGAACTTTAAGTAAGGCATTCTCCATTTGTCATTTTCCCCTGGTGAATTCAGCTACCAACATTGATTTCTTTTCTTTTTTTTTTTTTTAATCTGAAAACTTGGCTATTAACTTTTCAAAACTTATTAATCTGTTTTCACTCCATTGGTAGCAGCTTTCCCCCACCTTCTACTTAGCTTGTTAAAACTCAGAGTTGATTAAATATGACACAACAGTAAAATATTACATAAGCACATGAGAAAATTTTTATTTCATTATCAGCACAAAGTGAGTCATCTTGAATATGACACTGGCTTTGGCTCCATTTTCTCTCACTTTTTTGCTCTGGTTTTATATTTAATCACAGCTTTTTTCTCCCTCTCTTTGCGCATATGATTTTGTTTTTCAAATCCACAGCAGAACGATCCAACTTTGTTCTTATGCTATTAATTAACACCACGCTCTAGTTTCCAACATACTTAAATGATGAATAAGGTTAAATTCCAGACAACGTTCTGTACATTGCCATCAATTAACAATTTTCGAGGCAGTGCTTCATTAATAAACATTGATCAGCAGAGCCCTTGTGTGGAGTGCATTGGAGCTGAGAATTTGTACCAGTGCTTCTTTAATATGTGTGCTGGAGTGTGTGGTGTGGATGAGCGTGTGCATGAGCGTGTATGTGTGCGTGTGTGAAAAAAATCAATGCAATATCCTAGGAAACTCATCAGCACATCATCTCCTTAAAGGTTAATTAAGAATTTGAGGAAGAACAGAGGGGCTGAAGCAGAGGTGATGGACATCCGTGTCTCTCCAGATCATTAAGTACTAATTAGGTTTGGAAAGTCTATTGAGCTTCCTTGGTCTCATCAAGCCATGTGATGGTCCCTGGATACCTCAGTGTGAAATGCCATCAGCACTATATCTCCCTTTATGAACAGGATGCACTTCAGTCTCAGGTGTGCCTGCTGTCTCTCACTCTGTGTGTGTATGCCTCTTTTGCTATGTCTCTGATTAAGCTATTATATACACTGCATAAAAACAGGATGGAGAATACTGTTCAGAATCCTGTGTAGTGCAGCATTTTTGCTGGAAAGCTTAAGAAGCCAAAAATGGGGCAAAAAAAACCCCCAAAAAACCCAGAAAAGTTCCTGAAAGGTATAAATTCAGAATGAGGAGAGGAAAAGCTTACAAGTTCCTGAGAACCCTCTTTCTGTAGTGGAAGTCAATTTAGGAAGGACTTCCACGCTGGCTTACCCTTATGCTACCTGAATTCTAGATGGAGGTGGGGCAAGGCAGGAGCTCCATAGCGGAAGTTATCAGAACAAAACCTCACCATGTAGCTTCAAAGAAACCATAATATGTATTTTGTTAATTACCTTTTTTAAAACTCTTAGCAAGAAATGCTGCACAACTATATCCCGCAAGTGGTGACAGTTTTTTAGGCATGTTTTCCGCGGAAGGTGAGATACTACTTTTAACCTAATTTCCTGGCTTTTCAGCATTTTCCAGTCTACAGGTCTTACGGGCACAGACTTTCCTCAGGATGTTTTCTTTAAATTGAATTGGAAGTACAAATTTAGGTCCGCAGCTAAGGATGGGATCTAGCAAACAATCCAATCTGTGCCTGAAAGAAACCTCTGAGGTGCCCAGGGACTGAGTCATCTCCCAGTGCTAATGTGTGAAGTAATTCAAACCAGATGCCGGTGACCAGATAGGTTCTTCCCAGAAACCAGCCTTGAGGGTGCTGTTAGAAAGCACAGCTAGCCCTGTTAGGAGGGTTCCCTGAACTTGGTAGCTCAATAATATTTGTTAATTTTAGCTTTTAGGCAGTCTTAAGATAGTGGGGTGGCCTAAAGCTGCTGAAAGGTAAAGGAAGAATGGGCCTGGTAGCATTTCAGCACTATCAGTCCAAAAAGATACCCAGTAACACACCGATTCCCTTCTCAGGATGGAGAGAAGAATAGCATATCTTAAGACACTAGCACTCATTTAGCAAAATGATGCTGGAAAGAGTTCTCCTCTCAGCTAGCATTGTCAAGCAGCACCTGGTATAAGGGAGATGTTGATATTGGGGACAGTTGCCATTGCCTTTATGAGTCCCATTGAACTTTGACTTTGATTGCACCCGATGGAATGGAAGTTAATGGTTCACTGGCTCAAACTGTTGCCCTGACGATCCTATGCTATTAACAATTTGGTTATTAAGAGCAAGTCCAGTTGCGTTAGCAGCATCACAGGGGTGAAGGGAGCAGCCTGAGAACCACCAGGATGTGGGTTCCTTAGGATGCTTCTGGAATTAAAATCAGTCACCTCCAACTCCTACCACTACTGCCACCCAATTTTCAGCAGGAGATGGTTGAATTGAAAAGCAACTGATAATGTTGCAGGCTGCACGTCTGCTCCAGAATATCAAGGACCCCTTGATAAACCCACTGCAATGCCTGGAGCACTTCATCTGCAGGCGACTTGCTCTCTGCAATATGGAGAGGATTGCCACTAATCCTGGCGCATTACTGTTCACTTGACAGAAGTCGCCTGAAACAACTTGCGTCTGTTCTTGTCCTGATTTGCTGTCGGTATTTATTAAGAGCACTGTGTTTAAAATGGCACACAATGTAGCCTGCAGATAACATCTTTAGCTTCCTGTCTATACCAACAAAAAAACAAACACCCCCTCCCGAGAAAATCTCCTCCAAACATTGTCACTCCCCACTTTGTTCAGCCATGTCGCCACTGCTGCTGCCTCCCCAAGAGGTCCCTGAGAGAGCAGTGGTAGTAGCAAGAAGCACCTTATCTCTGCTTTTACTGATAACCATTCCTGAGCTTCTGTAAAATAATATTAAAACCCGAAGTTTAAAGCCACATGGTGACATAAAATGCAATATTAACCACTTAAATCAGCTCTATTTTTATGACTTCAGTAGAGAAAGGTGTTGGACTGACAGAATCTGTGGTCTCCTATTGACCAGTGAGACCTTCATGTTTCTCTCCTTTCTGGCATAACTGACCATTAACCTCCAAGGACATAAAGATGTAACAGCTTCTCTGAGCATTCGGTCTTAGCCATTGTGTTTATAAGTAAACAAGACTCACTGCTGAAGGCTGAATATGGTGATGGTTATATGAGGTTGGCATTTATTTACCAAGAAAGAATGCAGTTTGACTCAATGAATTGTATAGTTTCCAGTAAGGGCCCCACAGTATTTCTGGCAGGATCGGTTACAACTGTTTCTCCTAGCTTTTGATACCCCTTGGTTTCAGTATCGTCATAGACCAAGAAACATTATCAGCTTGAGTAACAACAGACAGTTCTCAAGCACACCAGCAAAGAGAATCTGTATCTCCTACACAAAAACTGTGCTGCTTCTGCCAATTCAACTCAAAATTATCATACAGAAAAGTAAGTCTGGCTGAAGACGGATAATAAGGTTATTTTTTTTAAATAAGGAAGGTAGTAGAGAACCTAAAAACTTTTTAAACCCTTTGTGCTTCCTTTACTAACCCTTGAAGATTTTTATCTTGCTATGCTGATATTTCATTGTTAGTGGTAGAAATTTTCAGACCTACTGGATCCTTAAGGACCTATTTCTTCTACTCTTGGATGGATAGTGTGCTTAAGAATATAGCACCAAATATGTTTTTTCTTTTTCTTTTTTGGTCCCAGCACATTGGTCTCATGAAAAGTTTCATCACTTATGTGCGTGAAGGATGTATGTGCATGTGTGAGGGTATGCATATGTATCAGTCTAGCATATTTTAAGTAATTTTATATATATATTTGTGGAGAGGACTTATATGTGTGAACAGGGAATACTGTCATATCTGGCCTGGATTTTTGTGGAATTTAGGCAGTGTGCAGATAGAGAATGGTGTGAGTTCAAGAAGAAAGTTTATATTGTGGTAACAGTCCTAGACACGAAAAGAAGTTAAAGTGTAACTCCTCTGATCTCAGGAATGCACTGGAAGACAAACCTGTGGAATATCTTTCCCTCTGTCTTCAAAATAAAGGACAGGTTTGCAAAGCAAGGCCCTTCACATCAACCTAGTCCATACAGCATCCTCACATTTGTCTGGGACAGGCAACATTAGGTATGGCAGACAGTAACAGCGCTTTCAACTGAGGGACAGATGGTTGTCCAACACTGACACCACAGGTGTCCAAGACTTTTAATTCGGTTTCATTCAGTAGACCTTTTGCTCCCCAGTCCCTTGCTACCGCTGTCAAACTTTTCCAGAAGCAAGAAAGACTGCGGGGACAATGTGATAGAATTATAGAAGGTGGTAGAGCCATTTGTTAATCCATCAGGGAAATTAGTCCATCAGACAACACCCTGCTTCACAAACTAGATCTCTGGGAATCAGGGTGTGTGTGTGTGTGTAGGTGTGGGGTAGTGGTGGAAAGCTGTGGATGCAGGGGAGGGGACATAGAAGAGGACTAGCTAGAGACCTTAGGGTGGGAGGTGAGGGAAATGACAGCCAGATCCTGATGGGATGTAACAGCATGTCCAAAAGAGTAAGACACAATGTCTGCCACAAACCAGCCTCCTGTTGGTTTCATTTGAAAACCTCAGCTCAGAGAGGAACACAAGTTCTCTGGCACCAGAGAGACCCATCTCTCAATGTTCTTGCAGGTGCCAGTGGAAGAAGAACAAAGTAAAGGCTCCCTTGTCCTTTTATTTCTTTATCCATTTCTGCAAAGAGTGCAGTGCTTGGAAGCTTTAAGCATTTAAAGTTACAGATAGGGATGTCCCTGCCTGGACAAGGCAGTCCTTGTTAAGCTTAGCTCTGGCCGTAGGAGTGGAAGATGCCCTGTATTACTTTTGTGCACTGCTCACCTTTCATTGTGATGGTCCTTCTGAGAATGCAGACCTGTCTGAGGCTGAGTATTTCGGGAGCCCTCTGTGACAACAGCTATATTTCGGTTTGCCTGATGAAAGCTCAGGGACCGAGTCTTCCTAAGCAACATCTCTTCTCAGCTGGTTCTAGGTAGCAAATGTTGGTAGGCGCCATGTAACCCTCACGGAATTACTCAGAGCTGGAAAGGGACAGTGAGGCTCTGTCTTGTTTGGCCAGGCACAACATTTACAGAAAAAAACTCTCTCTGAGTTCTGAAGGGTTTGTACTATAAGCCCTGACCCCACCTGGATTTTCTGGTGTCTAGTGAGGAGTGTACTCCAGAGTGCCCCCACTTTTTTGTATAAGCATGATGCTCAAAACTGTACATTACAGCATACTCCTCTGTGTCAGTCCTCAACAGCATCTTTTTTGGGAAACAGGGTAGCTGGGCTGAGAGGAAGGAGGAGCTCGCTTTATGTATCTGCTGACTCCTTGAGGGATATTTGTATTGTGAGATATGATCCTCAAGACCAGGACTACTAGGGTCAAAATCTATCATGTTGGAGGTCCATAATCCGCATGGGTTATAGATCTAAATCACTGTATGCAGCCACTCTCCCTGAGGAGAAGGAGAGGAAGAGGGGAGGAATCATAAGTTAATACATGGAAATTTTTATTATTTTTAAGAAGGAATCTAGAAAAATATTTTTCCAACTTTCAGACACACAGTTTTCTCCGGGAATCATGAAATATCAAAAGAATTTCAAAAGCATCTTACTGAAGATAAGTTAGTTTAGAAACTTATTTGCCATTAAAAAAAAATTTTGCAAATGCTCTGTTTTGTCCATCTTTTGGACATAGCTTACGTTAAATTGCAGGTCCTAGATATCACGTACTTTACCTTTGATGGAATAATATCAATAAATAAGTGGTTTTCTTTGCATTCCCTCAGAATAACTGTATTTCCTCATCCTGGCTGCTGCCCTGTTTCTCCAGAGACAGGCAATGCTGCAGGGGTATATTCCCACCCATAAAGCAAAGTGCAAAACATCCTTCAAGCATTGTTCAGGGAAATTGCATATAGCATTTTGACAAGGCATGTTCTTTACACTACAGATGAGCTAACACAACTTTACATCAGCAGTTTGTTCATGATCTCTGCAATTTTTATTTTATTTATTGGATGAAAGGAGTTGGGATTTGGTCAAATTTGAAAGTTCAGATGTTTTTTTGGTTTCTGCATTAGAAACAAAACTCCCAAGCCTCCTTGTTTTTGCCTGTCTTTAGCTGAGGTGAATGGCCTGATTCAAATTTTTGCAAATATACTTCAGCTGGTCTCTGAGAGGTACTCCGCACTGCAGAGGAATGAGTCACGTTGTTGCTTTCACTGTTACACTGGGGATACTGCTCCTGCCAGGATCTTGCCATTTACTTGGAGAACTAGTCAGTGCTCCTTTCATACTCCAAATTTTCATCTTTCCCTTCCCTTTCTCCCTTCCTCCACCCTCTGGGAACTGCAGGACAGCATCTTTCTAATGTCCTATGGAGACAGACCTTGGGTAAGTGATGTTACCGGATTGCTGGAGAAGGAAAACAAAACTCCAGCAAAAGAGAACCTGTTCCCATTCACACCCCAAACACTGATTATGGTCCCTTTGTGCCAGCTGCACCATCACACTACTGCATTCTATCTTGCCATGATTCTTTTGGTGGAAAGCTGCCTATGCAATCCGTGAGCACTGTTGGAACAGCCCAATTTTACAAGCATAAAGTATTATGATTGCATTGATTTCCATCATAAATCATATTTTCCATCCTCTGTCTCTCTTTCCTTGCACTGACTGAATTAAGCCTTGGTGTTTTCTTTAGCTGCTGCCAGAGCTGAAGCTTGAGATGATATTAGGGTAATGATGATAAATTTTACCCTCAAGCCAAACCATTTCCACATTACAGATAATGTTTTTTTCCAAATAAGTTCTGTTATTGGAATCCAGGACCCACCACATCTGCAGGCTCAGAGGCTGCCTCAACACAGTCTCTTTGCTGTAATGCATTTATAGATTTGAAAATTTGCTCTAAACAAATAAATGAGAGAAAAGAGGAAAGAATGAATAAAAGAACGAAGAGGGAGAATCAACCAGAAGCAGGAGAAAAAGAAGAGAAGGAAGCAAAAAAGGAGAAGGAAAAAGACAAAAAAATAAGGGAAAGAAGAAATAGAACAACGTGGGGAAAAGCAAATAAGGAGAAAGATGACATAATGTATGCAGCAAGCTACTAGCAAGCCCACTACTAGCTGTGTGTCTCTGGGAAGGGGCAAAGCTAGCCCTAAAGACGAGCATGCAGATCCACAGCAATGTGCTTCAGATTTCATCCCTATCTTTTTAAAAGACCATTCACTGGCATCTCATCTTAGAAAGCCTACTGTAATATTCCTGCAAAATCTCAGCTATCCCCATGACAAACTAGGATGAAACTGAGCTAAGCCTGCCCCAATATTAGTATCTGTACTACGGCCTCAGTCTCAGGTGGTGTCTTACTGGTCTAGGGTTATTCTCATTTTTCTGAAACTCCTGCAAAGGAGGTCATCTTCCAGCTTTTGTCTGAGGGGAATTCAGTCTGTGTAATCAGGCCTGAAGGACAACGTCCCATGCTCAGCAGAGTATAGATTCTGGGCATGGTGACCTTCACCAGAGCAGCTGAGGGAGGCCAAATCCATTACTTACTTGTTCTTCAGCCACTATAAAGGGAAGTTGTTCACCATGTCACTGTGGCATCTTACCGTGCATAACCCTCTATCATTCATTGGTGCTCCATCCCCGATTTGGAGCACGGCTCAATAAATCCTATGCTACCTGTGTGGCTTGTAAGTACCTAAGTCCCTCTCTGCTCTGCTCCTCACATTCTTTAAACCATACCTGCTTGGGTGTTTTTTTCTATCTCAACATGAGGAAAAGCTTATTTACTGTAACAGTGACAGAGCACTGGAACAGGCTACCCAGAGAGGCTGTGGAGCCTCCTTCTCTGGAGATACTTAAAACCCGCCTGGATGGGTTCCTGCCCAGCCTGCTCTGGGTGACCCTACTTTAGCAGGGGGTTGGACTAGATCACCTCCAAAGGTCCCTTCCAACCCCTGCCATTCTGTGATTCTGTGCTTCTTGTTGCTCAATTGAATGAGTGAAGTGCCCCATAGGGAAGCACAGACAGAAATGTCTACCTCAGCAGCAAGCTGCCCCTGGAAATCAGGCTGGTTCAGAGCAACGCAGAAGATCTGAGGACATGTGGTTGGGGAAATCACCTACACACAGATACTCCCATGCAAAAAAGTACACCTTGATTCCTACTCTATTATTCTCATGGTTTGTCCTGCCAGGTGAGACTTTCTGAGGAATCTGCTTGGCATCTGCTAGCATTTGTGCATGCAGAGGAAGAATACGTTCAGATACTTGTTTCATCTTGAGCTGTAAAATTGCATCTTATTAGCTTATACTGTAACAGTGGGATTCATCTGAATGAAAGCAGGTATCTGTGACACAGATGTCTCCATCAGAGAGAGCCACCCCACACTCCTTTTAGAGTCAATGGAGACAAACTCTCAGTCCTACATTGCAATTTGTCTCATCGTAAGGAAGGCTAAGTAAGTCCACCATCTAAGTCAGATTAATTCCCCACTAGCTCTAAAGGGAGTCTGGGGTGACTTGCTTAGTTATAGTAGCCTACATCTGAGATCAGAAGAGTTGCATGCAGCTGTACCTTACCTTTAACTGGTCCAGCTGCTTACAAAGAGACAACTGACTCGTGCTGTATTTGTGTGGCTTACATAAGCATTCCCAGTGTGATTCAAGCTGGCAAATAATACTACTGTGCAAAGTAACAGGTATGCTGCACAGAAGAAGTAAAGAGGTGTCTATCATAGGAAAATTAATTTAATCACAGCGCTGGAATGTGAAATGAAGGTAGAGAAGAAGTGAATCCCACATGGCTCGCTAAAGATACTCCTTGTTGTGCTCAAAAAGGAGGCATGATCTCACAGACAAAGGCTGACTTATCATGGCAAGCCTCTGGGCTAAATTCTCCTGAAAAGGACGGAGCAGAGCCCATGGTTTTAAGCTCCAGAAAGGCTTGGAGTTACAGCTCCCTGCAGACTTTGCCTCTCAGTCCTGGACAAGTTGATGAGTCTTCAAACTTTACTCCAATAGCTCTTTACTCTGAACACACACAAGCATTTCAAAACAATCTAATGAGCTAAAGGGAAATGTTAGGCTCTCAAGACTTTTGTCTGGGCATTCTGGAAGTGCACAGACATTTGAGTCTTTGACTTTATTCTCATTAGAAGAGACACAAAGCTGGTGATATTGGCGCTAACACAAAGCCTCTCCCCAGGTATCTGGTATCTGAGGCCACAGCTCCAGCAGTAGACTAAATAGGTCTGGACATGGGTTTAGGCACAACACTGAGAGCACCCAACCGGTTTTATTGTTAGCATGGTCCTTGTCATGATTTTAGTTGATGTCAACTGGTGTCCTCCCACACCATACTTTGATATGGGGGATAGCTCAGACTGGGAATGGTTCCAGATGAAGTCTGGATGAAACCACTCTGTTTTGGGAGGAAGTGAGTTTAGCTGCATGGATGAGCTTTGTTTTGTCCCTCTTGCCCTTGGCTCCAGAGAACAGGTCCTGGCCTGTTTGCTTTAGCTGTGTAGCTGTTGCTTTACTAATCCTGTCCAGTTAAGCCAGCAAACCTTTTTCTTCATGCCTCAGCTTCCAGAATAGAGGAGGAATATCTGATATCCTAATTCACATTTCTTCCTCTGGAGCTCAGAGTTATTGTTCTTCTCAGTCCTTAGCCAGAAGGCCCCACTGCAAACAGCCTGGGCAATGCTGAAATACAACCTGATGCAGATGGTAGGGGCCAGCTCTGATTCTGGCCAACATATTTACAGCAGGGAGAAGGGAAAAAAAATGGACCTGCAGATAGGTAGGCAGGTGGCAGGCAGTTTATTTCATTGGCAGTGCTGGAGTGCCTACTTCACGGGATGCTAAATGCCGTAAGTGGGGAGGAGAACAAATTTAAGAGGGAAGAAGGAGGGAATGAAGCAGTCAGTGCTCTTCAGGGCATGAAGGGAACATCCTGCACTCCCAGAGCAGTCTCAAAAAAGGAAAAACCCTCATGATGCTGCCTTTGCAGTGCCCATATCTTTATTATTCATATCAGCCCCTAAAGAGGTATTCTCTCTGAGGACAAGAGTCGTTTGGGAAAGCCAGGAGCCCTACCCTGTCCCTGCTGCAAGTCTGGGTTGGCACTGACACTGCGTCCTGGCTAAGAGTGCCAGATTATATGTCCTTTAAATTGGGCTAAACCATTAGATTGCTCACCTGGATGAATCGAATTGGGATCAGTCTGACTTAATCAGACTGTCTGGCAATCCTACCAGAACTCTACAATGAAAATCTACCTGATACCCTGCTGCTGCAGCCAGACACATCAGAAAACTGTGCTGTCTTCCATCATTCCTCAAGACTAACTTCCTCCTGGTAGTGCTGACTAACCAAATTAGACCTCCACTTTGAATCCATATTCCTAGTACCAAGTCCAAAACCCTCTGAGAATGCAACAGAGGCCAACACCTAGGGCAGGGGTAAGTGATACATTTTCCTCTATCCCTTTCTATCCCACAGTTTAAAAAAAATAGAGGCAGCCTTTACGAGTGTTCTTTCACCTGTGGAGTGCCTCCTTTTCGCCATGCCCCTTGCAGGAAAGGAGGAACCACAACTGAAATGTGGAATTTAAGTGCAGTAATGCACAGCTTGCAATACAGCACTCCCTTCAATGAATGGATTGACAGCATGGGAGATCAGCAAGGTGGACAATGCAGCCTGGGAACTGCATGACAGCTAATGCTGTGCAGCCAGAGCTGTGCAAACTGAGGCAGCCATAAAAGCAGGCAGCACTTAGGCTTCAGGGCACAAAACTACGGACCTGCAGCTACTAGGAACAAACACTCGTTTGACTGACCAAGGCAGTCAAAAAGAGCCTGGAGCCAGGTGTCCACAAGCTTCATGTCCCAAGAAAGGGACAGTACCGCATGGTACTCCCTCCTCTACCTCCACAAACTGATCAGAAATAAAGACACCATTTTTGCACTGCCTGCTAGCTCTGAGGTAGCAAAGGCTGGAATTTGATCACCATTCCTAGGACCTCATGAACAAGGTACCTAAGAGGACAAAGTCACTCTCACATTTACTAACAAACAGTATTGCTGCTGGCAGGCACACCACAGGGAGAAGGATTAGATAAAGCACAGAGAATAACCCCATCTTCCACCTTGTACAGGAGCATTTATAACCCAGTGCAATGGAGCATTTATAGTTACTGTGGCTGTACCAGACAGCTTCAGTCTGCTAGGCTGTGATGCTAGGCCTCGTTGTGAATGAAAAGAAATACTAAACTAGATTCGGACTGTGTCATGGATGGTATTTTATTTTATTCTATTCCATTTGAACAGTGTTTTGGTTTATCTTGCATTTAATTTGAAGGATCGAGCAGTTTCACAATAAATCCCATAGTAAGATCTACATGAGAAATACACTTAAAAAAACCCCAACCCAACAACAACAACAACAAAACCCTTTCTTCTGCTGCTGCTGATAACAAGGCCTATTACTTCCTAGCCTGTGTTTGGTTTCAACACCGTATAATCTCTCAGCTGCAAACAAGAGACCAAGACAGCTCTGACTAGAGCTACCCTATAAATGATTTTGTCCTTGATGTTTGTTCTCACTGGAGAGGTGCCAAACTCCGTGCCACATGTTTAGGTACAGGTGGTAAATAGGTTTTTTTGGCTGGTTCACAGGTAATTCACAGGTAGTTTGCTAGGGAAAACCAGATTTGCACCCAATGAGAAAAAAGAACTGTTTAAAAAAAAACCCAAACATGTGTCCTGAGGTTAACACTTATGTATGAGGCTCAGCACATATTTTCCCCATGTAGACAGGGTAGATGATGTCCTCCACCCCGTGGTCTCTTTTACAGCAAAGCGCCTAACCTGGGCACTAAGGCATTTTGCGAGGTAGCACACAGGGAACCACACCTACCCTTTGCTGTTGCCTCTCCCAAGAGCTTGTTGATATTTCTTTCGTGATCTGCCCCAAAGCTGACAATGGCTGGCAGCAGCCTGGAGCTCCTTGGCTGCGCACAAATGAGTGAGAGTGTCTCTGTTTAAACTAATGGGTTCGGACTGGCCTTGACTAAATTTAGGCTGGGAACGAGGAGAAGACAGAGATGTGGAAAAGGCTTCCAAAACAGAACAAAGAATGGGAGTGATCTGAACAAACCAGATGCCTATCGCTGAGCCAGGCCCTTTCTAGTCAATGGAGAGAATTAAGTATCATTTATGAATCATCTCACCCTAACAAGGCATCCAAAATAGACCAGATGAATCACAGTCCAGAAACACCTATTTTTCTCCCCTCATTGTAGAAGCCCAAGGTAACGATCTAAGACAGAGACATTTACACTGTAGGTGGTTAAAGTTAGGTGAGAGGAATTAAAAAAAAAAAAGAAAAAAAATCAACAACAAAACCTTAATTGGTTTTAGGTGGAACCGGACACTTTATGAAGATTTTTGGACACAAATGGATATGACTGAGTGAGATAATGCAAGGAGACCACTGCAGGTGAAATGGGACAATTCTTGCAGCAATCCGTTAATAAAAAACAACCTTCATGAAAACTGCTCTCTACCCCTGCTATAAAAATCTGGACATTTTTCTTTGAAAGTAATGTAGCACTTCTTGGTTTATGTTGGAATAGTGAAGAACTGTGTCTTCCGTGTTAATTTTAATTTAAGGTACAAAAACTACAAGGTTTCTCTTCTCTCTTTAATTAGTCTATTTTCATCCAATATTCCTGTAATTAACAGAGATGAATCAGGGGGTTGATTTATATAAGGAAGAAGCAGAGATTTGTACAGGAGTGAGGGTTCTCTTGGTACTCTTTTCCTCAAATTTGTTTCAAAAGCCACCTTTCAAGACTCCTTTCCCCTTGAATAAAATCAGCTTTCCACATGGTTATTTCTGCTACCATTGTCTCAAATCTCATAAAGAACATTGACGTTTCAGTTGCCAAAACTAATGGGAAATAGTGGTAAGCAGTGGAGAGGAAAGACGGAGAAGATTTTGTGTTTTGGGTACCTCTCTTTAACAAAAGCACAGTGGCTTTTTCTACAAAAACCCCTGTGTGCCTTTGGCACAGGTTGGATCAATGGTGAAGACAGGGGTGGATCCCAGCAGTGCATCCCAGCACACACACAAATTAACTCCCCCAATAAAGGGGAGCCAGCACATTTCGTCCCAAAGGTATTAATACCTTCTCCAACCCAGGATGAAGTCCTGCCCTCCTGCTTTTGCTACGAATTAGCAGAACTAAATCACACTTCTCACACTAGTGGAATATTTTTAGGGTAATGAAGCATCTCAGATCTGGCAACTGAATTTCCCTTTTGCTGTCCTTGTGTTGAATCTGACAAGAGACTCCAGCTCTTACTTTTAGTTTGGCAGTCAGGGTTGAATTTTTGAAAGAGCACAAGAAAAGTCAGCCTGAGGTAACTACCTTGATTCACACAACATACCACGATTACATGTAGAGAACCCTGGTAGAAACCTTCCCAGGACACACGGTTTGAATGTATAGATGAGAGCTTTCGTTCAGAGACTGGCCTCATCACTCGGGGGGAACAGATACTGAAGACAATGACTGGAGTGATGTGATTTCTTGCCATATTCGTTTCCTTCCTATTTTTTCTTCACTTCGCTGTGTACCTAGCACTAACAAGGACATCTGCGTGCACTGCCTGATTTGTCCAGTGTTTCAGATCTCCTGCAGGATCCCCCTCAACTCTTTCGTCTTTCGCAACAGCGTCCAGCACGCTCTGAACACGGTTCTTTCCCGACAGCCGCCTGTTTTGAAATCCCCACGATAGCATCGGTCCTGCCACGTATGAGATAAAATCAAATGCCACCGCTTCTGTTTCTTCCTCAGAAACAGCATCTCTCTGCACTCCCATCTCACTAAAGAGCTGAATTATCTGAGCTTGTTCTCCTGCTAAATAAAAATTTTTTAACATATCACCTGGTACTCCAAGTGATATGAAAACTCTTTTGGAGAAGTCTGTTGAGGTCAGCTGAATGCTGGTGATTTCAGAGCATTACTTGGGTCCCTTCACAATTTAAGTTATTGTATTGATATAAATACAATAACCACCACCCACAGCCATCCTTGCCCCTAACGCACAGGTAGATGCTCGTAACTTGCTCCTTTTCCCCTTTCCCTTTGCTTCTTTCCCTCTCCATCTCCGCCTTCCCAGGGTATTCATCTCATTCGGGGATGAATGTAACGAACAACGGACTTCATGAGTCGAAAAGCCACAAGATGGCATTATAGAGCAATTAAACGGAAAATCTGTACTGGAATCTGTTTCTCCCCTCGCTGGTGGAGGAGGAATTACGAGCAGCCGAACTGCGCTCGCTGTAAGAGGGGACAGGTGTTTCGGAGCAGCTTCCAACACAGCCACTGTCCCTTCTGTTGACGGTCTCACCTGGTTAACTCTTATTAACATTTCCAAGATTTCAGATGAAAGCCCTTCAGGAAGCAGAGGAGAGCACATGCCTCTTCACCCAACCTTTGTTAGTGTTATTTTCCTTTCAATGTGATTTTTTTTTCTTTTTTTTTTTTCTTTTTTTTCTTTTCTTCCTTTATTCATAGGTGTATGTGCTTGCGCTTGTGTTGGTTTTGAGGGGGTGTGTGGTACATCAGCCTGTTGTCCCCTGGGGCTGTGGATGTGACATAAAAGTGCCTATTTGACCACAACATGTGCTGCAGATAGAATCATGTTGTGGGTGGGAGAGGGGCCCGAAGTACCAAAGGAAAGGGCAAGTGAGGGAGCATGTAGGGTGTGCAAGCTGACGTGAATAGTCTGCACACACAGATGTTACATGAACTTCTCGAGGTTACCTGGCTGAAGCACACGTGAGCACAGTGCGGTGGTGTGTCTGGACTGTGGCCACCTCTCTGTGAGACAGCAAAAGCTCTCAGTGGAAAGTTGTCTTGGGAATGGGTTGTAGGTGCCGCGTGTGTTGTTTTCCCTGTGCTACGGCAAGCTACGTAGCCATCAAAGCGCATCGCGAGTGCATGGGCATCTCTCGTGGCTTGTGGGCTCCGTGGCACAAAGCAGGAGCCCGTGTTGTGGTGGGGGTGTGAATTATTCAGGCAAACCGTGCCTGTGTGGCCACCCTGGACGCAGCCCGGCTGGCTTGGCTCTGCGGTGCAGCAGGCAGCGTGTGTGCATCATCTCTCCCGCGCTTCATCTTTCTGTGGGGCGTGGGGTTTACACGTGCCTGAGCGCTGTGGGGGGCACATGGAGCTGGTTTCGGACAGTCACGGCCCACCGCCGCAGGGAGAGCGGGGAGGGGGAACCCATAACATTCGGGCTGATCCTGTAGCACTTGTCAGCATTGAGGGGAAAGAATAAGGGTGGAAAAAAATCCAACCCCGTTGCTGACTTCCCCTGCAGCTTGGCAGAGAATGCGGCACTCGCAGAAACAACCGACCTTCTCACCAATACCTGACACAGATCAGCTTATTTTTGTAAATAATATAAAGTCCCCTTTATTTCACATCGTGCATTGTTACAGGCCGGGCCAAGGAATGCATTAGGGCTGATTCCTCAGAGCATCCTGCAAATGAGACAGAGCTCAGGCTGAACACGCTTCAGAAATGAGCGATTTGAAATAAAAGCTGGGATCACCAGACCTCTCCAGTGTCTCCTTTCTCTTTTTTATGGTCAGCGAGGGCAGGTACTTTTCTTGGGGGCTTCTAGTGAACAAAGAGATGCAAAGGTACAAATGTTGTTGTTTTACATGCGGTGCTGTTTGAAGGAGTGTGTGAAGGAACTGTTTCCCTTTATATTGGAAGTCATCTTAGTATTGTTATTTCTTTTACTCTTACCACTATGTTTATAATTGCTACTATTATTAAATTATTTTTTAGTCAAATTGGCTATGGTAATCTTTGATTTTTTTTTCCTTTTCTTTTCCTTTTGTTTTTTTCCCCAGCTATAAAAGAACTAATAAGTTGCCGCATTGGGGCTCCAAGGAATTGATGCGCGATTATTCCCTCTTGGATTACTTTCTTGATGCTTTGTCCAGCTTCATTTTAATATTAGTCATCATCGTTTCATATTTGCATTGCGCTTCAGTCAGGGATCATTTCAATACTGCATTTCCTTAAACACAAAGCTCCCAAAAGCTTACAGGCAGAAAAGAACGCAAGGGTGAAGCTCTCTGTGTACTGAGGTGCTATTTTTCGCGGCAGTCTGTGCCACGCTGTTGTTCCTTTGCTTTCCTTCTCATGCTTGAACCTCTCTGTTTCAGAGTGCAGCTGCGCACTAGGGCTCAGCCTGTGGCTCCCTGCCACCGCTGGGCAAGACCAGTCCCTGTCCCCCACCAGCCTCCCCACGGCCATGTGGTCCTGCCACCCTCCCCTTACGCTACTTCTGGTGCTTGGAAGACACAGAGATGGTTCAACCTGTTAGTTCCGTGACAAACTATCCCATCAATTCAGTGAGCTGGCTTTTCCCAAATGAGAAGCAGAGACAATGTCATGGAAGGGACAAACCATGCGTCCCCATAGAGGACCGAGTTTCTGCCACTTTTTATTGGCACTAAGCTGCTATGCTCAAGCAGTAACACAGTGTTTTGCCTTTACAGGAAAGCTGTAAACATGTTGGGGTGAGGTCACCCTTTTCAGGGAGAGTCCGTACAGAAAAGGAGCACTATCTGCCCATCTGCTGGGTGTGCGAGCCTGCCCTGCTCTCTGCCCTTCCCCTCAGCCTGCCTTGAACCTCCCGACTGATCCCAACCAGACATGGAAAAGTGCCTCCAGCTTGCAAGAGATCAGTTTCTGAAATGGATCATGAGAATAAGTGGCTGAGGTTGAGCAGAGGGACTGTGTCAATGCCCCTGTTAAGGGAAAGGCACTGAGGGCCCATAGGCATGAGGGCACTGGCGTACCAGAGTCAAGACAAGATGGGCAGGGGAAGACAAATATTCAAACACAGGGGAAAACATACTGCAGGACACCAGAAGGCCAAGCTGCAGTGCAAAAAGCCACAGGGAACTACTGCAGATGGAGCGATTTGTTTACTCTGTGACACCACCCCACACCCCCCAACATGCAGGAGGATTCAGGTCCTTGTGTGGAATCCCAGACCCTATGCTACTACCTATTGCTACAGTATTGGTACTGCTGCTGCAAAACATAGATGTGAAGTAGAGAAACAGAGCAAAAGGAAAATGTCTGGGGAGCCGAGATCCCAGTAAAATGATTCCTCCGCATAACTAAAAGAGGAAGGATTCTCTAACACTAAGAGCCCCATATCACGGTTATTCATGTGATACGAAGAGACAGCTCTGCACAACGCCTTAGAGAAGAAATCCCCTCCCAGAAACACTCTGAGGTCCTGATTTAGCACAGACTTAAAAATGCATTTGAGTCTCACTATCTCGAGTGACGCTTACTTCTGTGTGTACACCACGGCTTTCAGAAACTGCACTAGGGCACATAACAGCTTACACCCGAGGAGAAAGCAGACGTAGGCACAACACAATTACTGAGGCTGCGGATTCAGGCTGCCTGAGAGAATTCTCTTTAGTGGCTATCCCTTTGCAACACACAACGTGGGGAGACCTTTCTGGTAGGGTATCATCTGCTCCAGGTTGAAACAGCTTAGCCATTACAAGGGTGAGGTAATTGCCCTTGGACGGGAGATTTCTGCTGAGTCCCTTTCTTGGCTTGAAGGGACTCAAACTTTACTCTTGGGAAAAGTTCCTTTCCACCAGGCTGTAAGTGACACTATAGGAGAGGGGAGAGAATTGCACCCTCTACCTCCTAACACTGTAGAATCTGTGAGAAAAGACAGAGAGAATATATGGAGCAGAAGAAAGGGAAGTGACAGGGGTCTATCTCCACAGCTCGGAGATTAGAGAGCGCACCTTTGAGTGTGAAAGTTAATACATTTGCCTTTTATGCAATGCTGATTTCATTTAAAATACATTTCGAGATTTTTTTTTAAAAAAAAAAAAAAAAAAAAGTGAAAGAGAGGCTGGGCTATTCTTCAAGAACATACCCTATGTATATGGTTACAAAATAAGAAAGAAATGTTTTATGCAATTATTATAGAAGACAGTATGATTAGACAGGCAGAGAAAGATATAGAGAGGCAGACGGGCAGAAATATAAAAGAAAAAGCCAGAGAGCTAGCAAGCTGTTAGGAAAGCTGAGTATTATGAGAAATTATTGTGTAAAGTAGTAGTCGTGTAGAACAATAGATTAGGGAGAAAGAAACCTTAGCCTGTCATTGGGAAGGAAAAGTAGCGCAAGTTCAGGATTCAGCGAAGCATCCAAAGGATGGTTGAGTGGGTTAATAATGTCACAGCGACATAATCAAATTAGTAATGCTATCTTGGCGATGTGGTGTAGTCTATCAAGGCATTTACCTGCTTACATTGTTCAAAACAATACCACTGGAGAGGCAGAGGGGTCCAGATGTCCTCCCCATCCTGCGCCCTGGGCAGGCACACGCCGTCCCCTCTTACGTAAACCCTCGCTGCAGGGAGAGGGGAGTTAATGGGGCAGAAATCGCCGCCCGGCTCTCTTCTCCCTGCCTCCCAGCCCTGTGCCTGGATGCCAGCTCCCAGCAACCTCGCTGGGGCAGAGGTTCAGGGCGAGTGGCCTCGCTGGCACGGCAGGATGATGCCCTCGTGGAGACAGCTCTGCCAGACTGTGTGGCTGCGGGGCTGTAGCATCAGCCTCCAGGCATGGGTTAAGCCAAGGCGAGAGGAATGCGTGGCCCTGAAGGCCATCCTAGAGGAAAAAATATCTTCTTGGGGAGGGACTAGAAGTTTTATTATGTGTCTCCTCCCCCCTGATATGTGCCAAGCAGCACAGCCTCACCAGGTCTGCAACCCCAGCTTTTCTTTCCCCATCATCCTCTGTGATTCTCTGACTACTTACTACCTCGGGGCTTCCAGCCTGAAAGCAAGGTAGCCTGATGGGAAGAGACCTGAGCTAAGATGAATCTAGCAAGCCAGGGGAATAAGACAGGAATAATGGCATAAGGACTGGTCTTAAATGGTGTGTCATACTTGGGGCACCCCAAAGATGAAGTTGAAGAAAATGCATAGGGATGGGTGGGAGGCATGCCCACAGAGGGACAAACTCATTTCACAAGAGTGCATATGTCCAAGCTAGAAATTTGTATAGGGAAGGGAGAAAGGAAGAGACGTTTTACAAGGACAGTGCTATGCAAGAGGGGCACAGGAATATTCTTACAGTTTCAAAGAACTCATTTGGCTGCTGCTTTGTAAGAATGAATTCCCACATCTTGCTTTATCAGACTGAGATTAAAATGTCTTTATATTTATGTAGTTATCTTTCATAGAGGTGCTTCATTTAAATACATACATGTAGTGTATGCATATGTATATGCGAGAAAGAGAATCAATAAGGTATAAGGGTCTTTCTTCAAATTCCCACAACCAAGAAAGGATCCTAAAGGCGACACACATCTGTGTGCGAAAGGGCCTGTCCCCAGCCCCCTCCCTCTGCGTCTCTTCCAGGACAGCAGGAGGAAAAGCAAAGAAATGCAATTCTCCCTGTTCCACCTCAGTGAGGAAGAAGCAGCACAAAGAGCCCCCGTGTCCGTCAGCAGGACTCAGAGACAGGCACGGGGCTCTCATGGAAGAAAATAGAAAATAAAATCAAATTAGGCTTAATCCGAAAAGCAAACGTTTGCAGGGACAAAGCCACCGCAGGGATTGTCATTTCACAAATTGTATTAATCTGGGCAAATAGTGCTTCAGAAACAGTAACCGTGGTGTTTATGCTCAGTTTCTCCTCCTGACCTTATCTTACTTCCCTTGCTCCCCTCAATATGGGCCAAGCCCTTATCACCTTGCACCAAAGGTCTCTTCCTCAGCATTGCAATCATGCAAACCTGGAATTTGTGCATAAATCCAATAAGGAAAAGGGATGACTGAAATAGGACTTTTTCCCCTTTAACAAATAGTGGGAGAGATTAGTGGCTCAAAACGACAAAGTAACTGAGCACCCAGATCCCCGCGGAGGAGTTCCTGCACCTTCTAGGGGCTTTGTGTTTGTAAGTAGGAATGTGTTATCACGCACTGTGTCTTAGGTCCAAATAAATGTGCAAGACCGAGCAGGTAGAGGGAGGGCTGGAAAACTAAACCATACGTAAGTGAAACAGGGTAAGCAGGAAAAAGCAAGGAAATAATTATAACCAGGCTTGCAACACTTCCTACGCTCCTTTTTGGTCCAGCCAACACATTGGCCACCTGTTTGCGTTGTGAGATGCTTTGCTATAGCTGCAGCCTTTCATTTCAGAAAAGAGATCAGAGGACAGGGTTTTTTCTGGAAGCTGGTGAAATCTGTCCCCATTTGCCTATCTTAGTATTTCTCCTCATCACTTGGCATCTGAACACCAACAAATCCAAGAGTTTTCTATGTACAACTTTCGCCATGAGGAAAAGGAAAGGATAGTGGAATTTCAGTTCTGTGGGTGTTGCCTGCACAAAAACAATAAAAGAAAAGCAACCTTTTTTCCTAATAAATACTGACTCAAAACAACACTGGGAAAAGAGCTCTTTGGCTTGTTATGTTACAAAATCTACCAGACCTGCTTATGAGCCGAGGAGGAGGAGGCAATTTTTTTTTTTTTTTTTTTTTTTTGTTTTATTTTAAAGCCACTAAAAAATTACGGGTTTGAAGATTTCAGTTC
>VXAK01002493.1:0-34358 GCA_013399435.1 Arenaria interpres | reverse complement strand
AGAAAAAAAAAAAATTAAAAACGGAAAAAAAAAAAAAAAAAAAAAGCGTTAGCAACGTGGAAACAGAAAAAAAGTTATAGAACGGAAAAAAAAAAAAAAGCTATCTACTGTATCTACCTAACAGTTCCCCCTAATCTTATCTGTCATGCTAATTACCAGATTTAGGTGTTTTGTACGTTATGCAAAGACAGGGGTGTGTGTGAACCTGCGTGCGTGGCTTCTGACAATTCACACATACAACCCGCTGATTTCCCCCTTTAGCTAAAGGAAAGATTTTTTTTTATTTTTTATTTTTTTTTTTTTTCCAATTGAATCACCGTTAGAATGAGCTGAATTACAGGAAAGACGAGGTTAGGCAGCTCATGTAGCTTTTGAGAAATCCAATAAAAAAATCCAAAGGATTCCCCAAACCCCAGAACTCCAGGAAATATGCTAGTTCCTGTGTATTACATTGTTTCCTTCCTAACATATTAATGTCCAATACGCAGCAATATGCAATGGCATGCTCCGGTTTACCTTTTCTTACTAAGGCTTCCTCTCAGCCTGCAGCTCCATACAGTCCTCTGCACCCCTCTAAAATTGCCCTGAATTTTGCACCCACATTTGTACCTCCCCTCTGCACTCCAAAAATCACCAGCTTTGGCTAAACTGTGCTTTAGGATGTAAACGGCGCTTAAGCAGGGGAAGGTGTGCAGAGGGCAGTTAATGTTGGTTTAGTAATGCGGTGAGGTATGCAGCAGCTCAAGTGACAACTACTCATTAGCGGCTAATCCAATCGCTCCCGCTAATCCAATCAACCTGGGTAGCTGAGAGTCGTTGCTTCGCGAGGGTGGCCGGTTTGCGCTCTCGAATATCCCAGGAAGTTGACTGGTGACTAAAGGCAAACCCAGCTGGCCCCCGCTACGCCCACCCAACCCAGCAGGTTCAGCCCAGGCGCCGGGGGCATCCTCTGCAAACTGGCCTCGGATTCACAGGGCGAAACAGCGACAGGGCAAAAGTCAAGGCACCCCTGGCAGTCTCTTTGTAATATCGCAAACAAGCTTCCCACCGGCGCACTCTGAGTGCCGGGGGCTGGAGGGTGGCTGGGGTGAGGAGGGGGAGGAGAAGGAAAGGGTTAACCCATCGTTATCCCCTCCCCGGGGTCCCCGCTCCGGCAAACTGCAACCCGGCACTGAAATTTTTCGGCAGCCGCGTCGATATCATTCCACTGCGCCTTCATTACCTCCTAAATAAGGGCCAGTTGGGCTCAGAAAACATTATGTGGTGCTGTTACGACTGATATAAACCACCAAAGTGGCATTTTGCAGATGAGAAGAACGAGCAAAAGCCCCACAAAATCCTCCGCAGTTGGGTTTAAACGAGGGCTGTAACTTCTCACACATGTCCCGCTCCCAGTCTACAGGAAGAGGCTGATTAATCCTGCATGTGTTAGGCTGGAATATTGCATTACTGGAAGCAAAGAAACCCCTTAATCATATTGCTGGTTATGCCAGAGGTCTGTTTTCTCTCAAGTGCATCACATTAAGAGCCATCCCTGGGCTACAGAACCATCCCAGGCTATTTTTCAGGTTGCAGCACTACACACAGGCTTTTTTGTTCTGGTTTTGTTTTAGTGGCTGACTGGCTGGGCTGTGGTTAACCTTCAGATAACCACAAGCACCAAGGAAGTTTTTCAGGGGAGAGGAAGATGGGATTTTATCACCTCCCACCTCCAAGAGAAATACCTATCTGCAGAGAAGAGCCTGGCTCTTAATATCCCTTTGTTGCTTGCTCCCAAAGAAGGGGATAGAAGAGCTAATGCCATATGCAGGATGGAAAGCAGCTCTCTGTCTCTCTCCTCCACTACCCTCCTCTTCCACCTTGACCTGAAGAAAGACATAAAATTTCACAGGTAGGACTGCTATCTGCACCTTCAGCCCTTTGTGAGGACACAGTTCAATCCTGATCAGGTGTGTGCCAGCTCCAGCCTCCTTCCCTCCCAGTGTGGTAAGGCTGGTCATTAACCAGAGGAAAACAGGCTCTCTGAGACCATACCCACGTGGGAGATCTGGAGCTCTGGGAGTCTGTAATTCCTCCCTAGGGCCATTATGGGAGTGGATAGGGAAAGAAAAAACACTGTCTTGTTGACACAGTCCCTCCCTAGGAAGCCCAGGGGACCACATGAGAAATGCAGACGTCTTCTGGGATGACACACCATGCACCTGATCCGAGTTCCCTTTCCCAAAACACACACAGACACTTCCCTGTGCCAAGGAATAAAGGATTTCCTTCTGATACTACTGGAAAGTTCTTGTTCTGTGTTTAGCCCATAGCTGAGATTCAAATTTGCACCCACGAATGGTCTCCTGTAAAAGCAGGAAACCCCTTCCACTTAAAAAATCCTGCCCTTCCCCAACTATAATATTTTCAGAAATCCAACAACCAAATAAAAAACCGCAACCAACATGGGAAGTCCTGGCAGCAGTTTCAACCATTATGAACATACAGACAAGACCCGTGAAAATAAATGATGTCCCACAAAGCATGAAACTAAGCAGAAATGTCTTTAGGGATGGCTGATTATTACACCCAACCCCAGGGAGGAGGAGGTGACAGAAGGAAAAGAGCCTCTGTTTGTACAAGCCACTTTCGACTTTCCCTTTGAACAGGGCACGGGGGCACTGAGTATTATGGCCTTTTTAATAGGAGCATCTGCTCTTGTTCCCATCCCAGCTGGATGGCATCTATGCATGTTTGCTGTTAGCGAGATGTGCCATGTGTCACGAGGAGGAGTATATCCTGGGCAGGGAGCACAATCGTGGCTTAGGAGCCTTTACACCAGGGCAGCAGGTCAATTTGTTTGGCCTGGGCACTTGCTTGGGGGCAGCAGCTGCATTCTCCATCAGCTGTGGAATTTCCAAATGGTAAGCCCCCACGGTTGGATGTCATTATCAGGGTAATATGTGTGCAAGTGAGGGTGTGGAGGGAAGGGGCTTCAGGGGCGACTTCCACTGTATCTTCCTTAATTTTAATTTATTTTATTATTTTCTTTCTTCGACTGGCATCTGGAAATGAGAGTCCTCTCACTCCTACAGACCCTCTAAACTCAGGCCATCTGTGGGATTTTCATCCTCTTCAGTGACCACCTTCCCTGCAAGAGATTGATGGTGATGGAGAGGGGGTGTAGGAAATGTCACAATGATGTCCACATGGTCAATAGCAAATTTGCCAAAACGGGATTTCTGTCTAGTTCAGAGGCTTGTTACACGGCTCTTAACACTTTGGTGGGTGTTCACAGAGATGGAAATGCCAAAGCAAGCCTATTTATTTGCCTTGGCTTCTCCTTATTCCACCTATGCCCTTTCTGTACGGAAATGTCCACCAGCAATTTTTAAAAGGCTCCCATGTATATGGTAAGTGGGGGCAGATGGAGAAATTCATCGCATCCTACCCCTTGTAATGGATTTCAGGGGCCCCATGGAAACCTGCAGCAGCCTCTCTCCTCTGCCCATCAGCAGCAAATTTAACTGCCCCATCTGCCACCCCAGCCTTCCAACAGAACATAAAATGGGTCAGCCCTCACCGCTAAAGGACAGATCATACAGAAACTACAATATGTAGTAGCTTCTACGGGGTTTGGTCCAAATGACTTGCACGCAAGAGCAGTCCTAGCATGGTCAATCCCCAAATTTGAAGTAAGAGCTGCCAAGGAATGGGGAAGAGTTTCTGCCTTTGTAAAGAAATCTTTGCCTGAGAAGGTTTACTATGAAGTTCGTAGCAGGAGCCTGCGCGTATTCGAGCTGGGTATTAATAATAGATCCAAAGAGCTACAGCACTGGCTCCCCGCCACCCACCTCGGCGAACCCGGCTGAACCTAGCAGACGCAAATACAAGTCAAACTCTGTAGGCTGGATGCACAACAAGATACTGTTGTCCCATCTGTAGCAGTGTACATGCCAGTGGATATCAGCCTAACACAAGGCAAGGAGATACACGGGGATGCGCTTGCTTTTCTTCTTCCCACTTTTTTTTCTGCTCTGAGCTGGGAAGGGAGCCTGGAAGTCGGTGCCATGTCTGTGGTGCTCCCAGTAGACTGGCTTTGATACGGCAAACAGAAGAAGATGCTTGACATATGCTCTGTTTGTGCTGCGACACAGGGACACACGTTATGGGACCAGTGCAAGAGCTACCTGTGAAGCTGGTGCCCCAAATTGTTCACCGTGCCTTAAGACACTAATAAATGGGACTCTTGCTGTTTAAACACCACAAGTGCCCCCAGGAGCCTCCAGCACCCATACCAAGACCAATGTCCCTGCAACAACCGTTGGGAAATTCACTGGACATGACCTGGTTAGTATTTTGGAGGCCTAATTGGCATCCTCTGCAATCGGTCTGGCTTCAGCTGCCAGAAGAGAGTAAACTGTCTCCTCCTTTCACAGATGGGATGGGGGAAGGGGTGACCACCGTGTGTCTGTGTGTCGGTGTCAGGGGATGGCAACAAAGGATGTCAAGAACATGGTGCTGCCAAGGCGCTTGCATATTTGGCTTATAACCTGATGAGTGCAAGGCAGGTGGCAGAGTCTATGTCATGCCCTGTGGGGAGTGGGGAGGGCAGGGAAAGAAAGGAGGAAAAAATAAGACTGGTGCAGATGGGAAGTGCCAGCTCTTCTCACTGGAACAGAGCTGTTCAATTGGGAAACCCAGCCAGAGAAACTTCAAAGGACCAGGAGGGAAAGAGCAGAGCTGGTCAGTGTCAGTAAGCATCTCCTGATCCTTCCCTACAGCCTGCTTCATTTCTATTTTAAAGATCTCATTTTATAGGAAAAGAAATTTAAAAAAAAGAAAAGAAAATGAGGAAATCTCAGAGATTTCAGATAAGTATGTAACATGGGGGTGAGCTAGAAAGAGAGGAAGAGAGAGAGAGAGAGAGACAGAGATATTAAAAAAAAAACCACACAAAAACTTCTTGGAACAAAACACACACGAGGCAATGCCAAAAACTTGAGAAGGAGAGTGGTTACACACTAATTTAATTCTCTAATCCCCCTACTCCTGTCACTGTTTACTCACTGATAAATGTGCAGTAGCTTCAGCAAGACAGCCACATTTGCAGAAACTGACAGCCTGACTCAGAGACTATTTACCTAAAGACCATGAATATTAAAACAGGTTTCCAAAAGGGCCCCATCTTGAAGGAGAAGATTAGCATGGGGCCTCTTGCTGACAGACTCTTCCCTCTCCACCCCTCCTTCCCCCACTCTGTGATGCATCTCTTGTGCAAACACTCGAGAAGTATCACCTAGCTGAAGAACTGAAATATTGGAGCAATGCCCTGGAGCTGTGCATTCAGCTTTAGCCTGACAGCAAAAACACCCATCCATCCAAGACAGAAGTTGGGGTTAGTTTTTTTGGGTACGTGTTGGTTTGTTTGTTTTTTTTTTTTTTTTTTTTCTTCTTTTAAATAATTAATTAAAAGCAAAAATGAAACACAAATCTTTTCGTCATTTTTTTTTTTTTCTCTCCTTCTGGAATGTGAACTATGAGCACAGACAGAGTCCTTTAATAGAATTAAAAAGGCAACAAAATTATATTCCAAAGTCCCAATCCTTAAATGAGTTTGGCTCTGTCTCCTATGATGGTGCATGGAATACACTAGAAAGATAGAAAAAGAATAAAGTAGAACTGGAAAGGGCAGAGAAAGGGATGGCTGTAAAGATCAGAGTGAAGGAATAGTTTCCTTAGGTTGGGGAAGATGAAATGGTCTAGATACCCTAGCTGAAATGAGATGACAGAGTGGAAATCGAGTTGATGTATATTAAAAACATGAATGAAATGTTAAAGGGATTTTAAAAAGGACAGTTAACTATCACTTATTGTATTAAAAAAAAAGTTAAACTATCTGTAAACCAGTTTGAAATCAAAGTAAGAAATTTTTGTTTGTTTATTTATGCAACATATATTTTACTGGAGGAACTCTGCCACAGAATCTTGTGGGGACTAAAATTATAAAGAGACCCAAGAAAACCTGAAGAAATTTATGAAAAACATGTAAAAAGTGCTTTTGAAGGAAATGATGCAGGAGCAAAGAATCACAGTTTTCTAGAAGAAGAGAGGCAGATTAGGCCTATAGCCATGTGGCAATGGAGTTAGAAGCACAATTTATTTACATGACCCTTTGTTTCTCTCTTTCCCCTTATTACTCCTCCTCTCCACTGGGTATGAGGATCATCAGCTTTCCAGAGCAGAAGCCTCCACACACTGAGAAACAGGGGCATGCACATATAGGCCATGTGGGCATTGGGTATAACTCCCTTCATATAGCCTGGGATACTAACACATAGACTGCCGGTCTGCTGTCTAACCCACCCTGGTCAAAGCAGTTAAGACCCATGTCTCTTACAATGGAGGACAACGCCACAGTGTGATGCACTTGTCCTGATATCTTACAGGCTGGATTTGGTATTTTGTTAAAGGAAGAGTTTAATTGTAACCAGAGCTACCATAATGAACAGGCAAAGGTGGACTATTAGAAAACTCTTCTGGAAGCAGAAATGCACCATCAGAGTGTAGTTGATGTGAGAGCCCTTCTGGCCTCAGAATTTGGCTCCAGGACAGAGTGGTTTCTTCCAGCCTCTCTTAAAAGCAACTCCCTCTGCAAAACCTCTCTCTACCACCTGAATGAACTTCACTTATTTTGCCCACCTTAGGCTTTTATTAGAAGCTGAGAAGCTCTGTCGTGACCCTGAGTACATACTTGCATGGACAAATCAAGCCTACTGTAGGTCCAATTTTAAATGCAAGCTTTAGTCCATGTTCAAAGGTTAAAAAATAAGTGCTATGAAGTTTAAAATGTGTAAGCAGTGTTTTTTGATGATCTCACAAGAAGTGTTTTGCTCTCTAGGACACCCTAGACGGAAAAGGTTTTGGAAGCTCTTTGGTTTAGTGATTGCCAGAACCTTGGAGTGGATTAATGCAGGCAAGTGTCACTCCATGCTACATTTGTTTCTTAATGCTTCTTCTAAGCATTCCCTTTTAGATCCTTGAACAGATGGGTCTTGGGTAAGTCTCTCCCAAGGAGGCTGAACAGGTACGGTTTTCTGTATTGACTGATAGCTTGTTGTGGATTTAATTATTTAGGAAGCTTTTATCTGTATGCTGTTCTCTGTCCATTAGATATACATATCTACACTTATGGAATTACAGCATCCTGGATGTATAGTCGATATCCCCTTGATTTAGGATAGTCCTGCAGTCTTTATGAAGTAAAGCCATGCCCAGACTCCCAAAGGGTAGACAAATCCGTTCTCAGTCATTGCCCAATTGACTCATCCACATCACTTGCAATGGGACCTCTCCCGTTGCATGCAGTCTGTCCACCCAAGTGCCACAAACCCTTTTCTACTCAGTGCACCCATGTGCTCTTGGGTAGACTGACCTACTGTGCACTCTGGGGTGTGTGTCTGATGTGCCACACAACCACTGCAAGGTGGTGTGCCCCCGAGCCTGGCTCCTTGCTTGGAGGAGCTCCTGTGACAGGCATATTACCCAGTGACGATGCTGTGCGCAGGCTGTTGCTCTTGTAATGTGCGTTAGCAGAACAATCACACATCCCTCTGAACATTTGTGTGCTCCTTAGGCATGTCTGCACCCCTGACTCAGGATAAGACCACATGTATAAAAATTAACACACTGGGAATGGAGAAACTTGAGTGATCTGCAAAGACATCAAGGTACCTAGCTTCTGTTTAGATATTTTATGCCTGCTATAAGCCAGGATGATTAGGGTCCTAAAGAAGAATTTAGGCACATAAACATTTTCATGGGTGTAGGAGTCTGTCAAGGAACATACCTCCAAGACTCTGAGGAACTAGTTTCTGCTTTAACACCCCAACCACACATGCATTACCCAGTAGACATGCCGACAGTCCAGTCCTCCTCTTCCCTCTCCCTTCCTTCATCTACAGAAAAACCACACTATTCAAACTTTTCCACTACCAGTAAGAGAATTTTCCATTTACACATTTACAGAGCAGTAGACACAACACCAGTTTAATGGTATAAGGAGGGAAAAAATAAGGAGCGATCTGTATATAATGTATACACATATATTTTAAAGACTCAGCAGGAGAGAGTCTGGTGTCATTTTAGTTTATTGAGAAATAGCTAAATATTAAAGAGGGCCAGGGCTGATGGAATTGGATGGAAAGTTATATCTCTGAATCTATTTGTAATCACCTGTGTCTCTGCTTCTCTTCTCATAATACCTGCAGAGACATGACATACTGCTCGCTACCCCTGGAGCATCTTATAAAGAATGCAAGGGTTTTCCAGCATCTGATATTCAGGTGGTGTTGGGCTGGAGCACGTGTCAGCCCCGATAAGGCAGGAGGGAAGAGATCAGTTCAGACCAGGCGTTCGCAGAGTTGGCCCAGAGAGGCAACGTGTGATGGCTACTCTACGGGAGGGATCACAGTGTCAGCAGCCCTGGTCTGGCTGAGCTGCGTGACCGTAAGAGACCTTTAAATCTCCAGCTCTTGTCTCATCATCCACACTTGCTCTTTGCAGCTCCTGCACTGACACAAACCCCAGTCTCATGTGCCTTCCAAGCTCTACATGTGTATGCACCACATGCATTTTTTTATCTCTGCGCGCCCGCCCTTTCCTTATCCTTTCATAACAGCTCCAGATGGGTGTGATTAACAACACATAGGCCTTACACACCTTCTGTGGGAAGTAGTTTTCAGCAAATTTCTCCAAATTGCCTTAATTTCACAGGTAGGCAGAGGGAAAATGAATAACCCAAGTCATGCAGCACGCCCAATGGAAAGAATATGGGAGCAGAATCCAGATTTTTTTTTAACTCTACTCTCTAGGCAACACTGTGTCCCTCTACTCTCTAGGCAACACTTTTAAAAAAATCAGTCACAACTGTGGGGTTGAGAAAAGGACTCAGAGGCTTTTAGAGATTTTTATTTATTTTTTTTTTGTCTGATACATATGCTTTTGCCAAATTATTTTTTGAGCAGCTACTGACTAGTTTTTTAAGAGCTGTTCAGGAAGGTGCATGAGAGAGGCATTTCTTTTACTACAGCTGGATTGCAGCCGTTCGTCAGCAAGGCAAGACACTCAATATCCAGTTGTAGTGGATGGTTTTGACCAGACAAGGAGTTTAGCTGGAAGGATACATGCTTGACTTTAGACCTTAGTTCAATTTCCAGCTCAGCCAGGTTGCTTGTCCTGTCTCTAATTCCCCACATCTAGGCCACTGAACTAACATTTTCCTGCTTTTCCAAAGTTTTTGAGGCAGTAAGTCAAGTAATGATCGAGAGGCACTCCACAGTCTGACACGGGGAGTACAAGCACCTAGGCAGGCAGATAAATTGTTTCTGTTCTCTGCCTGGAAGAGCATAACTTTTGCAGTTGTGTGTTTCCAGTAGGAGCATTCATAATTATGAATTCAGCAAGTCACTGCTCTGTGCATATTCCACAGCTGCTCATGGAGAAATCATTGTCTGTGAGAAATGCTTCTGGTTAACGTGTGTGCTGCAACAGGCATAAAAAATTGAGCACAAACTGGTTATGAACAGGCAGAACAAATTCAATTCGGGAGTCACAGGGCTATTGTGTCCCGTACAATCGTCTGTTGTCACAGAGCTCTGTGTAGGATCCAGGGACAGACGTAGGAAACTTTGACTCAATTTTCAAATTATTTTTTTAGTTTGGTTTCCTAAATAAATGAGGGATTTTGTGATTATTCTGCATCTTAATGTTTATTTACATATCTATCTCTCTTTTCCTCTCTCCTCAATAACTTTGAACCAATTGGCACAGGAGGTTTCATTTACAGCTTGACAGATAGCAGAGAAAGCAATCACAAGATGAAATGCTGTAGGGAAATAGTCTCTGTTATTTTTTCACTCTCCAGGGAATGCATGTTTTTTTCCTGGGGAAGTGGACTTGTTTTGGAATATTGTCCTCTCTCAGCATTAAAAATGAAGTGAATACATGGAGATTCTTATTTGAAGTAATTTCTAACCTGAGACAGGTGCTATCCATGATTTACCTTGTTTACATAGGACAAAGCAGAGATCATCCAGCCCTTTGCTGACTGGAAGACTAAGTATCAAGAAAGTGGTATATCCAGTACTTGGTCTTAACAGGTTATTCCTTTAATTTCTTATTGCTCAGACTGATGTTGAGGGGTCTTAAAGGCAACAGACTCTGAGCTCAGGCTTAGGAATGGGTGGCATAAACACAGCTGAAAATCACCAGTCAAGCAGTCATGTCTACTGCCCTATTGCCAGTCAGTCAAAAAATCAGTCTGGCCCCAGAAATTCATTCTGTGATTTAGGACCAGTTTTGCAGCCATCCTCTTAACTTTCTTAGGCTTCCCTATGTTAATCCTTAAGGCTAATATAAATAACAGTAGCCTTCATGCTGTTCTGACTTTTATGGAGAAACAGATTCAGCCTAAGCCCAGTGTAAAGGATCTACATGGCCCACCTCCTCCCTGTCTCTATATACTCTTCACCAATAGATCAAACCTGACCTTGCAGCAGAAAGACCCAGTGGGTAAAGTACCAGCATGGGACTGAGCTGCAGGCAAGTCATTTGCTGTTTTCATCTGTAAGCTCATTAATTTCCATAGGTGTCTAAACAATTTTCAAGATCTGGACTAATGTACATCTGTGCTGTGGTTTGCCACCTACCGGATAGGAGGAAAGCCCACTGGTCTGTTTCACAGGAGGACAGATTTCAGTAACGAATTCCCACCCTATAGCGCCCAGGCACCACAGAAATGGCAGTGCTACTTAGCACTGGTAGCAGCACACAGGCCTCCTTGTAGGTTCTCTCTTTGCTTCACAGAGCAAAATTCAGCAAGGACGGAATAGGCTGAGCTCAATCCTTAGCTAGAGTAAATTGAGGTAGTCTGACGAACTACCCTTTTGCACCAGCCAGACTGTCACCTGCCTGGCTTTAGAGTAAGATGATGGGCTGTGTAAGCTGGGTGCTCCTCCGCACTCCTAGGAAAACCAGTCAAGCAAGAATTCAGATTAAGAGGAGTGTGCACAAATGTTTTCTTAATAATAATTAATACATGATTAATAGGAACAAATTCTGAAAATAAATGATTATAAGATGTCTCTATAGCATGCCACCAGGATGATGGGGATAAATGATGCTGAGGCACCTGAAAGTTGAGAGCCCATTACTAAGCATTTATAAACGGGAATGCATAAAAATATTTATCCACGTCTTTCTGAAACGTGCTCTAATGTGTCTTTGAGCAATTTATCAGCTAAAAAGTAATTTTCATTAATCACTTATTAATTATTAATAAAGTGTTTGTAAGTGTCACCTTAATTTAAAGTGCTTCTGACTCAAAGTGCACTTCCAGATTTTCATTCTTGAAGGAGATTTTGAATCCCAGACCTGAGTCCTTCAGACTCAAGTGACCTTGGTATATCCATCTTCGCCCAACCCACTCTAGGCCCCCACAACTGTTAGGCTTGCAAATGGGACTAAGTTGTGTTTCTGGAAATTCTAATTTGTCATTTAAGAAGGAAACTTGATCGGATCCTCTCTCCCCACTCACAAAGCTGGATGCCCAGACCTGAAAACTCAGCATTCAAATGTTTCAATTTATCATTACAGTGGAACCCTGAAGAGATCACATCTGCTAAGACCATAAATTGGACAAGATCCCACTTCAGAAGGAGCAGGCTCAGCTCGATATTCCCATTCTTGAACAAGGGACCAATTAGGCAGGCTTATTTACCTGCCATAAAATGAGATGTTAGCCAGTGGGAGAAGTCACTTAAGGACAACAACAACAAAAAGTCTTTCTGATCTCTCTGTTAGAAATGGCTAGCCTAAGAAACAGCAGCTCTTCATGTTCTCACTTCAGCCTGTATATCTTCCTTCTTTTTCTCCTGTTTCTTCATTCCTCCTTTCAGGTCAGTCCCTGCTTGTCTCTGCCTTTCCCCCTTCATCTTACACATTTTATCTTCCTCTCTGCCCGTTTTATCTTTTTTTTTTTTTTTCTCTTCACTCTTCTTTAACTTAATTTTTCTTCCTTCTCTTTTGCTCTCATTTTTTACACATGCACACATCCAGATAAGATTTAATTTTGAGCTTTACTACTGAACAAGCAATCAAAAAGGTCTTACATCTCAGAACAGAACCTGGGCTACAAAATGAACAAATTGCTCACACAGCCTACCCTTCATAAGATTTTACACTGAGGATTGGATCTTCCGCTTGCCAAAAACTGGATTCAGGCCCCAAGAGATAGTAAGGGGGAAATCTTCAGGCTTAAAAAGTGATATTTTCTGCTTCTCCTCATAACCTCAATTCGGCTTCTTCACTAGATGGATAATGGTGTGAGAGCATCCAGAGTGGAAGCAGAGAGAAGCAGACACACATCTGTCAGGGATGGTCTGTGTACATTTATCCTGCCTCCGTGCTGGGGGATGGACAAGATGACCTCTTGAAGTCCCTTCCAGATGTACTCATCCATGAGTCCATGATTAATTGCCTTCATGATCTGCAGTTTATCTATCCAAAGAAATAAGCCTCAAAATCTCCTGCAAATACATATCCTGTGGGCTGCCCAAGGATGTTGCCCCTCCGTCCCTGGAGTGCTGCACCCTAATTTAGACTCCACAGAGGGGATGTCTCCCTGCTGATCCCTGCAGAAATATAGCCCCTTTTCACATCCTCTAACAGCAAAGGAATTAAAGAATAAAGCTGATTTATCTCAGTAGAGAAAAGAAAGGAAATTCAGCTTCTAAATGGGAAAGAAGATTTCTGTACTTGGTTTCCTCTGAAGACAGGGATGGGGAACTGAATCTTGGTGAAGGCTGCTGATGGCATATTGTGGTTTCCTAGCACTGCCTGCCCTCCAGTATAAGCAAGATTAATTTGTGGCTGCCTTCCTGGGGTAATGAGATGTGGTGTGGCACAGAGCTCTACCGTCGCTGCCAGAGGGGAGCCACAGGAGAGAAGCCTGTGAACCCCTCCTCTTTCAGTCAGAGACTGTCCTTTGCTTACACTGAAGCAATGTTCACCCATGTAAGGATGAATATGGAAAAGGGCAGATGTATTTTGCCAAAGTGGGCCAAAGGGATGAAAAGTGAAAATAGTGAAAAGGAAAGATGACAATGAAGGAGGAGGTTGGACAGAAATCTAACATGAATATATTCTGAAAGACAAATATGAAGGATGGGAACCTATTACCTATCTGAAGAGATAGAATTCTGATCATGTCCACCTGAACTACTGGACATCTCCAGCTGATTTATTTCAGGTACTTATTTAACAGTGACGTACATTTAAGCTGAAAGTCATCTTTTTCTCTTCAAAGGCTATGGTGGACCAGCTCAAATGGAGATTGCTGTGGTACTGACAATTGGTCAGATATAACTTACCCAAAGAGAATTTAAGCTAAGACTTCACTATGGCAGGGAATGCTTGGAAGTAGACGAATGGAGAAGCTGCACATGTAACACTAATTCACTGAAAACAAGCCTGCTTAATGAATACAATGCATAATAAAGATATTAAAGACTTAATCTTGCGTTTTTAGGCTGGCCAGGTCTGGGCTACGAGGAGTTTATATTAACCTACCCTTTCAATAGTCATGACAAAAATAATAGAGGAAATTAGTTTGGTATCACACTTTCTGTCTCTTCTGAATAATCAGAATTCAAACTGAGTAAAAAATTAATAGGGATGTGATTCAATTCACTAAACATAGATACCTACAGTAGCTGTGTACATCTGAGCTAGTCACCCTCAACTCCCTTGTTAATCAAGAGAGAATTAGACACTTCCATGCACTTCAGCAATTCATTTCCTCCTAAGATAGATATCTAAACCAGAGATCAGAGGATTGTATATATAAAAAAAATCTTATTTCCATCCATTGGCCATAATGGGAACTTTAAACAGTTCAGATGAAGATTTCTAAAGGTAGATGGGGCATCTAATTTGTAAATTCCAAGTAAAAAAAAATAAATTAAAAGAATTAGAAACTGTATTCTCCCTTTCTACAGAGTTTAGCAGAAAATAGCATCATCTCTGTGGTTCCCTCTCTTTAAGACCTATAGAGCAGAAATATGATTTTAAACTGAATATTTCCTGGTAATAGGAAAAAACCTCCCAATTTTAACTTTATTTTTTTAAATTCAACTCTCCTGACCAATTTTTTGTGGCTTTCCTTATTTCTTTATTTTTCCCTGTCTCCTTCCAACAATCTCACCGCTTGTTTCTTTACTTCCTTTTCATCTTGAATACAAAGAGCAGGTTGATCCCAGCTCTGGCCCTGGAAATGTCAGGCTGAAAATGTTACTCTTGGAGTGATTTGCATGCATTACAAAGTGACAGGTGACAGGAGCACACAACCTCAGCTAATAGATGATTAATGATGTGATGTTGGCCAGCACTGTTGACTCGTTTTCCTGCTCTTCGGGAAACTTCAAAGGCAGCTGGCATTTCTGTTGCCTTATGACAGGCTCATAGGTGAGTGTAATTGTTTAGTCCATATGTGCATAGCATAGAAGTAGCCATGAGCATGTTCACGGGACACATTTATTGGGGTGTGTGTGTATGAGGCAATGTGCGGAATTGTATGTACGAACTCCTGTGTGTTTCCGTGTGCATACGAGCTCCTCGTATACAAACTGCCTAGTTTCTATGGGCTGCTGAGAGCATCATTATCCAGCTACTATATTCTGAATAAAATACCATGGCCCATTTGGGGGTACAGTGTAAAGGAATGAAAGAAACTCACTGGAATTTTAATCTGGATGGAGAAAAATCAGCCCTAAAGTAAACAGTATGTTTGGAAGGGAGCCCAGTAACTAGCAATCAGAACAGGATTAGAAATAGGTCAAGGCTGTAAAGTTGGTTCTTTTCTTCACACCCCCTTTTTTCTCAGCAAGATTTGGGCGGTTTAGGTCATTATAGAGACTAAGGATAGTGCCAAAATGTGAGTTTAGATTTCAACTACACTCAGAATTCAAGGCATAGGCTCACTTCTGATGCCTGCATTATCAGTTTGGAGTCCAGCTAAAGAAATATTTGGAGTTTTCTAGGAGAAGTTTTTTAGGTAGGATCCTCCCAACACATACAGATGCCAAACTCTGGATTTAAAATCCTTGTACTTGGTAAAAGTGAAGGAAATCTCGTTTCCTACTCTACACGTGAACACTGCTGCCTTCTGCCTTGGGTTTCCTATGCCATAGTACTCTCTACTCAGGAATCTCTTTCAAAGTTGCTCCACATTAGTGGAAATGCAAGAAAACTGAAACTGTAGATGAGAGTTAGGGTTTGCAGTTCTGAACAAGGATCAGCCAAATAATTAGTCCTTTTTTTTTAGTTTGTTTTTTTTTTTGTTTTTTTTTTATTTTACAAGGATGTTTTTGAGTGACATTATTCTTTGATTATANTAGTAGATTTCTGAATCAAAGTTCTGCACCAAAAGTGTGTTTGTGGGGTTCTTCCCCTTAGATGGAAAAGACAGAGTGTAAACCTTGGTCTCTCTTTAAAACAACAAATTGCCTAAAAGCCAATATTACATGAAGTTGCTGAGCATAAAGGAAGTACGTCTTAAGGAGAGCTTAAACAAGCAACATTTTGTCTTTGTTCTTCCAATCGCTATCATTTGGAAAAGCACAATGCAGATGTCAAAAGCTGAAAATATATGTCCCTAAAACCAAAGACAAATGGCCAGAGGAGGCCTTGAAAGATTTGTATCTTCTGTTGATTAAAAGGGGAACATATGAGAGTCACTGACCACTGACTGAGATAAATCTTCTGCACAGAATCACGTAAAATTGCATTTGAAAGGTCCTCGAAAAATCAGCTGCGTTCTGGGCAAGAAACCTGTCCTAGGCAATCGAAGCCCATGTCTGAGCTCTGAGTGAGCCCCACCATAGGACACACTTGATAAATCGTTGGACCTGGGATGGGTTTTGAGCCTGTGTCTGAGTGTCTGCCTGATCCCCATCAAACGGTGGTTTCTCATCTCTTTAGCTTGGACACAGAGGGGAAATAGGCTTGCTAGCTGCTCACAACTTGAGGCAGAGCCTTTGGTGCTTCTGAAACTATCACTTTTTTGGTTTTCCTTGCCTTTGCCTCCTTGCCCTACAGATCATTCACTTTGTTAACTCAATCTAAAGACTTGCCATGTACACTTCACCTTTCCCACCCTCGCTAACCCTTCAATTTACAGGACATCACCCACTCCAACTCAGACGCTGCTCCAGACAGGCCAAAACACTAAGTGTCAGGACACCAGAAAACAGAGCGAAAAGAAAGAGCTGGGAGCGCTTTGATCTGCTTCAGACCTGTCGGATTAAGTAGGTCTGGAGTTTTGTGTGATGGCGCTTGTGCTTCATGCTTGCTTAAGCTGAATAGCCTTGGAGAAAGCTAAGCTTTCTCCATGGTTGATGGAAGGAATTTGGTGGGACTGGGTTAGGCCAGCCTTTCTGAATCCTTCCCTCTACCCCAATTATTAGTCATACAGGGGATTTTTTCAGCCCAGCCCCAGTAAGAAGACCAGTCTGCCTTTAGTTAGGTGGCAAACCAAGATATCCCTTTGCTACTTAGGTTGGAAGAAGCCAGATCCAGGCTCACTGAGACAGTCTTTTTTTTACCAAAGGGAAAGCTTTGGTAAAAGCTTTCTATTTCTCTCCTTGCAATACTTGGCTTTCCCTCATGGTGAAGTTTTGCCAACCTAACTCCTTGTATAAGCAGCAGCAAAAATGTCTCAGGACATTGGGCTTGTGACAAGACCAGCTTCTAATCTCTGACTTTTGTAACACCCACATCACAGACTTACAGGTTAACCTGGGTAGATGCTAAAAATGGGCGGTGGTGTTTCTAGTGCTCCTGGAAGTGCAGTTCATTGTAGAGGTTTTATTCAAAGTCTAGTGAATGACATGCATGTGTGTGACTTTGTGTGTGAATGTGTCAAAGGGGGATGTCAGAGTAACAGAAAAAAGAAAGGTAAAAGTCAACATACAGAAATAAACGTTTTAACTTTTTAATGTTGTTATGGCTCGTGAAAACATAGGTATTATCATCGTAGACGTGTAGGCGTATACACATCTATAAACTAAGAAAAAGACAGATAATGAAATGTGGCCATTTACCAGTACTGCTGACATTTTTAAGTGATACGTTAACTTTTCTGTTTCTTAGCACTTTGGAAGGCTGCTTTGAACATTTTCCCCTATTTTATTGATAAGTATTAACTTCGGGTAATTGTACCATGTTGCTACCTTTAAAAGCTTGAAAACTTAAAATTGCAAAAATCAGTTTTCTTCCAAATGAGCTTTATGAAGTCTGGTAAATTCCAAAAAGGGTAAAAACAGAAAGAAAGCAAGGTTAAAGTTTTTTGCTTACACTTGTTTTTGATAGAAATTAGCACCAGTAACAATGAAAATGTTTTTCATCACCATGTTCAAGAATCTGCCCTTATTTGACCCTATTGTTTTAAGCAAAATTTGGGTGTTAACATTTAAGAAGCGTGGCTCGTTCCTTCGTTTTATTTTCCTTCCAAAGCTTGTACTGAGCAAATAAGGTCGGTCTCATTCAACACAATCTTTTGGGCTGACATTAAGAGTGGAAATTTGCAATAAACGGGAAATTGTCTTGAGGAAGTTTTCGACAAGCATAAAAGGGAGAATTTCAGAGGGAAGTTGGTAACTGGTGATTGTTACTGACACTTGCTGTAGTACTGGAATTGTTGCTCACCTACCACAGAATTGGAACTACCTCAGGGTGGAATGCACTAGCAGCTGTAAGTCCCAGTCCTGTCACTTTAGACAACAGGAGTTTTGGCATGCCCTCAGTGGAATCAAGATTAGTTACTTATCCTATACAGCAGCTGAGTACAGGAGGATCAGTAATTTATTCTAAAGTATTTCTAAGTCCGTTAGACTTAGAAAGTTCCCTGTACACTCCAAGACCAAAAGGCTTCCACTCCAAAAGTCTTGTGTTGCTGTCTTGGACAGTCACGGAATCACGGATCACGGAATTGTCAGAGTTGGAAGGGACCTCTAGAGAACATATGGTCCAGCTCCCCTTCCAGAGCAGGAACACCTAGAGCACATTACTCAGGACGGCATCCAGGCAGGTCTTGAAGATCTCCAGAGAAGGGGACTCCACGACCTCCCTGGGCAGCCTGTTCCAGTGCTCCGTCACCCTCACCGTAAAGAAGTTTTTCCTCATATTTGAATGAAACTTCCTGTGTTCCAGCTTGAGCCCATTGCCCCTCATCCTATCGCTGGAAACCCCTGAAAATAGTCCGGCTCCAACATCCTTCAACCCACCCTTTAGATACTTCCGAGTCCAAGAGACCAAGTCCCGAGACAAAGCTCATCCCCCTTGGCTGGCACATTTCAAGGGTGAAAGTGGCAGCACCATGACACAATGGGAGTAATTACTGCTCTTGAAACTGCTATGAAAAGTGAGATGTAACATCCTGAGTTTATCCTCTGATCTCAGTCATAACTTCATACCGTTAAGTCTTCTACAACCTAGCTCCAAAGGACTTGCCAAAATGCTGCTTATGCCTTGTAGACACTCAGCATGTATGTCCAATAAATCCATTTGATTTGTAGGTTAGGACTAAGTCTTACAGTCAGACCCAATGATCTCATTGCTGCCAGCATGAATGCAAAATACTTTGAGTGAAAACAAGGGGATTGATCTAAAAGGACACAGGTAATTTAGAGCAAAAGTTGGGCTTTTGTGTATTAATTAAAAAATTCACTGTAACCTATGGGACACATCAACTCTCTTGCAAAGGTTGTCATCTCTGCGCAGCCAGCCATTTGTTTTGCTTTCTTCCTAGAGAAACTTGATTTTCATGATGGGCTATGCCTTTTGCTACTATATCCTCTGGGAGAGAGGTCTGGTCAGATGATTAACATTATCTTCTCTCTTAAATATTACATTATTAAAATCGGGCAGGGGTTTTTATGGCAGCTGACTAATTAGCCCCACGTCTCATCTCAGCTGTCAAAAATCTCTATTCATTGACAGTTTACTTTAAGTGGCTCAATTAGCATAACAAATGACTCACCAAAAGTTCTGTAGGCATCCTGTTGATTAATGTCATTTATCTTGCAAACCAGCAGTAGATGGGTGAGTTGCTCCTAACAATTATTATATACATTTATATACATTATGTGTCACTCTCAGAGAAAGAATGCAACTTAAGAGCTATTTGCAGACTTTTAATAACAATAAAGAGCTTTCTTCAGCTGCAACAAGATGGATGAATTAGGAACCAGGAAGAGGATGAGGCTGAGTTTCCTTGCAGGCCACCCTGCATGCATTCAAGCGATATAATGAACAGAAATTTTTAAGAACATATGATCAGACTGAGGAGGAAAGAGCCTGATCAGAAGCCCTAGAGTCTGGCTTTTGTACTTTTGCCTACTGTCTGTATACACCTTTCGATACATTCGCCTGGTATATAGAACTTTTGCTCCCGCTTTACATGCTCTGAGGGTAATCCACAGTTAAAAAAAAAAAAAAAAAAAGCTGGGTCCTTCAGTTTCAGCTTCAAAGACTTGTCTTGGGTTTTATGTTCCTAAAACTCTTATGTGATTTTGAAAGCCCAGTGGCCTAAGCCCTCGTGGCCAGAGCTGATAGCAGATCAAGGCGCACTGTACAGCAGCAGGGCAGCTAATTTCCTATTAAAACAGGACCCTTGATGAGTGACAGTGCAGTACTGGGCAACGGGTGGAGAGAGGATGCTTTGTTTTTTTTCCTCAGCTCTGCCACTCACCTTTGGCATGGCCTTACTTAATCTCCTCTCTGGTTTTTTTCCATCCACTTTGATCTTTTCCATGCTGCTGCTGAGGTCTATGTGGTCCTTGCCACAAGGACAGTCCCTCCATGAATGTTTATGCAGTGCTTTACCGTACCTAAGGTCAGAGCCTCAGAAATCCTCGTTATATAAAAACACAATGCTTCACCACAGAGCAAATTCCAAGTATTCACTACTGTGGGGGAAAATGGGATTATTATCAGCTCCCATTTGATAGTACCTCTGATCAGAAGACAATGTTCTGAAATTTCTACAGATAGAGGCTTTCCGCCAATGAAATCAGAGATGGCCATATCTTACGCTGAAAGGCATTAGTATGGGTGCCTCCGTAATCATTAGGAAAAAGTATGCGTGGGTTTCAGTTGTTTCAAAGTAATTCTCCTAGAGGAAGAAGCTTTTATCCCTGAACTCTTTAATAAGGGCTCTTCCCCCAGCCCCAGGAGGGACCATGCAAGCTTTAAAGATAGTACAGCAAGTGCTCTCACTACTGAAGCTACTAGGAGTATATTTTATAAAGCAATATTAAAGAAATACTGAGAGCAGAATAATTTAATCAGATTCATGAAATCAAATACCCCCAAGGCAGCGATGAAGATGCAACTCAACAAGTGTTGGCATTTCATTCCATAGGAAGAGGAAAATTCATCAGCTCCTTTTTTTTTTCTCTCCTTTTTCTTTTCTTTTTTTCTTTTCTCCTTATAGAAGTAAAACTCTAAGCTAAATAAAACTAAAGTCAAATAACCCTAGGACATGAGGATTAGTGCAAAGGCACCTTGGGCCTCCACTCAGTCATGCTCTGTCCTGCCTATCCTTGTTTGGGAGCTGGGAACTATTCACTACTAGGGAGTTGGAGGGAAGGTTGTCAAATGTTTCTTTAAAAAGCCGTTTTTTTCCTGATCACATGACCAGTCACTGGTAAAATATTTCATCACATTTTCCCTCTCTACTTGCATCATCTTGCATGACTGTATTCTCTTCTGGTACAGAGCAGCATAGCAGACCTTGATCTCCACCCCGGGGTCTCCTCATGTTTCAGAGAGATACAATAATAATATATGAAAATAGAATTGAAAAACTAGCAGAGGGAGAACCCTCTAAATCTTGAAACTTAAGGTGCCAAGGTGCCCATGTGTCCTTAGTGTCAAAAATCTTTTGCAAGGAAAGAGCCTATCATTTTTGGGTTTTTTTATGCTGTTACTCACACATTCAGCTGATGGCTGCTAGCCTTTGTGGGGTTCATGGAGGAGAAGTGTTTAGTCATATCAGTGTAGGCTATAAAAATTAGGAGTAAACTGACTTTGATGGCAACTTGTACTGCTAACTAGGAGGCCTTGGGAAAAACTCTTGGAGGAAAACAAGGTATGATTCCTCAGCATCTACTATGGCCCCACTGAAATACCAACTGAGCAACAACTCTGAGTGTACCTATCCTTGAAACACCTCTGGGGAAGTCAGCTTATTCTCATTTGTCAGGTACATAACTGAAGCCCAGAGATAAATTCATCTCACTGAAATTTAACCATCAAAAGTTGGACATCAGGTTCATTCCAGGCATCTCCACTTGCTGTATCATCAACAGGGAGTCAGGTGTCCCATGCAGTGAATCATCCTGTGCTGCAAGAGGTGGCATCCGTTGCCTTACAATGATGCCTGTTTCTCCCTATTGACTATAAAGAGCTAAGAATAGTAGCTTAGACTGAATACCTCCCTTTTTACAAAGCTAAAATTAGCTGAGAAGGTTCCCATCCAGCTGTATTCTCCAAAATAACCCAAGAGAAAGTGGATAGCAGAGTAAATTATGCCTTCAGTTCACCAGGCATACACGCTGTGCAGGGGATCACCCTCCCTTTTCATATGGCCATCAAACCATCTCTGCAGTGAGGGGACGGGGTTGAAGCATCAAATGTATGCATCTGAGGTCTGGATGAATGCAGTCCACAAGTGTTAAATCTGAGTGAGTACAGAGGAACAAAACATTTAGGCAGCGCATAATCCTGACAAGTGGCAACAATATCCCTGAGACAGATTTGTGAAGAGTATGGAGAGAAAAGCCTTCAGCTTATGATGCATATTTAACAGCTGAAATATAGCAGCCGTACTGTCCTGTCCTGCCTCATGGCTTCTTTTTCCAACAAGGCCATCATAAATTCTGCCTTAAGCAAAGCAGAACTGATCGGACTCAATTTATTCTTCTTTAAAACACACACACACAAACACATTCACTAGGGAAGGATATAGAAGTTCCAGGAAAAAGCCGTAACTCAATTGCCATTATAGAACAGAAAGATAATTAAGTAAATGTTGGCAGGGGATAACATTGAATAACTTTAGCAGAATGAGTTCTTCTTTGCTTTGCCCTTTGCAGAAAGTATACTGCATTCTCCAGAGACCCCACCCTAAATTGTTTTGGATAGCTTCCTTTCCCTGAAGTAAATCGGAGAGAACAGGGCTGGAAGTGAACTCCAAAGGTCAGTTTCCCCCACTACAAGGCAGGATCAACTTGAGCTAAGCTGTTAAAGATGCACGTTTTCTCTGCTGGTGAGGAAGAGATTGGTCTGTATGTTCTGTAGGTGTGCAGTTAACTCTTCCTGTACTAGCTACCTGGAACCTGGGAGGATCCAGGTAACAAATGAGTTATTTTGATCTATAGTTTGGAGCAAAGAGAAGCTTTTTAGAAAGAAATTAATAATACGTGAGACATAAGTAGACACCCTGAAATGTAACTGGCTTGTGATCCTGCCTGAGTATCCAGAGGATAAGGGAGCCATGAGCTGCAGTTACTAATTATTTCCAAGGGCAGATAAATAGCAGCTCTGCTTTTTATTTGTCCCAGGTGGTGACCCACTGGGTTTGTAGACTTTGGCACATTTTATGTCCCAAATTTATCATGAGTTTATAGCCAGCCAATAAGTTAACAGAACAAGAAAAAAACCTCATCATTGTAAAACTTGCAAAACTGTACTGTTTTTAACTAGAATATATGAAAGAAAGAGCACATGTGAGAAGAAAAGAAAGAAAACAGAAAAATAAAACATTAAAGAGGTTGGCCTGAGTTCATCCTCATTGAGGCAGGCAGGTTTCAAGTAAGATGGCTTCTCTTTAACGTCAGTGGGTCTTCGACAACACATTTTGTATTCTTTCTGTTCTTCTTGTTCTTCATTTCTTGTTCTTCTTCATTGAAAGAATTGTATATAAAATGCTATGCATGTGTATATATATATGCACAGCCACTGTTTTAAATCAAAATCTTAGAAATAATTTATCTCACTTTCTAACATGGAAGGTTATTCAAGCTTCTAGGTAATGAATCGTTGTCTCAAACATATTCTGCAATCTTTGCATAATCATGTCACTATATTTCATAGACTACACCTTCAAGAATCACCACATGATGTGTGAAATGAAGCAAAAATAGCAGATATCCTTAGATTGACTTTGGTATGGCAGTGTTAATTTCTCAACCTTCAGAAAGATCAATATAATCTTAAAGTTTCAAGCACATCAACAAAAATATCTTTGAAGGGGAAACCGAGATATACAAGTGGGCCGTGTTAATATAATAGGAAAGTTCACACAAAGACGTTTTGGGCTATCACCACCCAAATGTATGGTAGGCTCTGGATAAGAAGAAATGTTTCATGATTGCACAATCACAGGGAGTTTCACTCTTGCATACATCTTTACTGCTGCATTTTGTATCTTAGGGTCTGCTATGACAACACCTGTTCAGACAGTCCCATTTAAAAAATGATACTTCCAACAATGCTGTCCTGTGCTTGTATGGGAAAGAGAAAATGATCAATAAGAAAAATACATCTTATGAATCAGCTAAAAAGCAGCATTATCATGGTTATCCAGGGCATTGGATAAAAAGCAAAAAGTATACACAGTATGCACAGTAACAAGTATATGTATTTAGCATATGATACATTTTATCTCAGTTAATCCTAACATTATGACTTTTAGTTTGACCTCATGATTCCAGCTCCTGATCAAATAAAGAGAAGCATATACTTCCAAAGAGAGATTTCTTTTGTTCTTAGGCATAGCTGGAGAATATAGAAGATAAACTTCCTTTTGGGATGGTCCTCTTTCTCCATTGACTACAGAAAGGTTCTAGATGACCAGATTAGCCTCAGCATCTGATTTACAGACATCTAAAGGTTATGTATGTTGAATCTAACCCCGAAGGTTTCTCATTTAAGCATGAAGTAACTAAGATAACAGTGGTTGAAAAGCTACTGAAAAACCATAGGGTTTTTTTGTTTAAATGCAATATTGGAGAACATAGATGACCTGATTATAATTTATGATTTGTATTTTAGTGCTACCAGGAAGCTTAAGCTGCCTAAAGACTTTACAGTGTAAACAGAGATGATGGATAGGAAAGGATGGAAAGTTACAGGAACTCTAGCAATGAGATTATAAGTGACTTCCTGAAGGTCATAACAGCTATCTTGTCTATGGAAAAGATTGGAATTGGAGCTGGATTTCCTGAAACTCAGCTCTGCAAAACTCTTCTTCCCTCTTAAAAACATGCTAAACTACTTAAGGTGGAACAGCAGTTCCCCATGTACGAGCTGTGAACCAGAGTGGCACCAAAACACTTGTAAGCATGATCAAGAGCCTAAAAAAATATAAATCAGATTGCTGCTGAGACCCACAGCAAATCCACAAGCCTGAAAGTGAAATCAGAACAAGAAAATTTCCTCAAATAGGAAAAGCATCAGTTCCTAAGTCAGCAATACATATTCCTTCAGATAAGCAGTTTTTCCACCTTAGTGCCCCAAAGGTACATATAGAGACAGTACAGCAGGTAGCTGGAGAGGAAATGGAGAGTGTTGGACACAGCCTTGTGTTTCCCTAAGGACTTGAATTTAATCCCAATTTTCATAGGGCCAGGCATTTAAGTTGTTTTTTTGTTTGGTTTTCTGTTTGCTTGTTTGTTTTGGTTTTTTTTTTTTTTTGTCTTGTTTGTTTGTTTTTGTTTTTGTTTGGTTTTTTTGTTGTTTGTTTTTTGTTTTTTTTTCCAGGTTCCCTCTGCAGTCATCTGAAGAGAATATTGGCACCACTTGATAATGAGACAAATTGTCAAGGGACTGAATTGCCCTTTGTATGCATGGACTGTAAGGAAGCCTAATATTGACCTCACTTAGAAATACAGTGTCTGAAGTTTGATGGGGAGAAAGTACCCACAAAGGTACATTCAGGTGAATGGAAGAACAAGTCATGTTATATGGATCTGGATAATTTAAGAATCATCCTGTGAATGAGCAGGGTTTGACATTGGGCATAAAGTGTTGCCAGTGCTTTGCCACTGATTTCAGCAGAGCCTGGATTTTACCCAAGTTACAGAAGCCCAAAGGAGGAGCTCAGTTTACAGATAGGACTGTCACAGGTTGCCTGAGCTTGGGACAGGTATCCAAAGGATGAATAGTACATCTACAGGTGGTCTAAGCTTCAAATAATCCTCTAGGAGTTTATTACCCGCAGCAGATCTCTGTATCTGAAGCTCATCTGTCATAATTTCTTAGTAAAGAAGAAATGAAGGAAAAGATCTGCCAAAAATATATATGATGGATCAGCCAAATTGTTTCTAAATGGTACCTTAGTCAGAGATCTCCACAGGGGACCAGCAGCCAGCTGCACTACACTATAGAGTAAATGCTACTGCTTTGGAAAAGAATCAGTGGCAAGTGATTTGCATTAAACACTTTTTTTTTTTTTCTTTTTGTTGTTGTTGTTTTTGTTGCTATTTTTGGCTAACACAGAACTGCATCAGCATGTGAAATGCAGAGAGAAAGTGCCCAGTTGCTGATTTCCAGTTTAATTTTTGTCTCCATGTTTAGAGATTTTACTCCCAACAGGGGGGGGAAGAGAGGGGGTAGTAGCAGGGTGGAGGTGGTGATAGGGAATCTAAAAAAAACAAGCAACCAGAGAGACCATCCAGAGCCAGAAACAGCTTTTGTTTTCCAACATTTTCTTTCAAGCTCATGAATAAACAGAAATCTGTGAATTCAGAACACCTGCGGTTAGCTAGCCTTGGAAAGGAGAACAGAAGAGGGAGAACTAGACCTATGCTGAAAGCCACTGAACTCATGAATATGAACGGGGGCATAGAAGCAAACGAAGCCCAGGGATTCATGGATCTCACCACAGGCTAGAGATGCTTTCAGCGTATAGCTGGTATGCAGCAGGTTCTTGCCATTTTCCTGCTATTTAGGCTTCTTTTGGGACTGCTGCTCTCCTGCATATGTTTGTCCTGGAGGATTACTCTCACTGATACAGTGTGATGAAATTCATATCTAAAACCTCATGGCAAGTATATGTAGGGATGGCTCTAGCCATAAGGCTGGTCGCTTGCCCAGAGCAGCACATTGCTAGGGGCAACAGAATGTCTCTACTTCTCCTCATCTTGCCTGCTCTCACCTAAGGAGGTGCTGCGTTTCCTGGGGAGATGTTACACTCATCCCGCAGCCACCAGAGGTAAAGAGAAAGATCAGAGTTTCAGGGGCTCTCCCCCAAGGTCTACGCCTTACCTCCCATGACAGAAGCAGTCTGTCAAAACCCAGCTCCTCATCCTAGGAGTTGAAAACAGTTGGATGCTTCCTAGTGTTATCTCTACAGATGTTTTCCATATACCCAGACAGACATGGATTTCTGTGTAACTAAATCACATAAACATCTGTAATGATTGCTATAAGGGTAAACATACAGTGTGTACATTAACATGCTTCATATATGTGGACACATACATATGGATTAGAAAGGCAAGCAAATACATTACAAGTTTCAAAAAAATCTAAGGACAGAAAAGACCACAGGAACAATTCCAGAGGTCTTCTGCCTTGCATTAACCAGATTTATTACGTAAAGTCAGTTCTGTTAGGCTATGGAACATGCTGAAATTGTACAGTATGATGAGAAAAACTACAAGAACAAACAATGAAATATTTAATATCCTCTAGTGGCACTGACACAGTCTTTATGCACAGGGCAGTGCATTAACGCTGTTTACTGTGCCTCAACTCAAGTGGCTAGAACTCAGCCAGAGGAGACAAAAAGTGGAGAACAGTCCTTTTGCACTGAAAAAGCTTCAGCTGAACAGAGATTTGGGCACTGTACTTGAAGAAATATGGGTATCGATTAGTGAATTCAGAGGAGGGAGGGTTAGAGGCTGAGAAAACACAAGCCACAAGAAACAGTCAAAAGAATTGTGCCTGCTTAGAGTGCAGAAGAAAAGAATGAGTAAAGGTATGAAAGTAGTCTTTGAATATGTAAAGCACTTTGCTCAGAAAACAGTTATGAAGAGTGAGATGCTTTTTGCCTGGGAAAGTTACATATTTTAGGGTAAGATGGCTCCTATGTTCTTGAGATGTCACTTTCTCTCCACTGCCTGTGGAGCAAGGGCCATCCCTGGCAGGCTACACTTCCATTTTGATACCTTTTCCCTGAGTACATGTCACTTGCCACAGTTAGACAGGACACTATTCTGTGAATCTTTAATCCAACTCAACAGGACAGTACATGTGCTCTTACATAAAAAGCCCTACCAGAATACCCCTGAATTTACTTTGGATTGATGCGCACAGTGTGAACATGAAAGTATATCTCCTCTGAGATTCCTTGCCCCACAGACAGTATGTAGGGATGGAACTCATGTCCAAGAATCAACAGCCACATTTTAAATACAATGCAAATTCCTGTGATTCCTGCTTTCTATTGGTCGAATTAATGAAAAATTTTACTTGGGTAAAACAACAATGTCCAAGTTCGACATGGAGTCATTTCCTACATTTTAAAAGATCCCTAAGATCATCCATAGGCTTTGATATCTTACAGAGGAATCTCTGTTGGAAGCATTTGGTTGTGTTTTAGATTTTTGGGCTTTTTGTTTGTTTTGTTTTGTAAGTTTTTTTCCCCTGTGAAATTTACAAAACTCCACCCCTTCTCAGTGAGATTTTTTTGGCTGCTTCTTTTTCCTTGTTGCACGAGAAACACATTTAGAAGTCACTAAAACCAACTAACTCTCTAGCCAAGTATTGGTTCCTTGGCCTGCCCGAAACATACTGTTTGTGTGCATGAAAAGGACACATGTACAGTGATTACCAGATCTGCTGTTCAAGCAGACCTTTTCTCCCTAGATCTACCCGTTCAGGATGAGGGTAGTTTGTTTTTAACTCCACCTGAAGCAGGCTCATTCAGGCCTTTACTGTAGCAGAGGAATCAACTTAAAATTAAAACACCTAACTGTCAGCTGACTAAAGACTCTTCACTCCTGAATGTTCTCTTGACCACCCAGCCACATCTCCAAGGTGTGTACCTCAAAGGCTGGCAGAAGTTCCCATGCACTAAGAGCAGATTTCTAAATGAGATCCAGCGCTCAGACTGCAGGTGAGCTAATTCGGTGCCATTAGCTGCAGCCAGGCCTTCATCTCCTCATGAGGAAAGAGATAAATTATGCAAAGTGTACTCTCAGTAAAAGCAGCGAGAGCCAATAAACCCATAGAGGAGAGGGAGATGGAAGGAAAAACAGTCTGCAAAGCAGGACAGAGTAACTACAACTACAGTGGTGTTTGAGGTGGTGGGAGGGAGCACGCATCCTGGATCAGCACCCAAGTGCAACATGGTTGGGAACAAAAGAATTTACTTTCCTCAGCCGCCATTTCACTCTGCCTAGCTGCAGTAACAGCTGAGCTGAAGCAAAGATTCTCCCCTTGTATGATTTCCTGTGCTCCAGAGGTCCCTTGCTGGAGTTACTGTTAATTTACCTAGGACTTTTGTAAGAAATTGAGTTATGTAAAACTCCAGAGCCCAAGAAGGAAAACTTTTATCTGTTATATCCCACGCAGACCCTCCAAAATGGAGCCTCTTCCCTGACATCATTTCGCAAAACTTTATTTTTTCCTGACGGCTGTCCCTTGAAGCACAGTGTCAATATGAGCTTTTGTCTGGGGTTGTATTTATTTTATTTCCAGAAAAAATACAGAAGGGAAGAAAGTGACTGTGTGAAATATCCTACAACCACGTGAGTAAGATAAGCTATCCAAGGTGTGGGCAGGAAAAAAAGGGTTGACTTTTGCTTAGGTATTAGACCCCTCTCAATCCTGGCGCCTGCAGGACATAGTGACCAACCATTCTGGCACTCTTCTGTGGGAGGGAAATCCTGCCAGAAGCTGGGCTGGACTCACATTAATTTTGTCCTGGCCAACAAAGACTGACCAGATTGTAAAGACTGTGACCTTGATTTGTTTCCCCTCCAACAGCTCCCTGGAACGCTTGGTTTCTCAGCCTCCTCTCAGCCTTTTCCGCCTTGCCCGGGAGCCATCACAGGGGGCAGATACAGCCCTGACAATGCACCTCGATGGCAAACTTGCCCCACCAGGTTGCACGAGGAGCACTGGATGCTAATGTGGCCAGAGTCCATCACTCATTCTGCCAGCACAGGTAGGACTGGCGGGAAGGACAGCACATCAAAGACAGACTACACTTAGCTGGATACTTTCCCTCAATCACTGCATTAGCTTGTCTTGATCCTATAGTTAAACCCAGCTATTTATTCTATCACTACACGCTGGCAAAGATATATTGCACCAAGTCAGCACCTACAATTATTATAGTACAGAAAACCTTTGCTGTAGCACGTTTAGTGCTGCTATTTATCAGACACAAGGCTATTACATCCTGGCTCCCAACAAGGCTATACAATTTTGGCACCCAGGAAGACAGCAGGTGCTCTGAATTAAACCAGAACCCAAAGACTTTCTCTTCACCTTCCTCTGGCTTTTCTTAACAGTCTAGCAAGGACTAGGGGGCTATCAGGAAAGAAAATGGTTGCAAGAAAACACTCTGCTTATCTGACACTGTGTCTTGGCATCATGAAATAACATGGGTAGGGGGACAAATGTTTGCTGTGTTGTGAGGGAGGTGACAGGGTCTCTGGAAATTAGAGAAATTAGAATCCAAGCAGGTTATACAGTTTCTCAAGGTGCCAAAGCCACAGCATTTAATTACAGGAGAGATTTCTTTGTGAAATGCTTAGCCGATACCACCTGATACCCAAGAATATTACATGTCACAGTCCACCTGTCAATCCAGCCATCAGAAAGTGTACTGGTATCAGTGCTGCTCTATTCATATGCAAGCCCAGGGCTCTGGACATCTGTTTGATATCTTTGCTATATCACTGAAACTTTATTCTATTATTCCCAGCAAAACTATCTTGCCAATTATCTGCACTTCAGATTAACTTTTTTCATGTCTTCCAACAGAACAGTATTTAAGAAGGTATTTCTTAAAGAATCCTCTCCAATTTTCTAACTTCAGGGTTGCTAGTAAACTGAAAATTTGGTTCACAAAATACACAGATTTATTGTAATGATTAAAGAAGAAAGAGAGAAGGAATGCAAGAGAATAGCTGATTGATCAGCAGAAAGGGAATTGTTTGGATACTTTCCTGGAAGCCTGTTATTCCAGATTTGTCTCTCTCCCACTGTCACTAATTTTCAAAAGAAATTCAGGCCTGAATCTAAGAAACTTCCCTGATGATTTCTTACTGAAAAATGAAGCATTTTTTGCAAACATGATTTTTCAGTAGAAAAATGTTGTCAAAATTACTTTGATCAGCCCTTGCCAACATTTTTCCAGCCTAAAGTTGCCAGTGGCTACATCAAGTAATCTGGGTGTGGTCTCTGTGGAGCTGTAGAAAGCACCATCACTGGTGATTGCACAGGATCAAAATGCCAAAGGCAGTCAATGTCTGTCAAATCCAAATGTTTGTAGGGGCAGAAGCAAATCTGGAGAATTTCTACATTCTATAAGAGAGCCCAAAGGCAGAGAAGAATATACAGGACTAACTGAATGGGGATCAGTATACAGCCAGGTACATAGCACTAAATTATTATTTTCACTGTGGGTTGGATGCAGAATACTTTGGGTCACTGCTGTCAAGGATATTTTCCTTAAGAAGTTCTTGGGATACTTTAAGATAGCTAGATTTAGCTTTACTCTCACCAGCTTCCCACCAAAGGTATCTTTTCAAAGTTGTTCCTGAAGGTCTTAAGCTCCCAGACCTCCTGTTGTTAGGAAGTGCATTGTCATCTGTAGTATGTAGTCATCACATTGCGGAGCTACTGCTGACCATGACTGCCTCATTGCTTCCATTGCAACATGATATAGGTTGTTTATGGGATTTTGTGTGTTTTATTTATTTAGGCCTGATGCTATGAGACAGCAGTGTCATTTTGACGGAAGAAATAAGCAGATCAGATTGTGTGACAGATGAAGCAGAAAAGGAAAATGAAAATATTATCAATAATAATGATTATATTAATAACTAATGTAAAAGGAAGATTTTGCTTCTGGCCATCATTGCTGATGTACAGGACACACACAGTGGGTGGATCTATTGACCTGGTATTCTTGCTTACTGTGCAAGTGTTACTAATGTTAGGATGACTATATTTAAGAGACAGAAGCCCTTAAGAGGCATCTGCTGATGGAGCTGCAGACACCACCAAAGATTCATGCTACTAACTAGAGGAGGGACCCAGACAGTGGAAATAATTTGCTTAAAAGCATGTTGATTTGGACATCACTAATCTCGGCATTGATCTCTGCCGGCATTAACTTTGCTGTTAATGCAAATAACTGAACATAAGGATGCCATTAATTGTATTGATATAATGGAAGGCATTGCCCTTGACTTCAAGGCCCCCCTCCTTGATTTAGTGCTTGCCAACGACTCAACATTTTTGTCTTCTCTCCCCCTTTCTGCTTGTCCAAAATGATGTTTCATTCCTTTTTATGTCCCCTTTATGCTTAGAACATCCTGTCTCCACGTTGTGCTCCTTCAAATGCTCCTTTCTTCCTGAAGGTCCTGCATTCACCTTTCCTCCCTTCCCCAAGTGCAATCTTACAACTATAATAGCAAGAAAGCAAGACTATACATTCAGAACACAACAGCAGCAACACATCTGAAGAATTCAGAGGGAATTCAAATTCCCTCTGTGATTCCTTGGACGAAGAGTATTGTGGGTTACAAGAGAGAAGGCTTAATGAGGAAAAATCAGCTTATCCATATGGTGTTACTGAGTGTGTTACTTCAAAACAGTGCTTTTTCCCACTGCCTGGTTTCCAAACTGAATACTAATGAAAACTGATGGATCTAGAAGAGTTAAAAAAAAATGGCTTGGGGATTGAAAATCTTTTTTTTTTTTTTAGGAATGGATTTTACGTGGCTTCTACATGTATAGTTTCTACAAAGGAAGGTTAAGAAAAGTCTGTTGCCCTTTATTTACCTATTGGAAGAAAAAAATTCTTCTATTGGAAAAAACATTCTGATGTCAGAGAGCATTATAGTTTAGGAGGTAAAGACACCACAAAATATCACACTAGACAAAGTAAGTCTAAAATTACATTATAGTTTAACTGTGAGTCAACTTTCTAAGTCTCAAAATCTTTACATCACGTTCAGTTTTCTACAAGGCTTGTTTAAGACATGAAGCAAAAAAAAAAGGAATTGTATGTTAGTGAGAGAACTCTTTTCTTTTCCCAACAGAAGTGTTAACTTACACCAGAGACTTACCAAATACATGTGAGAATCACTTTCTCTAACCCAAAGACTTTTCAGTGCCAAAAGGGAAGACACAGGAAGAGAAATGCTATTGCAGATCTATCATGGGCAATTATGGTTTTCATTGAAGAATAAAACAAGCATCAATTAACTTCGCATTTTTCTCAGCCATTATTAATTGTTTGATTTCCCGAGGGTACTATCATGGTAGAAACTGGTATTGAGTGGATCTGAAGAAGAGAGAGTGTGGGGAAGATGTCATACGTGTAAGTGGCTTCCTGGATTAGGACGCCTTCAGGCTGTCTTTTTCAACCAATCGCCACAGCTTAGTTTAAAACAGGGTTGCTGACTGTTTGAAATGCTGTCAACTTTGAAACAATCAGAGGCATAGCCTCTGGAAAGTAGCACATTGTGGGACTGTAAAAGGAAGCCCCTGCAGGGGAGAGTAGGAATACTGTACGTAGCAGCATTAAATTGGCATCTATTTGTCAAAAAACATCCTTTGCCACCTCTTTTCCCCAGCAAAAAAATTCCACTGCAAAAAACACCCTCACACAGCCTCCAGTTCCTCAATTAATATCTGAATTGTAATCAATGACTTTCCAGTCCAGGAATCCTTGAAGAGACAGAAAAACAAATGTTGTTTTTCAAGCTGAATGTGAAAATACAGTAATGATAGCAGGATTATATTGGAAATACATGCCCAATAGGAACCTTGGATGGGCTTGATCTTTTTTAAATCCAAATCCCTTTTTGTCCCTTAATCGAGAAAGCTTACTAAAGAAGTATGCTTTTGCTAAATAGTTGCATTTAGGATTTGAAGGTAGATTTTCATGTACAGTTGTCTGTCATCATACATCTGTAAATGCATCTTCAATAATTGTTTTAGACTTACGAAAGGCTTTTCTCTTTGCAAAGCAGTGGTACAAATGTTATTTTTGAATACCAGTTCTGTAAGTGGGAGACGTTTATTAACTCTGTCTTACAGATTGGAAAACTAAGGGATGGAGGGTTAATTGAGCCTCTGATTTAACTAATTGAATTTAAAAAAAAAAATAAAATAAATTATTTGTGTTAAAAGAACACATAGAGCTCGAGAGATAAACCAAAACCCCTTTATAATCAGCACTATAAAGAAAACAAAGAGAATTCTGTCTCAAGTGGCTTTCACCCTACTCATAGGGTGGATTATCACAAAAAAAATAACAAGACTAAAACTGACTTTATTCTTTCCCCTTCTTTTGACTTATGGTATCCATGTGGACAGCTTTCCTGATTTAGTGAAAATGGCAGGAATTTCCTGGCAAACCAAGGAAATGGGTGTATGCTCTTGGTTTAGCCTTGATTTTCTTCAATGGCATTAATGCCACAGGCACTGCTTGCCCCCAAATTGTCTTTGTTTGGAGTAGGCTATGAGGAGTGTAGTCTGGGATGATTTTGCCCAGCCAAGCAGCAGGATCTTGGTTGCATCTGCCTTTTCATTAGCACATAGAATATAACATGATCTGTCTCTCCTTTAAACTAAGAATCAAGCCAAGTCACTCAGAAGGGCCAAATTTCATGCTGCTTTAGCTCCACCAACTTCAAAATCCAAGACCTAACTGGAGACCTCAAATATGCCACAGATCAGTCAAATTTCAGTGGTTCTACAGTTCCTGAGGAGGAGGAACAGATGGACAGGAACACGAAGAGGTTGATTGCATAAATCCTGTTTCTTAAGAAACTAGACTAAAATTAGGTGTCTTAAAATCCAGATCGAGGGTTAATTTTGTTTGGAAGTAGGTGCCAGAATACTAACACATATGGCTAGGACAGTAGCTGTTTCTGTTACTGTTGACAAAAACAGGTTCTTATATACCAAAATCAGTTCTGGTGTATCATTACAAACTATTATGTCATAAAATGAGGCCTGGGTCTGTGTATATCCAGGTAGGTAAGTAAGCTTTACAGTCATTT
>VXAK01002472.1:0-26090 GCA_013399435.1 Arenaria interpres | reverse complement strand
CAAAATCTTCAGGCAGGACATCACATAAAACTAACAAGGTCTTCCCAAAGCAAATGCCTGTTTACACCCCCACACTCATATTCTTTTCACTTCTCCACCATATCCAAGGTGTTCTGAAAAAGCCTCAGTCTATATCCTTTTCATCCTCAAACACATTACTGTACTCTCAAAATTTTAATTTAATCTCCCACATATCTTAAAAGATAGTTTCATTTGGCAACAGACCCCTTCTTCCCTCTAGGAAGAGCTGGATCTGGTTTTCACTGTTCTTAGATATGCCTCATGCCACAATCCTCTTCCACTAATGAGGATTAATTGGACCCACCTGCCTATATTTCCTTAGGTGCATGTGTTTACTCTGTCCCAAGCATCAAATAACCTTGTTATATTTGCAGACAAAAAATTTTCAAACTATTAAATTTTCAGTGTTCAGCATGTAGACAAAAAGTACTTACACCCAAAGAGCAAAAATCAGTTAAAGAACAAAATATTCCCTGTCTTTATAAAATACAAGCCATAGAAAATAACCATTTAAAGAATTATGACATTAGATTATTTTTCTAAATATTTCCATGAGATTTTACCAGACACTTTTTCTTTTCTTTTTCTTTTTTTTTTTGTAATTTTTTTGGAAGAGACTAAAGGTATATTCATTATATAGCCTAATTTCTAGCTGTGAAATCACTTCCTCAAACCACTTTTGTTTCAATCCCTTAATTGAGGAGATCCTTCCTAAACTGTAAATACTTGGCAAAGGTAAGACTACCAGATTAGTCTTGTATAAGGAGAGAGATTTATTTATTTTCACTGTACTTTTTTATAGGTTGACCTTTAGTCAAATGGTTCTTTTTTATGTTTTTAATCAGAATGGATGAAAATTGTTTTGAACATCAGCAAAGTTTCAGTTCAGGGATCTCAGTAAAAGACCTGTGTAGGTTTCATAATGGTGTCTCTAAAAACAAGAAAATGAGCACTTTCTTTTCTGTGTGTGATATGTATTTTGTTTACTGAACATGGTATTTTTCTGCTATTTCCTTCACATGACCTGTATGGAGATTAAAATATGTAATACTTTTATAGGAGTTATCCAAACAATAAATTATCCTTTTTCACCACTACATTAGAATGCAGACATTTTTTTCCGTTGTCCTCTTAGTACACTCCTTTAGGACATAGAATTACCGAATGGAATAAACATCAGCTCTCTGAACAGACACTTCACAGTACTTCAGGAGTACTTAATTTTGAAACCTCTTTATGAAAAGTCCTCATACTCATTTGCATCCATCTGCAGTTTCTGTCCTTCCTGAGCGCTGTGACTAGTTTGACTGTGGTACTCCAGCAAGAGTGTGCCCATTGAAGGTTATTACAACAATTCACCAAAAGGTGAGTTACACCTCTGGAATGTTGCTAGTCTTACTCTGAGTTTGCAAAAATTATTCCAGTGATGCTGAGCTTTAGGCTAAGAAAAAAATAACAAAATACATTTCTATACTTATTTGTTTCCTATTTTACACATCTGGGTGCCAAACACTACCCTTGTCAAATTTAAGATACTTTTGTGGAACTTAATACCCTCAAAGCTGACAGCACTTTTATTTCTTTGTTTTTTTCTCTTAACATACAGATGGAGAAAAATTCATCATAACGTGTATATGTAATAAATGTCCAAACAACACTATAGAGTGCATAGAACTATTTTCCTTTACATACGTCAACCTGTATTTCATCAGCTAATACCAGTGACAAGTAACTCTCAAAAGGATTAGAAGGTTTCTTTTGCTTGATATAGGAACAAGACTTCCAAGAAGAGGGATTTGAACTAAACATTTCCAAAGACATGGAGGACATAGTCCAATCACTCACTTTATAACTATATCCCAAAGTTGTGGATCTGTATCTTTCGTAGACATCTAGAGATCTAGTTTTTTTTTGCTCTGGATCTTTCTTAGTTTGCCCATATATAGAAGATGACTAGACTTTTCATAGTTTAAAAACATAAGCTAGTACTAACCAAAGAAAATCCTACACTTGATCAAATAGTTAAATTAATGATAAATTTTTAATTAAAAAAAAATAATGTATGAGTTTAGCTAAAAATTTTCTGATGACCTTTTTCAGTCTCTGGATTAGTTTCTGTGGAAAACAAGCATGAGGGAGATTAAGGAAACAGAAAGAAAACAAAACCCACAAAGCCCAGGGTAGCTGATTGCCAAGAAATGATGATGTTCACCAGTGATGTCAGAAATTAAAATTAAAATTAAAATTCTGCTCTGACTCAGTGAAAGTTAAAGTCCTTGTTCTCTCAATGAGTGAGAGCCATGTCTCTTCTGTGGTTGGAAGGAGACCAATTCTTTCTCATTTCTCAATTCTTTCTCATCTCAAACTCAAATGATTTGATAAAACAGTAATGTTTCATTGAGCAGTCAAGAGTTTTTTCCTGGATATTTTTATTATGGACAGTCAGATGGGCATGTCTAACTTTCCTCCCATCTCTGAATCCTTATATAGGGATAAAAAAAAATGAGCTAAATTGAAAAAGCACTAAGAATCTTTTAAAAAGCAAACCACTGGATGATGAACAGCAGGGGGCAACCAGAGACTCATTAGTCATGCTATTTCCAGACAGTATGAAGCTGAATTTTAGAAAGATAAAAAAAATATAAAATCATCCTAGTTGCTTTGACAGACAAAGTTGGGCTGAAAGCCTACTTTGAAAAGCACTTTTACAGGATTTCTGGCACTGTGGCATTGGCTAGTAATTTAATACCTGTCAAAGTATTTATCGCCTTCAAACTCCTACGGATAATTTAAAGGAAAGGAATTAGAGTGAAGATAAAATAAGAGTATGACTGAAAAAATATTTCCAAATCCAAAAATACTTTTTGTCTCAAATATTTTTTTTTTGCTCAAATTTGATCTAATTTAGTCTTGTTACAAAAAAAAAAAGAGAAAATGGGTATGAAATCCTATTGGTTCTAATAGTCCTGATCAAGGCTATGCCCTGAGTTTATCAATAAATAGAATGGGCTTTTGAAAGTTGTCTTGATATATGATTGTCTGCCACTAGGAAAATTACATAAATACCAGACAAAGCCAGATGTCTCTACCTCATTGGGTTTATATCTGATGGAAGATTTTGGAATGTAGTTTCTGCCTGAGATAGTTATTCCTATTAACTGAATGCAGGACCACTAGAAATATCTACTTACCCACATCTCATATTATCCAAAAACTCTTTGAAGATGAAGTGAGAATTTTGCAAATATTTTTTTATTTTACCCAGTATGATTTTTTTCTATTCTCAGAAATGAAACAAACTAACGCAAACAACAAAAGTCCTAGCACCTAATGATGGATATACTGCTTGTAGACCTAGTTAGGACTGAATTGAGTTGTGTGTTAGTTCAGACCAGAAGGATGGCTAGCAGTCTTTTTTGTTTCTAAGTTTCATTATTTTTACAGCATAATGCAAGTCAAAGTATTTTGAATCTTAAATGAGGCTGCTAGAGTTGATTATTCTCTAGGAATACAAAAATTATACAGTATGAGAATTTTAGATAGGAAAGAAAATCATGAGAATGCTTACCAAATCCCTATCGTATTCAAATGCACTGTTCACATGAGTATGCAAAAGATGTCAATTTAAAATACAGACTGCAGCTTGAGATGAATCTAATTAGAAATATTTCATTTTCAGAAGAGCCTTCTGGGATCCAAAATTTTTTATTCATTTTAGTTCACTATGAATCAAGGGAAAGGTTCATCACAAAAAAAATTCTGATCTGTGAATCATGAGGAATAAAAACTACAATCTTCTAAGGAAATCAAGAGGCAATCAAAGTTATAATGTTAAAATCCATCTTAAAAGATATTTGAGAAAAGCTAAGTGTTGAGAATGAGGCAGTGCTGATGCATGTAGAAACAAAGCAGAAATACTGTAACTCTTGCACACTTAAGTGGTTTTACAAAGGTAAAGTCAAATGTGACAACATTCAAGTCTTCATCCACTGTCTGATGTTTCTGATTGAAAGACAGGATTTCACGTAAAATGTGAGCACTAGTGTAATGCTCCTGCTTAAAGATGGTGCCAAACACAGCCATGGCACATTTTCGGTTTCTGTTGATATTTTCAAGTGCTTTTGGTGCTAGCAAACACTGTCAGTGACATGACTCGGGAAATCATAATTCTCTGGGGAGCTGAAGTGTGGGTCCAGCCCTGGGGGTTCCAACTGCCTCGTTGTTTCCTCTTCCATTCAAAAATAATCTCAATGCCAGAAATATATACACGTGAGAGTGAGCCACAGAGAGACACAGTCCATATGTGTGTATGTGCATGTGAAAGACAAGGAGAGAGAAAAAGTAAAATGTAGGAAAAGAGAAGTGTGACATGCAAGGGAATGGGGGATGGTAGATTTATTTATACCATGTAATACATAAATATATATTAATTGAAGCATCCAAAATAGAATCTGAACAATTCATCTTCTTCCAGTAGTTCTTCGTAAATCTAACTTTGTAAGCCATTCATCACTGTTGTTTTTCTCCTTTGTGCCTTTCCCAGTTTATCTGCTTGTTCTTATAAAACGACACCCCAGCTGTAAAATGAGTCCTTCTGATTTTCAGTCTCATTCTGTACTTAATATTATGTCGTTCCTCTCTTTAGGAATCCTTTTTAAGGAAGCCCATCTTCCTGGCTGAAAGTTGCATTTTTAATCTATTGCGATCATTGTGCTCCAATTTTACATTCATTTGCAGAGAATTATTAACTTGGTACTTTTTGATAGTTTCACCTAGACCTACTTACAAAAGTTTAATTTCCTTTACTCGGATGCATCTTTCACTTAGGACCGCCTATGTTCTTTTAGCGTTTATTTAAAAAAAATGCTTTCAGCATTGTCCTCAATAATTTATTGGTAGGCTGTGCTTGCTTATAATTCTCATTCAGGAGGCATTTTCCTTTCACCAGAAGGCCATGTCCTTCAGGTATTAGACACCTGAAATAAGGTGCATCAGTCTTATTCACTCTTACTACAATACTACTTTGTTCTATTTCCCTTTTTATCTTTATTTGAAGGCTTTTAACAGGTCTGCTTCTCTCTTCCTTCTGAGCTTCAGAGAAAACATAAATATTTTTGTCATACAGTAAAAAGCTTTCTTTTCTCTCTACCTGTTTTTCTGTATTTCTGATTTAGGCCATCAACTCTCTGAGAGGCCAATTAAGCTTTGTTTGTGCACCAAGACTTCTAGTCATTATTGTTTGTTCTCAATACACTTTGTGCTAGTGTATAGATATCTAATATATCTGGCAAGTTCACCCATTATTTTTTTTCCTATGAGCTATTTAAAAATGTCAAAAATATTATTATCTTAAAATATGAAAGAATTTGTAGCTGCTTACCCAGCAACCACCAGTCTAATGCAGCTAAAATTCCTTGCATATCGCTGTATCTTTTGGTCTTTGCATCATTGTTTTGTGACTTTTCAACATAAATCAGTTTATTTGGTTTATGTTACAGCAACCCCTTACATACCAGTCTCCCTGAAACAGGTCAAACCCAAAAATGCTATTTTGATAAGACAGCAAAATGTATGGGTGGTTAAGCATGCGTGCATTCCTATAACTTACAGACATATTACCTACCATCTTACAGAATTGTTACTTGTGTTAAGGATAGTTCTTAATTACCTTTCACTCACCCTAGTGACTTTAAGAAGCACTTACGTTTAAAGCAGGAGTGTAATCTCTTGTCAGCCCTAAAGATACATATGACATGCATAAAATTGGTTTGATATATTTGAATATCCCAAGCATCATCACTATGTGTCATATCTCAAGATAACATCTTTTGAACATTCTGTGTTTGAAACTATCACAGCTGTCTGAACTTCTGTTTATTTACCTTAAAACTTACAATACATCTCATCTTTATCATCTTTCATCTCCATATTCTGTTCTGTCTTTTTGTGTATGCTCTGTGCAATTCTGTTTCTGCAGTAAATTAACTCTGGAACAACAGAAAAAAGTATTGTTTTTATTATGACAGGGTGAATGCTGAAAAATATTTTCTACAGATACTTACTCAATTTTACATAGAAGTTTTATTTGTCTGTACTTCTGCTTGTTCTCCACAAGTGTTCTTGGAAAAGAGCTTGCCAGCCATAAAATAATCAATCATAAAACCCAAACATTAACCGAGTATGAGATTCAAAGATTTCATAAACCAGTAAGGGTACAGGGATATGGTGATGAGATGTGGCAGACAACCGAGAGCAACTGACATTGCCTGGGGCCCTGAGGGCACTAACAGGCCTGACTGCCCCTGCCAGCCTCCTCAGGGCCTCCCCAACCCTGCCCACGGCCCAGGTCCCCACATCAGCCCCCTGCGGCCATCTTGCCCTACCTCAAAAACGCCACACAGGACCAGTCTCCAGCCGCTCACAGCCCTGCCTGCCCCTGGCCTTGCTGAGCCAGGCCCTCAGCCTGTCCTGGCCTTGTCCTGTCCCCAGGGAGGTGCCCAATGCCCAGGGCTGGGGCTGTCCTGCTCCTGGCTGGGGTGCCGGGATGGCACCTGCTGCCTCATGGGGATCCCTATGGGGGCCCACAGGGAGCCCTGGCACCTTCCCCTCAGGTGCTGTCCGAGGCCTCTGGACTGGAGCTGCGTGGGATGGCAATTTTGTGGCTTCCCAACACAGAGGCACAGCTGAGAAAAAAATGTGTCTATGGGAGGAAAATCTTTTTTTTCATGGATTTTCTAAACCGCAATGAGGAGACTAGGCTAAGGGTCTGGATGAGAGGTTGATGCAGGCAGATTTCTGGACAGGCACAAAAGTACTTGAAGACCACTTCAGTTCTTCAGTACAGTCCTGAAGAGCAGTCTGGTCTCTGCGGCATTTTAATGTGGCTGTTTCTGCAATTCCAAACAGAAGGCGTGAACAGCACATCTAATGTTAGCTTCTAAAAAGCTAATAAAACAGATCACGAAGAGTTTTTGAGCAATGCAGCTAACTTCTGCAGCAGGTCCCTAGTTTCACTGGCTTTAGCAATGTTACAGGTGGTCCTATTTTTGCAGGAACAGGCTGATCTGAAGCAATTCCTGTGTTTCATTAGCCTTTTGGAAGCTTCATTTCACGTGCAGATATGAGACAGAATTACATTTTTCACCTATCTTCCAAAAAACATAATGAAGCCCTTGCAAACAAAACCTGGAAGGGATAAAAGGAGGGATGAAAACTCCTGTTTGAGTTTGCTTTCATTTCTTATCATAACTTTATATGTGAGGCTATTCTGTCTTGTCTCTGACTCATTTAAGTAGGAGAAGTAGAGACGGGAGAGAAAACAAATGCTAAAGAAGAACTGTAATCATTTGCTTTCTTTTAACACAGAGCAGTTTGGAGGAGAGAGTCAGGAGCACATGCAGACATCCCTGGAATTCTCCTTTGCCTTTCCAAGAGCTTGGGAGGGGGTGTAGCTGGAGATCAGTACAGGTCCCAGTACAAAGAGCAATTTGCATGGCCGAAAAAGATATGGATGGAAGGTAACAGATACTCAAGCCCCCTTGTTGAATAAATAATCTGTTTCCAATTGTCAGAAGAAAAATCCCATTGTAGAGAAAGGCTAATTTGGGCTGGCAAATGACCACATCAGCTCTTATTAGAGGAATGGATATATTTTTTCAGGATGAGCAATCAACCTAAATTGTAGTTTAAAGATAAGCAATTAAGCAGTGAGATAAATTGTTTTTGTTTTTGGTTTCTTTTTCTATCATAATTTAACAGTAACCAAGGGTTTCCTACTCTCTCAAGTCCTATTAAACAAAGCATATAATATTACCCATTCTATTCCACTTAACAATCACAATGGCCCAAAGGAAAATCTCTTTGTTCCTACATGGTAGCCAATTGCTAGCCAACCATTCCCAGCCTACAGTTCTCAGTCTCACACGTGCATCCTGTTCCACTTGTGCATTCCTGCAAATTCTGTTTCAGCATCTTTCCGTTGCAAACCGACAGCCTTTCCTTGGGATTTAACCCTTTATCCATGAATATTTAACTGTCCCCAGTCACCTTTAGATTATTCTCCTTCTTTACAATAAGGTTTCACTGTGATGGAATAAATATGTTTCCTTAATGAAGCAGTTACAATTTTGGCACAGGTTACATTTGGAAATTCTGTATGCTCCATGGAGTAAGTGCTACAATTTTCAGAATTTTAGATGAAATTACTTGTTTCCCAGAGGTGAGTTAGGCTCATACTTGTGATTGTTTCCAAGCTTTCCTGCATTCCAACTGTCAGGTCCTGGAGCGGAGTTCAATAGAGACATTATGGAGTTCAGCTGGCTGAGTCCAAGGTTGATTCCTTTGCTGATAAGAGCTGTTGTGAAGAAAGCTAGATGCGTGTGTCTGCCCCTCCTTTCCCTTGGGAGCTGCTTGTAAGCTGAGAATTAAGCACTGCCCCAACCTGTGCTACGCCACAGCTGTGGAGTAGGTATGTCTGTGCCCAGTCTCATACCTCCATGAATATGACCCAGACTTGAAGGTTTGTCTCTGTGGTTTGGCCTTGGACCTGCCTCACTGCTGCAGATTTGCTGATCAGTCTCTGGACTTGATCCTGACCCAGACTTGCAGCTCTGACACTTGCTTCCTCGTTGGTGAGGTCACTGCTTCCACCTGCACTATAATGCTCAGCTCATGGCTCCTCTTCCTTTCCAGAGCAGAACCATGCTTCCAATCTTCCAAAACAGAACTAGGACCAAGATTTTTTTCCTGTGGCTTCTACGCATATTTAAATATATTTTTGAAGGTGACACATTACCAGTTTATCATCAAAAATGTCCATTACCTTCAGTTCCTGTCTGTAAAAGAGGGATTTAATTAAGAGGGAATCTATCTATTGGAATTTAGCAAAAACAAACTCTCCATCCCAGTCTGGTGATGTCCACAGAAGTAATTAATGGCAGTTCAGTGTTTAAAAATGAGTAAGTCAGTGAAAAGAAATGAAATTTTCCTTCTTACCAGACTGATAAGCAGTTTGACTAAAGACAAAATAAGATTTTTAAGTCCAAGGAAGTTTTTTTACTTTGTTGTCAGTGTCCAGTTTCCCTATGCCTGAAGGTCTTTGGCCTACAATAGTAAGAAATCATATCAAATCCCTTCCTGAAGTCCAAAAAGATCTACTTAATTTCACTTGTCTAGTGAACCAGTTATCTCATCAAGCTATCTTATCTGAGAAGGCACCTTATCAGATATTAGTTCTCCAGAGCACAGTTCTGCTTGTTCATGAGTTATTAAATAGATAGCACCATTTAAGGAATCTTAGCAACTTTAATAATTTCTGGGAAACACTACAAACAAGCAAAGAAACAGAGGTAGCATGAAGAGTGCTTATGCAGAGGCTTGAAAACCAAAAGACTTACAATCTTTGCAAAATCAATGCCATTATTCTGTTGTAGGGTTATACCATTAAATAACTTCTTCTAGTCCAGATGTAGTTCAAATTTAATTATCAAGAAAGCAAATTTTAGTGTCAGGTTTGCATTTATAACTTCTTGGGAGTGGCTTATGTGGTTAGAAAACATTAATGTCTTATACCTTAAAAATCAGTGACGCTTGACTGTTTCTTTACCTTTTTCCACAAGTTCTTCAAAGTCATGCAAAGCTGTATACGTTTTCCTAAAAGCACAAGGTTGGAAATGTCCCAGTGGCTCTAGGGACAGCATGGGAGAACACAGTTCTCTCACCATTGCTCATTTTGGCCTAAATTGTCTACAATCAAAGAGTTAAAACTATGTGCCCCATCACTAGAGTCTCTGAATGTCAGTTATGAGTTTAGCTTTCCCTCCAACACTCTGCTTAGTACTAATTAAAATCTCTCCTCCATCTATCTCATGGGCCTTATTGATCTGTGGAGTTTCTGGGAAGTTATTCATAATTCTTGCTCCAGAGAAACCATATTTGAGTTAATACAGAACAACCAATTATGTATGTTGGAAGAAGAGTAATATACCTAAACAGAGGCACACACTCATCCGAGTCTCTGAATGGTGTTCCAAGACATGAGAGTTCCAGTTATGGCTCTTGCTTAAGCAGAAGATTTCATATCTCATCTTGCTGGAGTTTCTCATCTGCAAGGTGAATGTAACAATATTTGTCCAGCTCACAGAGGCAGGAAGTTTAGACACATTAGAGCACTCATTATAGCGGTAAGAGTATTATAAGCAAGAGAGATACCAGCACCTTGTAATGTACTTCATATGTAGGACTGAACTGAACAATATAACTGGCTATTACAATCAGACCAGATAGGTCCTTTTTTCCTACTTTGTCCTTGTTTTTCACAATGCCTACTTTACCCAGAGTTATTTACGTGAGGGGACAAAGAGCAGAGGGAAATAGCATCTAAACAGATGTGCAAAATAACAAATTAGTCATGGTTGAAACCACCTATGGATAAATGAAATTATTGACCAGCAGTGGTTGCCCGACCTGTATCCATCAAAATGTCAAACCATGTGCATGTAGATAGCAGGGACGCACCCTAGAAAAGAGTAAGGAACACATAAATCTCTGATGCTGCCCTGTGCTGCTTTAGGTAATTGTGGTATAGTATGCCTTACAATACTGTACACGCCACCAAAAATTGATTAAAAGCAGCACTAGCTCATCGCTTATTTGTTTTTAAAGCAGATAGCCTATTAGCTACTAAATAATATATCCTCATATTCCACTGTAAATAGTTCAGAGTAAATGAGTAGTTTATGCCAGACTTTATGCTCTGAAGTCCTATCATTCAATAGTCCTGTAGCATCTAAATAACACAAATAGTACTGAATAAAGAATTTTTATCAAACCTAAGAAATCAAGGTGAAAGTGATAGCCCTACTCCAAAATTATAGAAAGTGGTTCAAAAATTCAATTTAAATGTTGTTTTGGATTTTTTCTGTAAATACATTCTACAAATGATTCTTGTAATATTCTAATAATGTTTGTAATATTATGTTGGTTTAATCTACATTATATTCTGTAGGGCTTTTCCCTACATGAGTGTTATTAACAGGAAATATCAATACCTCTAGGGCATCAATGTTAGCTTCTACCTTCACCAGAAAGAATACTGAAAACACACTATATAACCCAAACTTTACTATTTCCTTGTTGTCTTTATGGGTAACTCAAATTACAATTGCCAGAGCTTTTTTCCAGCTGTTCCCTATCTCTGCAATATTAATAGCAGAATTTGTTTCTATCTGCTCTATAATTAGCAAACATTCACAAAGTTCTTCCATTTACAGTTTTAGCATATTGAATCTTAAATCTATGCATTTTCAAGGATGTTGCTAAAGTTCCAGCACCTTATTGTCAGAGTGCATGGAAGTCAACAGAAAATTTTCCATTTACTTCAGTGAAGCAGGGCTCAAAGTCTTTATCTTGTTAAGTATCAATCACCCCTGCCATATACTAGAATAAATTTATGTAGAAAGGAAGGGACTTTTCATATTTATAAGGTTAAGCCTGGAAAACTATAGGACATCCTTGAGAATTTTTGAGATCTGGAAAGGTGAATGACAATTTTAATTTTGCTTGCTTTTACAGGAGGTCCACCTTCTAGAATTTAGAAATCTGACTTCATTGGATTAACCTCCCTTTAAAACGATTTATTTTTTTTTTTAATTTCCAATTCTAAAAGCCTTGTGCATAGAACAGTGATTTAATTTTCTGCTTTTATGTTTAATTTGATTTTCTGATTTTACATTTCATATTTTCTGCTTTTATATTTTAGTATGATGTTCTGGTATTGTATGTAAAGAATTATAAACAGATAGATGGACAGACACTAAAGAAATAAAATTAATATTAGCTCAATCTGGTATTTAATAGCTATTTAAAACAAAAAACCCATTAAAATAAATATTAAACATTGATCACTAGAGGTACTATACACTAGTCAAATTATATTACTAACTTTACTTCCCAGTGACTTTGCCAGATTTTAAAACCGTGTTCCTTTAATATAAGAAATTAGGGACTGAAATTAACTGACACAATTTCAGTAACTTAAAAGCCATTTTGATAATAAAACACAATGTGATTTGGGGAGGTTGTGTATATACATCTGAATGTGGACATATGTAGGTCTCTCTTTCATTCCTTCATGAATAACTGGACATCTATCTTATATTAATGGATAACGTATTGAAATTTTCTTGAATTTTAGCTTGATTTAGCTTGATATGGGAAATCTCACTATACAACCTTGGTTAGTCTTCTGCTTATAAATTTGTAATCATGTAGTCAGGGTGCAGAAACAACACCATTAGGTTTAGGTGATCTGTTTCATGCTGCGAATAGCAAATACCAAAAGTGAATACACAAAGCCAGCAGTTTACAAATAAGCTCCAGTGAAAATTATTTTTTCATACCTCTCAGTGAGTACCTCTGAATGTCAAAGATAATAGAAAAAAACCCTTCCAAATCATCTCATGAATGATTCACTAATAATGGAATAACATAAATTAATAATGTATAATACTGACAATAAATGCTTCAAACATTCCTAGTTACTTTTGCAGACCTACAAACCGAAGCTGCCTTCAGTCTGTCACCCCTGTGCTCTCTGACTGTAGTTCTCTACTTCCTCCATCTGAAGTAAGACTGAGTGATTCTCCTGCTTTCAGGTGGTCCCAGTGGTACATGGGAGAATTTAGTGAATCCCATGGAGTTTACACTCTTACAGAACTTTTTCCAGGAACTATGATCTCATAAGCCTTACTCTTCATTACAAGAGAGGGAGGGAGGGAAACAAAGAGAATAATAATGTGGGGAAAAAAACCAAACTCTTTTCTAGTAGCTGCAAGGAATGGATGAACCTAATAATGCAGAGGACGAACAGGAGCAATACCAGCCATTGCTTAGTTATATGGCTGAGTGAGAAACAGAGAATAGGACAGATGTCCATAGGAAGAATTTAGGCAGAAAACAGATGATCAGGAAACAAGGTGTATGATATGTTAGGACTAAAACAGCAACAGAAAGTGCAAGCAAGTGTGGTAAACTGAAATTTTTAATAAGGTATCATTTGAGCTCAGTACTAGCAAAATAGTAAAAATAAAAAGAAAAGGTATTCTTTCTAATTTAATATAAAAATCTACATGAATATGTACAAAGCCCTGACTTCTCTAAGGACCACATAGATTTGTGTTCAGTTCATTCCTGAAGAGTTTGCTTATCTATTTTCTGTCCTTCAGCTGCTTCCTCCTGAAATTTTCTGGTTTCTATTTCCTGTCTATAACAGGTCTTCAATTTATAAACCAGACCTCTAAATGTGGAATAGTTACGGATAAAGCTCGTGTTTTGTAGTACCTGCACTGCCACTTTAAGCTTGGAAGTAAACTCTATTGCCCATCATCCAAAAGGATTCTTTGCTTGAATTAACCACCTTATAATCTGTAGGAAAAACACAACTATAATAACCAGGCAAACAAATAGACCATATAATATTAATAAACTTACAGGCATCTCCCCCATTCTTTCCACTTGTCTGTTTAAACAAATCAATACAAAGGGAGAGATCTAGTAAAGGCTGAGATGAAAATCTAGTGCTTTATCCTTAGAGCAAGTAAAAACGTAACAATTCAACTTTATTATTTGCAGTGTGGTTCATATAAATTACATCCCAAAGGCTTTATGGAGGTAGATAATACTCTTCCAGAGTAAGATAATAATAATAATGGAAAGAGAGAAATGTCCACAGTCACATCCCTCTTTCAGTGGTGTAAACTGAAAGTAGCTCTACTTAAATCTATATGTTTTACACTCATATAGCATTATTCAGAGGTTAGAATCAGGCCCTGCTTAGGTATCAGAGAACCTATATATGTTCACTTCAAAATTGCAATGGAATGGTAAGTCAATGAGGCAGAGAGACTCAGGAAGGCAGTTGTCAGATAACATGAAACTTAAGTGAAGAAAGAAAGCATAAAGAAGCAGCAGAGCAATATGGGAGAAGTATATCAGTGTTTTTATACTCAAGAGGAGCAAATTGAAGCTCTACATAAAACAATTGTTGGAAGGATGTATATGATGTTCTCACCATCACAGTGTGGAATTCCATAGGAGTTTTTCAATAACTTCAGAATTTTACTCTATCACAAACCAGGGACCTGCTACTGGGGTACAGAGAGTGTTCAAGGCAGGGGAAAAAGAAATAGACAAAAAGTGAGAAAGGGTAAAGAAGGATTTTAGCTAAGATAATATATAATATTTCTTTGGTACATAAGAGCAACAGTAAACTTCTCAATTCTGTGGGTTTTCTTTATCCAGAAAAGCAACAAAGCTAAGACCCACATATTCTTGATTCTGATGTGGTCACCAGAATGTATCCATCAGGTCTGATGTCTAACTCTGCTTCACCACATCCAATTTAGTCATTCAAATACACATCATGCAGAAAAAAATATATTCTGTAGTTACTTAAAGAATAATATGAACATTTGTAAGTCTGTCCTCTTTCTGAAGACATGTCATGAGTGAAATAAGTCTGTGTGACAAGTCTCAGAAGCAGCCTCTTAAACAGGAGAGAGAAATTTCTAAACTTGTGTATATTTAAGGATTTTTTTTTTTCAATGTTAACGTCTCCTCTCTTTGGGCAGTAGCTGTTTTTTTTTAATTCAGCTGATTCTTCCTCTAGCCATTGGCTGAAGAAAAAAACATTATCAAATAACAATGAAGTTTTCCATAATTTATTTTTAGAAGTTTGTGTTGCTTTTTCCAACCTTTTTTTCTTGTGAGCTTAAAAATACCCTTTTTTCCTTGTTCAAGGTGGAAAAGACACTGTAAAGGAGTCTTAAAAGTTAACAACTACCCATGTACAGTATCTGTATTTGCACAGTATCTGTGCCATTCTAGCAGTGTGATGAGCCTGTTTTTGACGACTCTGATTCTAAAAATTCTCAGCAGCATTCCCTTATGAAAGAATGCATTTGGGAGATCAATACTTTTGGCTGTTGGCCTTGCTGAACAGAAACCAGTGCATGTACAAAATCAGCTCAGCAGATGCGTTTGTGAAGACTACTAGGCCTCTACAAAGACAGAGAAATGCCTAATTGGGCTGAGTATCTCTCCAGCTCTAAGGTGTGCCATTAAACATTGTACTTCACTTTGCTCACGCAGGGGCTGTGATACCTCAGGCTGCACAGTGGTAATCCACATTATGTTTTAGCCCACTTACATTGCTCATGAGAAGTTAGGGATAATTTAGTTATTAGATCTTTTACTCTTTGTCCACAATGGGGCATTAATCAAGTGAAGATGACAGCTATGTCCTGCTCAGAGAATTTTCCTGGCAGCCTCCAGGCACCTTACAGAGAAATCATTAATGTATGACAAAACTTTGCCAATATTTGGCACCTCGATGTTGTTGCCTGGCCTGTTTTCTTATGTAGATGGTATTGTCAGCTTTCCTGATGGAGTTGGAGATGCTATTTAATTTCACTGTCTAAGGGAGAGAGAAATCCATTAGCGTTCATAGCCTGTCAGTGAAGATTGTGTCACTAGCTAGTATAAACTGCAAATGTGCCAGATTGCTCAGCAGAAACTGAAGTGGCAGGAGACTGCAGGTAATGGGGTCACACGAAATTCATCCTCTTTATTCCTCACAGAAAGCTGCTTCCCTTCAGGAAAAATCACAAAATGCACACACTTCTCCACAGCAGTCATTGAAAGCATAAGAAAAGGTTATGCTGAAACAGAGCAAAAGTACAATGCTTGGGATAGACACTTCAAGGGAACTCATGCACTGAACTGTCTTTTTAAAAGCGAAAAAGCCCAATATATCAAAACATCAAAAGGGGCTACTTCCCTCAGCAGCTGCATTTCTGCTGCAGAACTGTGTAACAGCTAAGAACTTCATCACATCAGGTCCGGGCAAAATTTGCAAAGCAGGTATTTCCCTGCTAGAGCCAAGCTAGTAGATATACTGAGAGAACACCTGACAATGGGTGAAGAACAGATTGTTTTGCCCAGCTTGTTTTGCTCAGATGAGATAATATTCTCCATATATGATATGAAGGAGAATTTCAGCTGGCATCTTCCATTTTTTCTGGAGAGTTCTTGAATAATGTAGCAGCTGGGATCCGGGGCTAGGTGTCTCTCACTGTTCCTTCCCCAGTGAAACATTTCTGCTTTGCACAAATTTTTTAAGTATTCAATAGGCGGTGGTAGAAAAGAAAGATGAGCTGCATAGCTTGGCAGTAAAGGCATTCATGTGGGAGAGTCAGGCTCACATCCTTCTCTGGCGATTATTCAGTCAGTTGCAGAAAGTGAAGCAACTTCAGTGGGACCAACTCACAGAGACCCACCTGAGAGTATTTTAATAGTCCTGCAGGGAAGACTTGTTCCTGAGTGATGGGAGAGCACAAATCCCTACTGCAGATCTGCAAAGAGTAAACTGAGACCAAATTCCTGCGTTCCAGATGACTGTGCTGGCCACTGAAAGGCTTGGTAAAAGGCTGCCGGGACCCTTTGATATTTTGAGAAAGAAATGACCTCGCATAGCTTGCTAACTCTGTGATGATGTTCCTCACTGTGAATCCTAAATGTGAGAGGCATTTTTCCACCCTCTGCTAGCTGATAATTCCCCTTGGGGATAATCCCACAGTACTTCCTTCAATTTCCTCAGCATTTTTAACAACAGGCTTCTATCTGCTGCTCAACTTGTCAGTCAATAGCTAACAATGTGCATCTACAGAAAGCCCAGACCAAGCAGTCGGACCAATCACTACGTGCGGTTTATCTCTTTCCACTGTGACTGACACCAGTTTAGCACCTCTGGATTACAGCCATTCTGAGCTGCACTGGAGTTTGAATGTCACACAAGACTTTCTAAATTCAAAGTGCTTAACCTGGGGTTGGGAATTCCACTATGCATTAGGAAATCTAAAAGTTTGTCATTGCAGTGCTAAACATACGTTCTTGCAATTCTCCTTGCAAACTACAGTCTTAATATCCCATAAAGAAATTCTTGGCATTGCAAGACGTACTTCACTGGGTTCTTTCATAAATTATACGTCTTTTTCCACGAGAAAAAAATTTAGACTCCATAAAATGTAATTAAAGATGGGGTTGTGAAACTTTTGTTATCTCACCATGAGCATTTCAATAAGATTCTTCAGCGTGGAAAGCTATCTTACCCTTTTAGTGTAGGATATAGTATTTGATTATCAGATTACTGCAGCTCATACACTTCTCTACCACTCCAGATTTTCAAACTGTGATTGGAGGAGACCTATGGTAGTGGTTTAAAGTCAGCCCGCTAATGAAAATGTGAATATATTCATTCATTTAGTATGCTTTTACATATGTAAAATGACATTAGGATGATAACATTTTACTAGGCATTTGGCTGAGCTGGAATAATAACTTAGAAAGTACTGGTGGTAGCGACATGCAGGTGGTAAATCAGAATGCCTTTAAGATGTAGTAAACTTGCTGCAGTTTGCATTACACCAAAGCTTATAATTTTTTTCCTGATGTTAATAAATTATCTTCAGTGTTTTAGCTATCACTTTCCAAATCATAGTCCTGCCAAGCCTAATGTTAATCATAGCTTATTTTGTCTACCTGTTCATGTACACATGCAGCGTTCTCCTCCAGTTTTCCTCTCTCTTGCAGACACACACAAAAATGAATACACACACACACACACATAAGCTTTATATGTAGAATTTTACTACCAGTAGGTAGAGGTATAATTCTATACTAATAGCGAGTAGCTGATGCAGGTCACTGTCTACACGATGCGTCTTACTAAAATCTCTGGCATGCTGTATATAAACTCCTGATAGATCAGTCCCGAGTTCTCCTGTCTGAGCTGTGATCAGGATCAGCCTCTCCTCAGCAAACATTATGCAGAACTGCCTTGTTCTGCTGGGGAAGCTCCAATGTGATGATTCAAAACCATTTAATACCAAGTATTTCCACTTACACTATCAATACCTAGCTTAATGTGCAAAAGACTCCCTTTCAATTTTTTTCTTTTTGCTCATATTTGTTTTTCAGCTACTGATTTTCAGACTATTTAGATGAGTTCTCTACCATCTCCTAAATCTGAGTCCTAGTTTTGTTGAGGTTAATCTCTTCAGTCTTCTCTGAGAGTTCAGAAATATTCTTTTCAGTCACAACAAAGTTTCCCTTTTCCAACAAAAACAAAACTAGCTTCTCCCTCTCTTTCTGTCTAGAATTTTTAATTATCTCCTTGCTCATAATTCTAAAAGTAGGATTAGTGGTCCGTTTTTTCTTGTGGGCTGACCAATGATTAGTACATTGAAAGCATAAGAGATCCAAATTCTGATATATATGGTAGCCTTATCAAGCTAAATCTAACAAAGTATGTGGATGCCGAAGTACAGTCTCAGCAGTGATTTAAAGACCTAAATCCAATCTCAAGATTTCCAAAACCTTTTCACCTGATACAAAGTCTGTAGACACCGAAGTTTTTCCTGTAGATAAACCAAGTGCTTATTTGTGGCCTACTCGCTTGAATTTCCACAATGTTTCACAGCATGGTCACTGTTTAAAATTATTTTCCTTGATATCAACAAATTAGGGGCTCTTCTATTGCCTCATAGGTAGCTCAGTGTGGTTAGCATTCTCACACACATCCATCTGAACCCTGCACAAATGATCTGTATGATCCTTCCAGTCTAGCCATGATATTTACCAATTTAGTGGTTAAAGCAATCATCCTGAGATTACAGAATCACAGAATCACAGAATCTTCATGGTTAGAAGGGACCTTTGAGATCATTGAGTCCAATCACACATATGCACAAAAAAGAGAAAAAAAACACCAAACCAAACACCGAAAAGACCACATTAGTGCCATCTTCAAGCAAAGAAAAGAATGGTACTTCCTCTCTCTTACACTCAGCAAATGGAATAGAGGAGGAGAAGCCGTTCTAATCATTAGGATATTATATAAACCAGCAATGGAAACACCAGTCCTCTAAAGGAGGCTGCAGCAGCCATAGTACATTTATTGGAAGCCTTACTATGGAGATATGAATTATGTGTTCTCACTATTTTGTCTTTTCATTGTCACGCTTTATACTGTTCTTGCTAAGAAAGTTTTCCTCTACCAAACTTCTCAGCTTCATCTGCTCAACTAACAATAGTGCGTATCTTCCCACATCTTCCACCATTTACACCTTCATTGTTCTGACAGCCTTTTGTTTTTCTGACTGGAGCTGAATTCCTATTTCTTTTTGTGTCATTGATTGTGTCATTATTTAAAACATCATCATAAGTTATCACCTAAACTGGGCCTTACACATTTAAAGTTAGCTGAAGACCAAGACTATGACTCCATACATCTGTACTGTCTCTCTCTATAGGTCTCTCCATTCAACTGGTGCTGCTTTATTTAATTTGGGTTCTATGTTTTTGTCCATGTACAAAAATGCCTATTCTGGAGAGATGAGTGGAAGTCTTAATTTATTGTAATGTTGTCCAGCTGAACAGTCACTCAAATTCTCCTTAAATCATATGGAAAAACCCCATATGATATAAAAATCTGAGCCTCCATGAAACTTCATCTGATGATGAATATTCATCTATGATTTTATGTCACGATGATGACATATTTTTTGCATAAAGTTTAGGAGTTAGAAACCCCAGGAAGTTAATGACACAGATTCTAGACATTGCTCTGTCTGAGAGAAACCTTTAGAGCTTGTGTATGAATTATCAAATTGAGATGATTTGGTGAACCCCTTAAATGCAGCCACTGAACAGTCAGAAACCCAAGAGTCATGAGATCACACAGAAGAAAGGAACTAGGATGTTATTGGGAACGTTGTATACATGTGGAATTCGCAGCTGCACTTCCTAGATGGTTCATGCAATTTTTTTCTGTTAAACCATCACCGGATAAAAGAAAAACAATCTTGAAAGGGGATATGAGATATGCCCCAGCAGTACCAACATGAAGAAAGCAAAAGGTATGACAAACATGTTGTGTAAAAGAATTAAGAATATATAATATAGCTGTCTGGATCCAGCTTATTGTTACATGGTTAGAATTCCTGTTTTAAAGAATAAAGAAACCTGTTTTAATAGATTTTGTTCTGCTTACACAGGATAATGGGATAAATTTAAAAAGAATGAACAGAAATACAGGCACCATCCCTGGAGATATTCAAAAGACGAGCTGATATGGTGCTCAGGAATATGGTTTAGTGTTGTGGTTTGTTGGTTTTGTTTTTTGGTTTTTTTTATGGTTGGACTAAATGATCTTAAAGGTCCCTTCCAACCTAGGTAATTCTGTGATTCTGTGATTCTGTGAAATAAGAATCTTGGCATATTGTGTGTATTAGGAACAAGCTCTTACATGATATTCTCTGTCAGCCAAATTACAATATAGTCCTATTATTTTCTTTTTGTTAGTGAAAGAAGGTCTGGAATAACAGCGTTCTGGGGAGCAGATGAGAATGCAGGAGACTCTTAACCTTGAAACTTCCGAATAATTTGCTTTTCACTCTTGGCTGCTCAACATCAGTGCAGTACAATTATGAAGATGTAAACATCACAAGGGCATATGGCACACAGCCTGTCACAATGAGTTAAACTTGACTACGCGATTCCCTGAGCAACCATGGAGAGAGAATGAGCCGCCTCATCAGGAATTCAACTGTGTCAGTTTAGGGGGAGGTGAGGATGGGAGGAGTTGATCCATCAAGCTCAGGCATGACCCTAACTAACCTTCTGTTTTCTACTTTCATTCAGGCAGTAGAAGCAGATCATAAATGGACCCGTCAAGTCCACAGTCGGATGACCTCTGCTAAGAGAGAACCTGGAAAATATTTCAACTTGTACCTAAATACTCTTGAAATACTTTTTTTTTTTTTTTCGGTGCAAATGCTGCAATTTGCTTGTTTTAAATGGCTATCAATCACACAAAGAGGCAAATTGGCTGGAGAATGGAGCATTTAATTATTTTGTTTTCACACCATTAGCAAATTTGAGTTGAGGTATACTGCAAGTTTGATGGACCACTAAGCTATGTGCATTCAGAGTCCTTCATTAGTGTTAACCTTGGCTCTCCTTTTTCCCTGACATAAGACTTAAAGGTTTTTAACTGAGAGACTAGGTGCTACTGATTACTAAATTAAATATGGACTTTAAGTTATATTTCCCTATTGTTATCATTTAAAAAACCATGCAGTGAGCAATTTGCTGAGTATAACAAAATACTTAGAACCAGTAGTAGAGATTTTGGGCAATTCTTTCAGTCTAATTCTTAATTAATTAGCAAATATGTTAAGTTTTCAAATACCTATGAGAAATAGAGTCTTTCTTACCACATTTGGAAAAAACTAATTCTCATTTCGTTTAATAGTGGTGCCATGTCAAGGTAACTTCATTGACCTCATTAAGGACTCATTAAATACAGTGTTATGAAAGTAACACATTAGCAAAAATAGAAAATCTGCTGGGGGGATTATATAATTTTTTCATTACTGTTTTTCTAATGCTTTTTCCTATCCAGATTGTTTCAGCCTAGCACACACGCCCTCCTTCTTTCTCTCTCCATTTTTGTCTGTTTCTCTCTGTACATTCCTCTGCATGTATTGTCAGCATACACATATCCAGGCTAGCTATAGGTTAAAATTACTATATTGTCTGAGATACCCAACCCACAAAACAACATTAAATCTTGTATAAACATGCCATTCAAATATGTGGTCATATGGTAAACATCTTTCTAAAGTAAGCTGAAATTTTATGTTGCATCTACTGTTACAGTTGCTCTGATATTTATCTTGACTTGTAATGTAAAGCAACATTTTAAACCATAATGATCAAAATTCAGCCATAATTTCTGAATAGAAGGGTACTTCCTTCCTTCCTTCCTTAGTTTAATAATTTTCCAGATAATCAAACTCCTGTTTGGAGATATTTAAGAGGTGACAAAATGTCACATCAAAGCTTCTCAAAATAACATGTAATAATACTCAAGAAAGACTCTTTCTCCATAAATTAACAAGAGTTGGGTTTATTGCATTTTGCAGTACTCTCTGCAGCTGAACTCTGCATCTGTTCCAAGAATGAAGAGCAAGTGGTGCTAGTGAGGCTGAATGTGAAATGCAATAAAGGTAGGGAGAGGAGATTTCTCAATGATTAACTACATTACTGTAAGAAAACAAACAGCAGAGAAACAGAAATGAATCAGCTGAGTAGTTCTACTTTGGTTTTCCTTGACTGACCTATTCATAGATGTTTTCTGAAGGAAAAGTTATTATAGTGAGTTGTGACAACTACTGTAATTAGAATATGTGACATATTTTCTGTCAAAGTGAAGTTCCATCACCAAAAAGACTGAGTTGTTTAAATGAATTTTTATGTACTCAGATAACTTGGGCCCATCAAATTTATGTGCACTGCTGTGCAGATTTCCAAAGAGATGGTGTCTTCCACCCTGGTAATCCAGGTGGAAGCAGTTTGCTCTGTGCCCGGCTACAGTCTTTCTAAGGTCACTGCATCTGGAATGGAGCCAACAGGCAGAGGGAGAAGGTGGCCAAGGGTCCCCTATAGATACGCAGATAAAACAGAACAAGTTGCCAAATAGGTCTGCAGTAAATCCAGCGATTGTGGAAATATCGAAAAGCCAAGTCTGAGAGGTTCGTGTGGCAGCCTTTTCATTGCAGGCATGGTGAGAGAAGAGAAGAGCTGAGAAGAGGGGAATGCCGATGCACAGTGAAATTGGCCTTTTACTTTCAAAGCATATCAACTATGAGACTGAAGAGAAAATTGGCTTCACCAAAAAGCTCTGGAGCCTGGGGAGCCTATTACCTCCCAGAAACCTGCAGTTCTGATGGGTTTATACAAGTTTTTATTAATCTTTGTATTCACGATGATTCATGAATTTTCATCCTGTGGGGTTTAACACAAGATATTGAAAACCAATAAACAAAACCCTTCCCTTTATCTCTAGTGAACTGGATGTTCCACTTTTTAGCCCGCTATAGTTATGGTTGTGATATGGCTACGATGGTTCTGCTGAATTAAGTTTATTGTCCCCAGATATCTTTGCTATAGAGACAGGGAAGTGGACACGGGAAAAAAATGTTATTTTCCAGCAGATTACTGCTGTTCAGTGACACAAAACCAGTTTCAATGCAATGGTCAGAAAAACACATGAATTTTAGCATTACAGATTATTTTTTTAAACATGATACTTTGCATACATGTATTTCTTGTAGCACATTGAATCATACATATATACATGGAACAAAACTAAAATTTAGCTCCTGAATTCTGTGACAATTTTCTAATTGACCTTTCTTCCAGATGTACTAACAACTAGCGCTGCCCTTCTTTGTGCATTTCTGCTATGCTGCTAACTTTTTAAACACTTCCTTTAGTACTGCTACCTCCAGCACCGACCTACCTTGGTGACGAACAGATGAGCACAGTGGAAATACGGCACAGACATTACTAATGTACCATTTTACAGAGCCTGTGGAGGTTGAATCATGATTTACAAATACTTAGCGAAACAAAAATTAATTGCATTTTTAGGAAGAGTTTTCTTATCCCAAACATCAACTGTTTCAGGCTTTAATGGAAAAAATCTCCTTCATTGGTTTTCTAATGCGGAAGTGATGGATGTTTTTTCAATTCTTCAGCAATGGGGATAGTCAGGACACTTGCTGTTTTATGTCTTAAAGAAACATGTTCAATAATTTGCATTTAATATTCACTTCTGTTTAATAATTTATTTTTTATTTTATTCGTGCCCTATAACACGTATTGCAGTGCTGGGCACTATCAGGGTCTGGTTTTACTCTTATTTTAGGCTTGTCATCATTTTCTGGAATGGTGTGCTTTGATGTTTCCCAGCCAAAGCATCTTCTGTGTAAATTGCATTAAAATTCTTACAAAATCAATCAGTAAATTACACAAACGGATTTCATAGTAGCAGTTACAAAAGTTTATAAAAGTATTGGTGAAATAAATATAAGCAAACCACACTTTGTCTACTAATCTCAAAATAATATCATCCAAATCTCCACCTCTTTCCAGCTGACTCATCACTGGTCAGCTCAGCTACACACTTTGGCCAGGAATTTGATATACTCCACACCTCCCATTCAAAGGAAAGAACAAGCTGGACTACAAATTAGCTTTTATATCCTTATCATCACTCTGCTTCCTTGAGTTTTAACATATTTTAAAATTCTCCCTTCCCTACCAGCATTATCAGTCTTCAACTCTATTGCAATTCTTTGAGCTTATCTTGTTCTTTGTTTTTTTCTGTCACTTTCATCACTTGTATGTGCAACTACATCCATCTGTGTGTCTTTTCTGGTCATGTTATTCACATGCTCATGTAAAATGCCCGCACACTGTGCCTAACTATGCCATCACTGTGTTAAAAATGGAGAAAGGGGCAACCTCACTGCTAACCTGGTGGTAACTTGTTTGGAAAATGAAGTCGTTGAAGTAGTGATAATTGTAAAAAATGGCATCTCAGTGCAACATGGACTGTAGTGTATAACTAGAACAGAAGAGAATTAAATTTTTGCTTCGGTCACAATTTCTAGGGAAACAAATTGCGGTGTCCTTAATAACAGTGACAAGGTTATACATGGCACTATATGTACTTAACATAAAATCAGCAATAATGAAACAATCTAAAACCAGATTATACAGGAAAGTCATATTGTACACAGTGAGTATTTGACCTGGTAATTATATGTATTTCAAAGTAATTTACCATTAATCACTCAAATCACTTATACTAATCATTCATTCAATAACAAGTATGGAACTTTTGAGAAAAATAATATATTCAGTTTTTAGCTGCAGACATTTAACAAATAAATTAATGGTTTTATCTTCCAGAGTGACTGTTCCAGCGAAAGTGAGAGGATGCTTTTGGCTTTTAAAAAAAAATATTAAGTTTTACTCAGAAATCTACCTGAAGAATAAATTGATGTACCCAGATGTCTTTAAATACAACTTTGTTAGTTCAAATTTTACCATAATAAATTTGGTTGTTATTGTCATTTGGACAATAGGAAGACTTAAACTGTAATTCTGAGAGCATTGCACCTCCTTTATAAAAAAAACCAACAAAGTGGTATTTTGTGTCTTCAGCGTGAGAAAAGAGGGTATAATGTATTAAATTCAAACCATAAGATGGTTTGTCTCAGAATCGGACCATTCTAGGAGACCAGAAGCAAGCAATGCATTTTTAATATCTTGTGCTCTTTGATGCTATCCTCTATATTTCAACTTTTAAGCTTTATTTTTATGCCTCTTGCCTCCCTCCCCCATACCAAATGGAGCAAAAAGTACCCTTAAGGTATATAAGAAACCACAAAAACATATTCAGTATTGGAGTAATCTAAAAAAAATCTGTAGATAGTTCCAACAGAGCAGTTCCCAAGCCAAAAATTGACTGGTATATATTTAGCTTACCTAATGAAATATAATACAGTCATGTTATTTTTACTGAAATAACTGTGCACTGCTCAATTCCAGTGCCTCTCTGGCAAATCCATTCCGCTTTTTGTATAAAAAATATTGGTATAAAGTCTTCTTATGTCTATTCTTAATTTATTAATTTTAACCCCTCCCTTCTAACATGCAACAGCCCAGCCAGTCTAATTTTAAAGTAAACTCTAACCAGCTTAAATGATTCATCATGTAATCTTTTAACCATCAGGAACCTATTCTTGGAATGGTGGTTTGGTTAAAGGTCAAAACCCCAGTGCCAGTTAGAATAAAAACGTGTAATCAGAGCAAAAGAATAATTTTGAGGTTCAGACTTCTTTGGAATGACTTCATAGTTATGATATCTTGCTTCCAACCTCAGTGGAAAAAATCAAAGGGAAGAACCTTTGTATTTCATAGGACAGATAGAACTTGGACTGGACACTGTCACAGTGGAGGAACAGCTCTTGCTCTGCAGTTGTCGGGATATAATTATACTGCCTGGGTCCAGAACAAGAAATTGCACCATTGTGTGGAATTAGGAAGACTCAAAATGTACCTCATATAGACCTGAAGACCCATGTGCATATCAAGGA
>VXAK01002471.1:0-12934 GCA_013399435.1 Arenaria interpres | reverse complement strand
TCATCTCCATGTCCTCCACGTGCTAGATAGGTGGTAGATGTCCTGTCCCTAGAACGGTTCAAGGTCAGATCAGATGAGGCTCTGAGCAACCTGATCTAGTTGATGTCCCTGTTCATTGCAGGGGTGTTGGACTAGATGGCCTTTAAAGGTCTCTTCCAACCCAAACCATTCTATGATTCTATGATTTCATATTCAGAAGGGCAGTATATTTCCAGTTAGTTTCTTTGCCGTTTATGCTTTGCATCCAGTCATTTTAATTGCTTTATTTTTTCAGCTCTGAGATTTTTTCAACATCATTTGCTCTTAATTATCCCGTTTTATATGCTCATTCTACTAACTCACCAGAAATTAATTATTGTGATCTGTAATCCTCATTGCCTTATATAGAAGGCATCAACAGCTTATTTTCTTTTACTATTTGTGATCTAAGGGTTACGTATATTAGCACAGGGTAGAAAGCACTGTTAAAGCATCTTCCTCCAGAGGTGTGCTGATCTTCCTCAAACTACTGAAGAGTTGAACAACAAGGAAGCATAAGTTTGACTTTTGTTTGGCTGTTAGGAGTGGAGGTTAAGCACAAACGAGCATTATCGATGAAGACACTTCAAAGATAGGGAAATAGCATCATTCTCTTAATGCATTGCAGGTTTGGGTCAACACACAGTTTATTTACCATGTCTGGTAAACAACATTGTCTGTCATGATGCTAATTGCCAAGCCAAAAGTTCATACAAGCTGTTGAAAAATCATGTGTCATTAGCTTCAGGTCTTGCTCTGGCCTAGAAATGTACTGCATGTACTTCTTAAACAAAGGTCTTTCACACCTTTGTGGCTGCCTAAAAATGCTCTAAATTAACAAATTATGGTCAATTATTGTTTTAATATTCTGAGTTACTCCGGCAATAATAATTAAAAAAAAAAAGAATAAATCTAAATAAAACCAATATGAAAATGACTGCCTCATTTAAACCCCCAGAAGTGTCTGTTCAAACTCAAATGGCCTCAGCACTTCTGACTCCGTGAAGCCCTTCTTCTGCAGGCTGCCACCTCTCAACAAACCCCTAGCACAGGAAATGCAAGAGAGGATTTTTAAAAGAGAAGAAGACATCAGGTTCATAAAAAATTATAGTACAACACAATAATGGAGAGCTCTGCTGTTGACCTCCGTTCCAACAAAAACTCCTCCACAGGATTCTGTTGTGTACATTTGTTGAGCAATACTGATAATGCATATTTGTAGTCTCCTTAAAACCTACGAAAAAGATGATCTTACCTGTTCTTGGGCAGAAACATTAATACTGTTTGGAAGAACCCAAGGTAGTCCTAGAAAAGTCAGATACAAAAAATGAAACAAAAGAGAAATTTAAGGATGGAATGAAAAGGAACTAAAATGCCGTTAATATTAAGGTTAGCAGAGATACTACTATTGTCACATCAGCTTATTGTGCACAAGCTCTGTGTGTTACTGTCATCACACAAATTGCCAGTCATGTCAGACAGCCCAAAAAGTAGGATGTTTGACTTGGTAAAAGGTGGGCAAAATATGTTTTCTAGCGAGTATTTGAAAGAGGTTAAAGCTGAAAAGGGAATAGAACAAAGGTTCGGCTAAAAGCCCGATTCTTTGGATCTGAGGTTAAAAACAAAGACTAAATGCATGGGAAAGAGATTAAATGAATAAGAATAGAAGCAAAAGAGGTCAGCAACTGAGTCTGGATGGAAACAAGTACCATGTAAGAAAGAGTTGAAGATGAAAATAATTTAAATATTTCAACCAAAATTGGGAATACAGGAATGAAATGTGGATAAGTATCAGGCAGAAGTTCATATTAATATTATCTTTTCATTCAGCAAACATGTGGGAAATATGGGAAATAATGCAAAAAAGACTTTGAGGGTTATGCACGTTCTTCAAAACTACAATGGAAAACAATTACCCTTTCATAAATGCTGTAATGGTTAAAATGTGATTTTCTTCTCCTCCTATAACATTGTCTAAGACAATCACAGTGTTTTAACTACTGCCCCACAGCAATGGAAAATGCTGCTACATTTTGAATTAATCTTGCTGTCATAGATTTTGGTAGGAAGTGTGGGCATAACAGTTCTCTCTTTGAAGTCAATAGGATTTTTTTTTCACCATCTACTTGAGTGGGAATAAGATCAGGCACAATTATCAATATTTTAAAGTGCAGCCTCTAATTTAAGCCAAACATGGGCAGCCCAGTTTGGCTGCACAGCTTGAGATGCCTTGGGCTTAATTTTCATAATCAAAGCATATTCACAGTATTCTGGAACAAAGCAAAGACGGCCTCTCTCTAGGTGGGTGGTCAATTTTTTAAAATATTGAAGTTGGAAGTTCTTCTGAACATATTTCTGGCTGGCTGAAACTTAGAAAAAGCATCTATTCATAGCTTATAGCTAAAAGGAATTTACTGTTAACTTGCAAGGGAAAACCCCATGTTCTTGAATTCTTAGGATCAGAGGTCTTATATTTCCATTTCTATATTCCCAAGGAAAATAATGCATGTGTTCATTGTTTTGTCAGTATAAGATTTATAATGCCTTTAACTATTCATTTCCTTGCCATAAAGTGCATAGGTTTTATAAATGATGTGAGAGTGACAACACTGTAGTTTCCTTGGCAACCTTAACTGGTGTTCAAAACAATGCTTTTCATGTTTGGAATAAGCATTGATTTGTACAATCTGGCAGGAAAAAAAAAAAAAAGGAAAATAAAAAGAAAGAAGGAAAAAGAAGGAAGGAAAAAAAGAAAGAGAAAAAAAGCTTCTTGAGGGAAAAAATTGGCAGCTGCAAAGATTGCAAATCAACCTTCCGCCTCTTAGTCATCTACGTCATGTGAACTTTAAAGAGCTCAAACTTAAAGAAAAATGCATCTGAGACTGTCAAGTTGTTGTGTTTTTTTTTTTGCTTTAAGTCCAGCAAAACTAGCCTTTTAGCTTAGATTCAATGCTGAACTTAATATGGCCCTTTCCTTTCTAAACGTGGCTCACTCTGAATTTTAAAATCTGGCTCATGTTTAGATGCTAATGAGATACATATCTAGGCAACCTTTTTCCAGGCTTTGATTATTTATATATTTTTTTCCATTTTGAAAATTAAACACATTTAATATCTCAGCATCACAAAAGGGGAAAGCTAGGTAAGGTGAGTGCAGGATCAGACCTCAAACAAAATATCTTCATTTTAAAAATATTTTCTAAGAGCTGACTGGAAAGAGCAAGGTTGCATAAGTCAATATGGATGCTCAGTCCCAAGAGCAAGAAGATGTAATATTTCTTTTGATGGACCAGGGTGTCTGTGAAAGTTTATTTCTTTAACCAACTTTTTGAGACCCCCAAACAAAATTTCAGTAACTGGAACAAGAATATTTATTGTGTGTTTGGCATATTCATCCAGCTCTATGGTGTTTCCTCCCTCCTTATGTTTTCATAGATTCTTTAACTACCAATTATATAATATAGAAAAAGAATGTCATGGAAATAATATCATTCCAGTGGCATAAGGGGTCATGCATGTTGAGGTAATTTCTTTATCTCTCACTTTCTGTTCACCATTAGCCATAACCTTATAAAAATTCTCAGTGTTAAAACGTGCTTTCATTAATCTGAAACCTGATTCTCATTCAAAGTAGTTATTCAGAGCTATACGGAATGAGAACGGAGAAAGCTGTAATGCTATTATAAATGGGAAAACTGCAGATGTCTTGATTTACCCACTCAGGCCTTGGACTGTGTGGTGATGAGTAGAAAACAGAATCATAACTGGATGGAGGGCTGTGACTTGTAGTGAGCTTGGATAAATGAACTGAAGGTTTATGGGATTACTCTTTCACAGGAGCTGTGAGGCTGAAATCCCTACACAGACAATATAAGGGCATGGCAAAAGGAAAGAAGCAAACATGGAATTTGTACTCTGTGTGGTACCCTGTCACGTCCAGGTCATTATATGAACTGGGCATCAACATTTCAGTAGTGCAAATGATATCACTTCTTCTAGACATCAAAGGTGGAATACTTCTGCCGTATTAGACACTCATGATTCACATGTCTATGTGTGAGCTAGATGCCCTTGAGATGAAAGCGACACAAGAGTTTGGGTCTAAAGCAAGACTCCTGTAGTGGTGACAGTCTGTTTTCTCTGGAGCTAGAAGAGTTTTACTAATGTACAACATTTTTAAGAGTCTCTTGCTCTTGGAGTAATATCCTGTTACCTGTGTAAAGGCAATGTAGCTCCATGTTCTTGTAAAATTTTTTTGGACCTCATTTATTTCTGCTGTCTTAGTTTTTTGACAGCACTTGATGCATAGATTTGTGCATGCTGTTGCACTGCAAATTTCTGAAAGGACCTTCTCTGACATTTGACTCATGACATTAGGAGCCAACCACTGTTACCAACCAGAGGGCAAATACTAATGACCAAAGAACACAGACACTCAATTTGGCATGTTCGTACCAGTTCTAGAAAGCAAGGAATGGTATCAGAAAATCATACATGTGCACATGAACTCTCCACACTCAGAAAAAAAAGTGTTGAAAATTGGCCTCATTTAAAACCAACATTGTTATATTCCTTATCAGGGTTTTTCTTAAGCGTCTGAAAGAGTGTATCCCTCTACAAGTGAGCAACCACTTTTTCTTGTCCTGTCTCATTAATCTCTCCTTGCTTTCCTGCATTTAGCTGTCTAAATGACACATCGTTATATAGGTCCTGCTCCAACAGACTACTCCTCTTGGGGGTATCCTTCCATCAGATGTATCCATATATCCCCACAGAATTCCACTGAAAATATTTATCTACTTTCTTCACATTCACACACATAAATATAGATACGCATGCAGAGATCTCAGAGATTGACTATCATGTATACTTAGCGACTTTTACACTATTATGAAAGTAGGTCATAAAGTCATCGGAATTATATATCCATCCACCTTTAGGCCCACACTCTCATACCAAAGCATATAAACCTGACTCTTATACTAAAAGTCTTCCGGAGCTCTTTAGTTTTTGGGTTTTTTTTCAATCTTTTTAGTTTAGACTGAACATTAGGAAGGAATTTTTCACAGAGAGACTGATCGGGCATTGGAATAGGCTACCCAGGGAGGTGGTTGAGTCACCATCTCTGGATGTGTTTAAGGGACGTTTAGATGCGGTACTGAGGGATATAGTGTAGGGGAGGACTTTGTAGAGTAGGGTAGATGGTTGGACTCGATGATCCCAAGGGTCTCTTCCAACCTAGACGATTCTATGATTCTTGCAGTTCCAGACCCTTGTGAAGTTTTAACCATACTTCTAGGTGATCTGAAATAAAAAAAGAGAAACATTCTTAGAAACCCTGCAAGCCTCCCTAACTCATTGCATTCTCTTATGTATTTATTTCTTATTATATTTGCTCTGAACAAAATTGAGTATAAGAATATGTGTGCTTTTGTATACCTCTTGTCACAAGTGCGGTATTTTCCGGCTAGCTTTCTACAAGAAAAGAGAATTGAAAGCTCAAACATAAAGCCGGCATTTCTTATTTCTGTGGGAGATTCATGTTCATTTGATGGAGAAAAAGAAACAACAACAAAAAAGGTCTAAGACAATTAAGAAAATTATAGAGCTTACTGCCTATGTGCTCAGAAACAGAGAAGTAATATACTTGTGCTTTTCAAGGCATTCCAGCACTTTCAAGTCAGTGTTGCATTCTCTAATTATATGTAATAAACAGGTAGTGCAATGGCCCAGCATGGGGCGTGAGAGCCTGAGTCCTTGTACAGCACAGCAATGCTCATAAAGAGACTTTTTAGTAGCAGAGAAGACAGTTTAGAATGGCATCAGTGATGGTGTAGTTTTAGCGTATGTTCAACACTAGTTGCTTAGAAGGGAGGAGTTAAATCACTAGAGAGCTACAGTGTCTCTGATATGATTAAACACAAATTGTTCCTCTCTATTCTTCTAATTATCATGTAGGTAGAAAGAAAAGATTGTATGAGCTTGTAACATCTGAATCTGTATCTCTTTCGAGCACAGTTACTGATGTAAAATATTACCCCTGTATGAATGGTGATTTTAGATCTGTGTGCCATCCCCTAAGCTCATGTGTAAATGGCTAACCATGGCAGTAAAGAGTCAGACAAAATGTTTGACAGTTTCACTAAAGTACCTGGTCTAACACTAGAAAGACTCCTCTGTTCATAGAATCAAAGAATCAAAGAATCATAGAATCATAGAATGGTTTGTGTTGGAAGGGACCTTAAAGATCAAGTTCCAACCCCCCTATTGTGGGCAGGGACAACTCCCACTAGACCAGGTTGCTCAAAGCCCCATCCATCCTGGTCTTGAACACTTCCAGGGGCATCCACAACTTCTCTGGGCAACCTGTTCCAGTGCTTCACCACACTCACAGTAAACAATTTCTTCCTTTTATCTAATCTAAATCTTAAAACCATTACCCTGTTATACTGGTTATTTCTGTGAGCTATTTAACTAATATCAGTGGTCTCACTTCATAACATTCTCCAGGAGGAAATGATTAATGTTGACCTCCTGGCCCTCAGTGTCTCCACTTCATAGCACATGGCATATGAAACCATTAGGGACTGAGTTGTTAAGGTATGTTTTATGGAGCTAAGAGAACACCTAGGGAATGGCTCTCAGCTGTTCTCCTGCCGTTTGACAGCAGTATTACTGAGTAATGCAGTAGGGAATCAGGATCTTGAAATGTATAAAACTTGGTCTGCAATCGTAAAAGACCTAGTTTTGCACTAAATTAAGCTTTTCTTGAGTTTCTAGGGAATTATGGAGCTTATAGTGGGCTTGATTCTCTCTTGCGTACCTTAAATTAGGTATTTTACTGGGGTTTAATGGGTAAAAGTAAGAGATAAGCAGGGCTGGTTTTGTTTATTGTGAGCTTGAAAAAAAAACAAACTAGTGTAGCAGATAAGAGGAGTGTAATTTAAAACACTTTTGTACACCCATTTGAGGTGTGCTGGTTATGTTCTCCCAGTTAGAATAACCTCTAGGCACCCACAAATTACACTTACTTACAAAGGCTGCAACAACAGACTGAAGCATCCTGCTTACTACAGTCAACTCACATTGCACCTCCTTTGCTCCTCCAGGTAGCAGAAGCCAGTGGTCCTCTGTTCAATATAAGCTCTTGGAGAAGAGAGTGGAGGATCTGAACTTTTGTCTTTGAAGGAAAACAACTGCTTTCTGATCTGGTGGCTAATTTAGGAGAGCTGGAAACTCATTGTTTCATTCCAATAATGTCCATCTTGAGAAAACGTTCTTATATAGTTTGTATTGCTTGGCTGGTACAAACTGATTCCTTTGAATCAAAGAATGATATAGGATAAATGAGTCCATTATCTTCCTAAAGTATTCTACTTTTCTGGAATATTTGTTGGGCCAAAGAATAAAAATAGGAATGAGTGCAGCTTTGCAAATGAACAGGTAGGATACTTATCTCAAAGGGGGGCCCACAGTCTTTGTTCTCTCTTTCTCTCATCCTTGTTAATTCCTTCGTGTACCCTACCGCAGGTGTGGCTAGAAGTTCCCGAGTGCCTGACTCATGCCTGTCACCATGCTGTACCAACCCTAGGCAGACAGTTTTTTAAATGCTGTTCTCTCTCCATCAGCTCCTTATCCCTGAAAAAGGGTTTTCTTATTTCCATACATCAAGAGAATGTTTATTGGGTGAGGAACTTGTAAACTTCCAGAGTATCTATGCAGATTACATTAATGCTCTATAGAACTATTTATATTTTATTTTAAGTTCAAAGCCTCTCTTTTAATTAATAGCAAAGCAAAAACAACTGAAAGAGAAAAAAACAAAAAAACAAGCAAACAAACAGAAGCCCCCCTCCCAAAAAAAGTTTGAAGCATGCTATTCAGCTAATAAATATAAATAAAATATAAATATAAATCCAGGCAAGCTTAGGAGCTACAAACTTATTTCAGGGTGAGAACTTGAATTTCTGTCAGAGAAGGGCAGTTGCCAACCAACGGATATACTACATATTTTACTCTTCTTAAGTCATGAAAGTGAAGCCATTTATAATTTCTATTTCTTCCCAAGGTACAGCTTGTTGAGCAAAGACTATTATCAGTTTCCAAGTAAGGAAGTAATTGCATTTCTGTGATCAAGTGTTGTCTTCAAATGAGATGCTTAAACAATATCATATTTTGTGTTTAAAATATCTTATTTTACATTCTAGGTCTCTTTTTCTTTCTGTATTTGTGTGTCTTCTGAGTTCAGGGATAGTATCATAATTACACTTGGAAAAACAAGTAATTTTCATTAAGGTAATTCTAAAACTTACTTTTTGTCTGCTTTGGTTAGGGTTTTAAGAATACCTGAAAAATAATTCTGTTCAAATACCATTTTTCACCATTTCTCTTCCTTCTCTCTCTATTACTAGGAACAATAAGATAAAAATAGATTTGATATTTCTTATCAATTTATCTGTTCATTTTTTATGCGTTCATGAAGTTCTCATTTATATTTATTGGTTATTTTTGAAATGGTTTTGCAGTAATAAATACCATTTTTCCTACCTTGCTCCTACTACTACTTCTCAATGCCTTTCTGAATCTAGAATTGATCCACTGAAGACAGTGGCAGCACTATCATTGTTTCAATATAACTGAATTTTGTTCAGAGTAATGGGAGCAAAAATTTTACTAGCTGTAGGATGCAGCGTGAAAGAACCCCACAGACAAACCAACCACAAAACCCCACCAACCAAAAACCTATGTGACCCAGTTGTCCATGATAATGGCAGAAAAAAATGGATTTAATGGTTCAGGATGTCCTTTCCTGTCCAATGCTGCTAGACTTGATCCATGTAAAGTAACGTAGTGATGCACGGTTGTGTAACAGAGTGAATATCCTGTCTCTGAGATTTACTATCTCCTGTTCTTGCCATGCTGATGTGGCCAAATACAATTCCTGCCACTGGGCAATGCAGAATATGCTGAGTTTGTAGCAACAAGTTAAGGATACCAGGGTTGGATGAGCACTTGTAGAAACACCTATAGAAGGATTTGGCTTAATTATACGTGTCAAATCTTAGGCCTTGTCTATTGGAATTGAAGAGAAGAGTTCAGCAGTTTAATTTTATTTGTTATCACATTTATAGAACCACAGTACACAAAATACATGAGTCTTTACTTTGAGAAGCCTATATTAAAAAGGTATAGGCAGTTCACATATATATGTATATATGTATATTGAAATATGAGATTATGGAAGATTGTGGGAGCTAGAGATGGGAAGGGTATAAACCTGACCATCTCAGGGCTGACTGGGCTGTCTTATACTTTGTCATTTTGGATGTGAATGAACATTTCCTAAAAACCAGAATTCCTCCCAGGTTGACCATCATAGAGAAGCGTTGTGGTGAGTTGACCTTCTCTGGCTGCCAGGTGCCCAACAAGCTGCTCTCTCCTTCCCCCCGCTTGGTGGGGCAGGGGGAGAAAAAAACATGAAAAGGCTCATGGGTCAAGATAAGGACCAGGATGTTGCTCACCAATCAACCACCTTCTCCCCACTCTCCTCTTCTTTCCAGGCTCAACTTTACTTCTATCTTCTCCCCTCCAAATGGTAAAGGGGGCAGGGAATGGGGGCAGTGGTCAGTTCATCACACATTGTCTCTGCTGCTCTTTCCTCCTCATCCTCTACCCCTGCTCCAGTGTGAGGTCTCTTGCAGGAGATACAATCCTCCATAAACTTCTCCAATGTGGGTCCTTCCCATAGGCTGCAGTTCCTCAAGAACTACTCCAGTGTGGATCCTTCCATTGGGTACAGTCCTTCAGGAATAGACTGCTCCAGTGTGAGTCCCCCACAGGCTGGAGCTCCTGAGAGAAAACTTGCTTCTCCATGGTCTCCTCTCTGCAGGACAGTTTCCTTGGCTGCAGTATCCTCCATGGCCTGCAGGGTATATAGCTGCTCTGCCATGGTCCTCCACGGGTTGCAGGGGTACAACCTGCTTTCCAATGGTCTTTTCCATTTGTTGCAAGGGAATCTCTGCTCTGGCGCCTGGAGCACCTTATCCCCCTCCTTCTTCACTGACCTTGGTGTCTGCAGAGTTGTTTCGCTCCCATTATTTTTCTACTCCTCTCTCTCACAGATGCTGCACAGCATATTTTACTCTTTCTTCAATATATTATCACCTTGGCAGGTCCGTCTGGGAGCTGTCTGGAACTGTCTGTATCTGACATGAAGGCAGCTCCTAGTCCTTTCTCTCAGAAGCCACGTCTGCAGCCTTCCTTGTTACAAAACCTTGCCATGTGAACCCGGTGCAAGGGCATGCAGTGACATTTAGTACTTGTAAGAATCTCTTCCAGTCTGCAAAGAAAGGCAGATACACTGACTGTTCTATCTTAATATGGTTAATATGTGCTAAGAAGTTTTTGTTAGAACGTGTCTGGAGATGATTGCTGGCTTCAAAGCTACAACGGCAACTGTCATGGTATGACGTAGAATAAAGTTAGACAGGGCTTCTTCTAAAATATGGAAGATGTATTGAAAGCTTTTCTCTTATATACCCTACAAAATGCCCTGTAAGTTTGTACAGCTCCAAAAGAAGTTTTCCTCAGCTAAAAATGGTTGACTTGATGAAACTTGACTTCTCTAGGACATTGTATCAAACACTGTGTGATCTCTGAAGCTTTTCTCCTAGGCCGTTCAGAAAAGCATAATCAAAAGGAGATTTTCTGGTATCTAATAAGAAATTAACTTGCAAAGCAGTTTTTCTCTTAATAAAATCCTAATTTCTACACAAATTCCTGTTTCATAATTTTTATGGAAACTTAGGAACACTGAAACCTTTATATATATGTCAAATTTATTCCCGAATGACCAATCGGTTAAAACTTTTTTTTTTTCAAGGAAATGCCTGAAACATACCCCCTCCACAAACACACAATCGCAGAGTGATTACAGAAGCTTTTTTCCCATAGAAATCCAGACTAAAAACATAATTGTAAGAAAAAAAAGTGAAAGTAGCAATTACATGTAATGAATAAAAAAGCACAGAACTTGATAGCTATAAGTACAAATCAACAGTTAGGCAATGCAGGTAATCGAAATTGTAATCAAGAGCCAAGAATTCCTTCAGAATTTGAATTAAATGTTGAATTGTGGATTTATATTCTAAGCAAATTGTATGGACTTGATGTTATAAAATACCATGCCCACCTCTAGTATGTCTTAGGCAGACCATGAGACTGGAGAATTAAAATTTTAATGGATCTACAGTGCATTTGTACTATTCTCTGCTCCCATTATTATCCTTGTCATGAGAGCAAATTCATATTGTTCCTTTCCTCTTTACATTGTGATCGTCATTAGAATTAAGTGTCACAATTTAAATCCCTTGTATATCCTGCGGACAGTAATGGGCAAGTGTGCGAAGCTGACCTTTTCACAGCTCTCTAAGTTGATTTGTGCACCCTCCCTGGCTCTTCAGCCTCTCTGACTTGAGAGAGAGGTGTAAAGAAAGAAGAGAAAAGGAAAAAGGATCAACATAGAGAGTAACACAAAGGTTACTAGTGCAGCATGGAATTGTATTACATAGCCTCTGCTAGGCATTTGAATGCCATATTTGGTTTGTGAATAAAATTTGCCATACCCTTTCCTGATCCCATTACAAAATTCCATGCTCTGACAGGAGAGAATGCTTTGGACTGGATATGTCTCAAGGTTCAATGAAAGATACAAAGCCTTACAGCTTAGTTTCATGGTTCAAATCCAACTGAGGATTGAGGAGTGAAGTTTGATGAAAATCCAATGATTTTTCAGAGGTTAAATGAATTTGGCATATGCAAAACAGGTTTTAAAGGATGAGTATTCAAACTGTAAGACATTTACACAGTTTTCACTGATGTGCACGTTTACTTGTAGCTTTAAATGGGAATGAGCTTTGAACCAAGGAAAAAGCAAGATACAGCTCAAAATTATTCTTTAGGGTAAATATCTCCAATATTATTGAAATATCTTGAGTATAAAAATTGGCTGAGATGCTCATGAAAACTGGCTGAAATCTCAAAGTGATTTGGTTCTTCAGAACCTGACCTTTCTCATTTTTGCCTAGAATGAGAAATGGAAAGTTTTGCAAATTCTCCCTCTGATGCCTTCAGATGTATAAATCGACAGCTTGTCTCACGCGCTCTACCAGTATATTCATTTAAAATTTTAATCTCAGTTTTCTTCAGAGGCTGAGCCTGATTGCATATCCAAATTTATAAACTTCAAGTAAGACCCTGATAGTATCACCCATAGAACAAGTGCCATTCCCTGGCTTATGCACACATTCCAGTGCTGTACTCGGTGAGACTGGGCCATCGGACTTGAAGATAAGGTCTCAGATTAAACAAGTGAAAAATGTTATGTGACCAATTCTCATGGTTCTTATCCCTCGTTTTGTGATATTTCACTCTTCTTTTTGTTAGGATTGTTGGACTTCGGATTTTGATCAGTTTAAGACTAATTTTCAAATGCAGCTTTAGCCCTTAGAATTGCAGAAAAGGAATTGAAAGTGGAGACAACTAAAACCTGAAGGTATACCAAAAAGACCCTCTTTAATTGTTATCTCAGATGCATTTTATTTTGAAATCATATCCAACAAACCAAGGATACATTTGTCATAATTTTGCATGTTTAGGAACCATCAAAACTTCATTCTGATTCTGTGAAATACATAGTTTACTGAAAAAAACTGATGTAATGATCGTAAAGGACTAGAAATATGTGCAATGCTACAAGTTAGTGTCAGGGTGCCAGGAGGGCAAGGGGCTTCCTGCAAGATGTAATGAGGCACACGGGAGGACAAAACAGCCAGGCCCTGTCACACCACACTCCAGTCAGGAGGAGGGCAGCCAGGGGTCAAGAAACCCCAGCCACAGGCATCATAGAATCATAGAA
>VXAK01002467.1:0-12280 GCA_013399435.1 Arenaria interpres | reverse complement strand
GATTTTGCACATGAAAATAGGTAACACTGAACTCAATCAACACTGCAAACTTTTATCTCCACAAAGCTCACTGATTTTATAGCAATTTTACACCATAGTTTAATTAAAAATTTAAAATCAGACACACTGTATTATGTGTTTTCAGGTACCAAATAGGAAATAACTGAAATCACCTTAATAATCTTCTCCCATTTTTCAACATTTTTAAAAGAAATTGTCCAATAATCACTTTGTAACACATGGCTGCTGATCATGATCACTTCATGACACAGCAGACATAACTTTAAAGACACTTCAGGTTGGCAAGTATCTAAATTGTCAGCTTCTAAAATGAGTATTTTTCATTTCTACACTGATCCAAAATTTCAGGTTTTTTTCCTCTATGAATACATGACCACATGTGAGAATCCCACATATTAAAAAGTTTTTTAAGTGCAGCTTAAACACATAAGCACAATGGGATAAAACATTAGGAAAAAACCTCAGGAATAAAATGCTTCTAAACACACTGCTAAATTACTTCAGGCGTGCAGCACTGTCACAACGAGGTCTGCAACAAAACTAATGCTGTCTTTGGCAGGCTGCCTCAAACAAATCTATGAGTTTTCAAAATGTATACAATCTAAGTCACTGATTTTTTCATGCTTTCATTTTTTTTCAATTATATGTATGGCAAAAGTTCCTTACACTAGCTTTATCTTAGTTTATATTACCACTTGTGGCAATTGCAAAACTTATTCTAAATAGCTTTATACAGAGCATAAGGAATTTCTTCTGCTATAAGTAGCAGAAAATAACCATAAAGTCAAATTCAGCCTTGACTTATAATGTGAAATATATTTGGCAAGAAGATTGGACAAGATATGCATTAGCAAAATCACCAAAACTTTACTTATAAATCCTCATTTTTTATTTGTGTGTGTGTGTGTGATGCACACGCATCAGAGAGAAAAAGAAAGAGATACAGTTATATTCTGGACAAGTCACCCTCTTGGTGAGAAAATGTAAAAGCAGATAAGATCTTGCAGCTCAAGGTATCTGCTTTCAAGACAGAAGTTTATCCTTAACAGTCCATTAACACAAAAGGCTAAAAAGAACAGATTACCGTTCTTTTATGACTGCCACCAATGTATTAAGGGCTAAAATCTGCTTTGTAATAAAACAACCAAATCTCCCTCATGTCCATTTATTGGAGTGCCACAAATTGACACTAAAACACGATGCTGGGCATTTATCCAGAAAGCAGGAAATGTTTTATACACAATGTTTGACAGCACAGTAGTAACACAGAGCCATACGTACTTGCAACATACTTTGCTGAACCAGAACTCACTAAAAAAATCTCCCCACATTGAACTAAAACTGGCAGGTCATTTTGCAGATTTAATTTTTTGGATCACATCATCTGAGAAAGTGGCCTGAAAGTCCTCTTGCCTGCTGGCCTACTAAAATTGGACACAGAGATGGGAAAGCAAAGCATTCATCCTCCTTAAATCCACTGTGAAGGAAAAGCAGTACTGGGCACAATGACTCACTGAATATTGCATGTTATCTGTTTCTCAAGCTAAGAATACTACCGGAGTACAAGACATGTTTAGTTCCTGGGAATAACACTGAACTACATCTGTTAGCCAATTAAGGACTTCTAAGCACACGCACAAATGCCTAGCAGTTGTTCCTCCACCCTACTGGCTAAAAACTTTTAACAAATTTGGAATAATGTCAAGACGACTAATGTTTCCCTGTGAGAAACACCAGCCCTTACTAATACAGCATGATTTACAATCTATGATATAGTAATAAAACCCAAGAGCTTTCATTCAGCTTATAATCACAGAAAAATATCTGCCCAAAGTTACTATAACACATTTTATTCTGAAGGTGGACGACAAAGCTCCAAACTGCACTGCACTGTTGAATTACTGTTTGTTTTGTTATAGAAACTATTCTACTCTTTTGAGAGGAATATTCTTATCGAGTTCAAATAGAAAGCAACAACACTCAAGGTCCGTGACTTTCAAGCAGTCAACTTCTTAGTACGCATACATGAGTTAATAGCAAAGATTTATGGTCACCTTTAGAGTATTCTATGGACATAGTAGTTTGGCCATATGGAAAACAAAGTAATTAGACTGACAAATTCCCACAAAAATCTCTGCTAAGTGATCATTGAAGTAACTTTTCTTTAAGATTGTGGATGACATAATTTTTATAATCACAGCTGAAGCATGCACTCCTCTAAGGACATCAAATCTTGTTACTAAGACACATGCAATCCATATGTCAAATCCTGATTTAAACTGAATTCTTCAAAGACAAAAGGGATGATTACTGTATTCTGTATTCACACTTACTCTAGGATTTTGACTTTTCACAAGCAGTGTCCTATGCCAATGAAGTTAAGCTGTAGTCTACCTTAAGTTTGCATCTAATAATTCAAAATTGTTTTACAATTGCTTCATTTCTCTTAAGTCGCCCATCTCCAAACAACCATTTCACTGAATCCCAAAAGACCAGCAGTTCAAAATTAGAAGTAGTTTTCCAAAGTATTTTACAAAGATGCAATCCTTCCCTTTGCTCCTACTAGAACCACCTCCTTTCCAAAGGACAAGTACAGGTTCAATGAAATTGGACAGTCTCAGCTGTTCTTCCCACCATGTCTAGTGACAGATGAGAGGCACAGCATCTCATCTAGGGGAAAGCATTACCCAGAGCACGAGCTGTGAGTTGTAGGCTAAGCCACGGTAGCAGTAGTCTTGCTCCTGCTTAGACCTCCATGCTTTGTATGTTCCCAGTGCAGCACCACGGGAAGTTCCAATTCTGCAACAAGAAAACCTGGCTACTGAGGAAGTTCTCTCACTGGGGCAATGGGTCACTTGGGAGAGCCAGGAATATGCCTCTGAGAGCAATAAATGAAGGGAACTGCTGTGGGGAGGGAGCTGGAGGGTGAGGGGTACTCACTGAGTGCACCAAGATGCAACACTGCAATGCCACGGGCCCTGGCAGCCACAAGCTCCCACACATCATTCCTCTTTTTGACTTCTATATGGCAGAAATCACAGCAGAGTCACTTCATTCTCTGACCCAGCTCCTCCCCAGGCACCTTTTTCTAGCTCACATCTCTTGATTTGTTATTATTGCCCAGCCCTACTCCCATGAGAGCAGGGCTGTCTCAGGCCTGCTGAAGGACCAAGGCCTGCAGCACAGACCATCCTGCGGCAGCCTCTGCCGCCCCAAGGGAATGGCCAGGTACGGGGCAAAGCTTATTGCAGGGCCCACCAGGTCGGTCGCCCAGCAGCACTGTCAGGTTATGAACGCATCAAATTCCGAGTCAGTTCTGACAACCATGACAAGTTTTTACTTACAAAATAAGCATAACCTATAAGCTGTGTTGAGCTACAACGATGTAGAGGCATATCTCTCCAGTAACCTACCTGAAAGGCCTGTTTCTAAGAGATTGCTTTTAATAACAGGGAAGAAAATATTTTATTTCCAAACTGGGACTGTCAGAGCTTGCTTAACCTTGGTAAGTCATCTATCGGGAATCTCTGAATTCAGTGTCAGACAGAAAAGGATCACAGTTCCTGCTGTATATACCACTTCCCTCCTGAAGTCATGATAGATGCAAATTGGTGAAGGTTTGCTGCTCACCCATACTGATTCAAGGATGGCTGAACAGAAATGGTTAACCTATAAATGGAGAAAGACTTGTGAAGAAGAAATTAATGCAACTTCATCTGGTTAGCACATTCTCAAGCACCTTTTATTCAAAGTGTTCTGGGGCGGAGGGGGGAGGAAGATGTTATCTTTACTGTTGCCTGGCAAAGGTGTGAGAGAGCCAGGGAGAGATTCACTGCACACAATCCTGTCCTAGAAACAGACAGAGAGGAAAAAAAACCAAACAAACCCACAAAAACAAAACAAAACAAAAAAAACAAACAAGGAGCTTTTTTTTTCCTCCAGGGACAGCAAAGGTGGGGGACAACTGGAGAGGGAAGTGTTGCATGCATACAGGGACCAAAGCAGATGCTTGAGTCTAAGGGAACAGTCTGAGCACGGTATAAGGGTGCCTGGGTGAAGATCGGGGGACAGCAAGAAGAACTGGTTTCATAGTTAATGGAATGATCCTTCATTACAAGTTGCAATACGTTGTAGAAAAGAAAAAATCAAGAGTATTTTTTGCTGCTAACCAAATTAAGTATATCATAAGAAGTTAGTAAACTTAACGTATTCTTCTAGATTATATAGAAGTATTTTTAAACAAATCCCTCTATTATTTCCTGAGTTACTTGCTCCACGCTGCTCACAAGTGACCTCTGCCTTTCATGATCCTTTACTTTACATACTGATGCAGCATGGAGCTGAAAAGGTTATTTTTAATCTCTAAACAGGAATTGTGTGCCATTAGACCCCTTTTTTCCCCCCAAAGAGTAAGCATCCTAGAAAAAAGTTGAATTAATCAGACCAAAATAGAGAAGAGGGAGTCAAATCAAACTTAAAGTGGTGCAACTTGAAAATCTATTCCAAAGAGCACTCAAATCAATTAAATTCTTCAAGCTAACTTGGATCATACCAGTAACTATGAAACCGCTGCTATGTATCCTAATAAAGAGACTAGATTGCATATGCACATTTAAAATAGGTTTAACCTAACAGATTCAAGCATTAAGAATGGTAGAGTCATCTATTATCAAAATACTCCATTTTCCAAACCACAGAAAAACACTCTATGCACGGTTTTTAATGTGAAACTCCTCCTTTCTTCTAGTTATTGTGGCAGTACTGGCAATCAGTTTGAAAAGTTCCATGGGCTCTGCATGTGCTTTACTTTACATATATGAACTGAAAATGTGACTTCAGACCTTAAAACACGGCACATACGACAAGACCTCTCAAAGACAACTAACATTTCTTAAGCATTTACCTAGGTGAAACGCAACAAAAACTAGATTGTCAGTTTTATTTTTATTTCCTGCATTCTTTGCGTGCAGACAAGTAATCACTCACCAACAGTGGAATATTTTAGAATAGATTTTAAAACTAGCAGACTGCTTTCCTCTGAGCCCATTAATGCAATTTACTCAGTGCTGTCAAAAGTGTCTGGAAAGGCACAGTAGCTGGGAAAAAATCCACAAAGCTCCTGACATAAGGAGCTTTCACTCTGAAATGGAGACACGCTGAAGATCTAGTTACAGAACTTGGCAGATGACCATAAGGATGGAACGACAACATCACAGCACTGAAATCCCCACTCCCCAGTTAGCTGGAAAATTAAAGTAACAAAAATTTCACAGAAACGCGAAAAAGAAAGAAGTCAAAATAGTCGCCAGAGCATTGACCTAGCAAACATCTGAGTTCTGTTTTTTTTCAGCCTGACCTAAATAATTAAGTTTTTTGCTCCCTTAGATCTTAGAGGGCAAAAGTCTGGAAACACTGTAGTGAGGAGTGTGCTCTTTATTACAGTTATACAAAACTATAATCTACTGTTGATCTGGAATTAAGCTATAAAATGCATATTCAAAATGAGATTAAGACATTAACAGAAATGATAAAAAATGAAAATACCTTCTTCACTACCACGCTGAAATAGCAAGGTAATAACAATTTGCAGTAATAAAACTGCAGAATTAAAAGCATCATACCCTTTGACGATTTTTTTTTTAATATGTGTCTTGATAAAACCTACGTGGAAGTGTTCCTGCTACAACCAAGCAGTTTTATTGTAACATGCTAAAAAAAAAAAAAAACAAACAATTTGGTGGCAAGTTCTCACTCCTACAGAAAAATTCTAGGTGCAAAAAGCAATCCTTGTTTTGAGGCTCAATGTGTCAAAGTAATATGCTTGTTTTTAAAAGACTATCTGTGCTGGCTTAAAAATGCATACACATTAGGGCTTAGTTCAAAATATTCAGGAGTCAAATGAGATGTTTATTCAGCAGCTCTTTCAGATAAAAGGAACGTACAGAGTTCTCAGGTGTTTAATTTGCTAAATGGACAGCTACAAGCTACACAAGAATACAAACAGCATAATTTACACAACTTAAAACTTTTTTGAATCATGCTGTTCTGTAAAACAATTCTCTGAAGTAGTTTATCCAAATGTCCAGCGTTTCTAAAATTTCCAAAATGTCTCTGAACTACCAAACTACCAAAACAAGCAAACCAAGCTATGGTAACAGCACCCTACCTCTGAATCCACAAGTTACAGCTACTCTAGTGTGAGTTTAACCTTACAATTACCACTTCCCATTAGAGACCCCGATCCGAAAAGGCTCCAGAATCATTCTTTGCCTTCTGCAACACAGAATTTATATAATAAACAGAATTTTGCAATGCCTATTCAGTAATACTGAAAGCATAAACTATCCTGACCCTTTCATGTCTGCCTTCAAAACACAATGCACAAAAAGAGTCTGCGTCACAGTCGTGAACCTGTATCTTTTGCTGGAGAACATAAACAGTGTGTTATCTTAAATGACTGGAGTCTGATCAGAAGACAACCCTTCAATGCCAGCTCCAGGGCTCAGGCACAGAGCCTTGGGAACTTTGCAGTCTCAATTCATGGGAGATTTCTTCCTGTTTTTTCCCAACCTTGCACTTCAGAGCTTTGGGTTGGTTTTTTTAATTGTTGATTACCACAAAAGGTCGATGAAATAGTGTGTATCCCTGACTCAGAAAATGGGAAATTTATTAGAAGCTGTTAAGATGGTGGACGTGTCACAATATAAGTATTTCACAGGAATTAATCACTTCACATTCACAATTTAGAGATCAGAATTGCACACAGAACTGGCAGGGTTTGGTTTTTTTTTAAGTGTCATCTTGAAGCACTATTGCTTCTTTTTGCTCTCTCGTTCATTCATTTTCCAAAAGGAACCTTAGCCTCCTTGGCCAAATTTAGATCAATTTCAAAGCTTTCAAAGCTGAAGATTGATTTTCTCTTTAAAAAATGACCTCCAAAGTGTCTTTCATAGCAGAGCACACAATGTGAATATCTGTTGGCTCATTCTCACCCTTCAAAAGCCCTTTTTAATGTGATAACATATTTCAGACTGTTAGCAAAATGAGTAGTATAGTTTCACATTTATGTTGTTAATAGTGAAACAGAGGAACATCAAAAAAAGCAAGACAGAATTAGAAGACTACAATAAAAAGGACAATGCCTGTGAAACAAAGGAAATATATTAATTGACAAAGCAAGTGAAAAGAACTTGTATGACTTACAAAACAGTAACACAAATAAAATGCAGGGAACTTTAATAAATATGATTTAGCATTCATAATGGCAAGGAAAAATATTGGCAAAATAGCCCAAACAAACCAAAGGACAACCATGTTTTTACACAGTAAAATCTTAATTTCAGAAAACTCATACCTGCATCACTCACTGCTAAAAAAACATCAGCTTTAATGTTTTACTCTGTCAGTAAAAAGCATAGACAATGTATCAGTTTCATACTCCTGTTCACTAACTTTGGTTAGTGTCGCTAATACCATAAATGTGTCAGCAGGACAGCATTTCACTAACTCTAGAACAGAAAGTATTCCTAGACCCTGATCAGTAAGTTCTACCGAACACTGCTGAATGGAAACTCATCTTATTTAGTGTAACTATCTACCTCAGCAGCACCAGCAATCATTTCACCTTCATTTTAAATAGCATCGGAGTGGTCTAGGCATTTTCAGCCTTGAAACACACGCTACATAGAGTGCATAGGCCACATCTGCTCTGGAAGAGACAGCAGAGTGGCATGATACCTACCGCCCAGAGGAGGGCTGGACCCCTCTCACCCAAAAATGAAGCAATCCCTTTAAAACAAACAGCTCAAGGACCCCTGTTTGCTTTGTCTTGGGGACCACAAGTGCAGGAAGCCCTGCTGACTGGCAGACCGCCACACGCTAAGGGCCAACGTTCTTTGCGGTGAGACAACTAACGAGAGTGCCCACTAATAGTGGTGGCCACTAATGAGAGAAACAGAGATGATAATGTGCAATAATGATTATGTGTAATAGCAATAGTGAAGTCTGACATTAACAGTGTGGTTTTTGTAGGGGAAAGGGCAAACAGGAGAGAGTTAGGAAAGGAATTGAGTTGTAACACGTGTGGGAACATCTCTGCTCTGCTTTTGACTTTGTGGTGCGCCATCCACACTCTTCATTACAGCATGTCAACATACACCAACACGTATCATAGGGTGTCTTAAATTGTGTACACCACACACTAATCACTGCTGGAATTAAATTATTCCTTTCTTTTTCTATCATTCACTTCTCAAAAGATTTCTATAGCAAGAGCTAGAGATCTTAGGGATCTACAAGATGGGACAATTTAATATTTTACATATATCAGCATAGATGCCTTAGTGTAACAGAAAGAGCACTAATCTTTTAACAAAGCAATTTTATTATAAAGTGCCCCTGGAGGGAGATTTACTAAGGATCTTGGGAAGGAAATAAAAAAAAGGATATATTTAGAAGGTTCCCCTTCACACAACAGATTCTCTCTCCCTTGCTTCAAGTTGGTGGCAATGGCTTTGTGTGAAAACAGCCTCAAGTTCAGGGATACAGGAACACAAATATGGTTACAATCATTTCTACAGCCTCTGTGTGTTGCAAGAACCACACCTCAGCCCCACATGAAGTCTGCCCCATTACATCTCCTATTTTACTTCATGGATCTATTTCAGTATCTCTACACATGGACTGCAGTCATCACACATGGCCCACGATGACTCTGACTGAAGATTACATCATCTTAATTCACATGCTGCCACATAACAGTGTTTTCTAGTTTAGCAGCAAGAATGATGCTCCCACAGCAGCCTGAACTATAAATGGGCAGACTTTAGCCTGCCGTTTCAGCACCTGATGTGAAAACATTAAACAAAAATCAAGCTAGCAAGCGCACTCACAGGAAACATCTATTCAAAGTCTTCTTGATCACCAAAGTACAAGCAAGATGCTCATATACAATCACCAAATTGCTAGTCACATTTTACTGACACTTCCAGCCAATTTGCTCAGCTCCACTGGGAGCTGGGAGTATACACCTGTATACTTGTGTGAGAGTTGGCAGACCTTTAATATTTTAATGATTGTGCCGTATACTTCTATTCCGTATAGAATAAATGAGTCAGAAATACTCGCAGTTGGCCTACAGTATCACTAGGACTACTGCGACCAACACTCTGTGCTAGTAATATTTTATAAACAGCTGATAAAACCAGCCAGAAACTCCAGCAGCTACAAACTATTTCAGCAAAAACATGCTTTCCTCCCCACAGCTTTGTATTTGGGGCTCAATGGGGTACCACTGATTTGAAAATAGTTTTGCAAATGAAAACAGGAGAAAACCAGCAGTTTCAAAAGGATGCAAGTCCTCAGAATCTTCTTTAACTGAAACTGACCCAATTTAGAAAAATTCCTTTAAAGGCTGGATTGGTTCCAAACGCTCTGTGTCACGCTATTTTTATCCATTTTAGGGGATCTAAATAGAGTCATTCTACCCTCACCAGCAATGAGATGAGACTCCAGTATCCTACTATAGGATTATTTTGTGCATATACTGCTCACCTGTAGAGAAATACAGCATGTAGTCAGAAAGTCTAGAAAAATAACATGCCATAAATATTTACCCTAAATTGAATACTTTGAATATGCAAAACAAGAAAAAAAAAATGAAGGGCATCAGTTTTTATACACACTATCTTTAATTTTTGCCTAAAAAAACAAAGCATGAGAATAGCCAACCAGAAAGTAATTTTCTAGGATACGGTCGAACTCATGGGATCCGAATAATGTACCTTCTGAACGATAAGTACAGCATTACTGATGCAACCCTTCAATATTGAACAGTTTATTTACTGACTAATCAGACATCACCTCTGAGATACAGAGACCATATTGACAATGGCATCATAGCTTTTAATGCAGTTTAAAATAACTCCAAAATCTGAGGAGATAACTGCCCTAAGCATGCCTATTTGCCTTCATGAGTTTAATCACAGCAGCAGCACAGTTCCAAGTTTGGAACAATATCACATTTAGTCCTGTGCTCATCCATCTTGGTCAGCTCCCAGAAACCAACACTTAAAAGCAATTGGCTCTGGAGTGTGTGTTTGGGGCTGTTGTTTGTTGGGTTTTGGTGGTTGTTTTTTTTTGTTTGTTTTTTGGTTTTTTTTGTTTGTTTGTTNNNNTTTGTTTGTTTGTTTTGTTTTGTTTTTTAAAAAGTACTTGTGTCTTGGTTGAGAGCTATGCTTGAAAAGTGTACTGAAATAAAAGTCCTCAGGCAGAGTCTAGAGCAGTGGGATATTCAGTTTGTTTAGCAGCACTCAATTTGATTTTTCATTGCTTTAATCTTACTTTTTTTAAAGGTGCATTCTTAATGCAGCAGAAAGGCATGAACTTAGAAAGTAAAATACATTCTGGCTGCAAAGTTAACTGGTTTTCAAATATTGAAAAGAAACAAATACATGAATGTCTTATTACGTTATAGCAATACACACCACCACCATCCAAAATAAAACATGATTGAGAACTGATCCACACAGGTTTTTTTAATCATCATATTACCTTAGGCTGAAAATTACAATGTTTATTGTTTTGTGCTTCTGAGTCTCTCAGACATATCACACCATTCACATTACAGAAGAATGTTTTGTAGCCAGGGAGTACTACATTTACCAGTTCCATCATTTGGAAGAAATGTACACAAAGTACAAAATTTGTCTCAAGTCTATAATATTAATGAGATCAAGCTATATGTTACAGGATCTTTTCCAGAGCCCAGTGAAGTAAACACAGACCTTTCTATTGACTTTTGTGGACTTTATATCATAGCATTTCAGTTCCAGAACAGCCCCAGTGGTGGCACAATTCAGGAATATAATTAAGACATTTGGTAACAAGATGAACCCATGTCTCATCCATGTCAAAACTACAGTCCATTTAAATCAAGTCTTCACCACAGTAGAGATTACCTAAAAATAATTGTGCTGCCTCAAGAATTTCTCTCTTTCTTGACAAAGATTATAAGATTCAGGTATCACTTTCAGGACTGCTTGGCTGTATAGAGGCAGCGCTTCCAATTTCATAGCTCATGACAGGGCAAAAAACAGGGAGTACTGTGCAGGCGATATTTACATATATCACCACAGAAAAAGCTTCATGCTGTTCTCCAGAAGCATATTTTGTCTAGCTAATGGATCAAGTTTTAGCTAATGGATCAAGTTTTACTGTATTTAGAAGATGCTCCTGAATCCAATTCTCTATTATAAGGAAAGATAAACTGCAAGCTCAAGGATGGATGAGAAAGAGCATAAAAATGGAGAAAAGGAGCAAGGATCCTGGAAAAAGAACTCATTCCAAAATACATGCGGTGGGTAGAATGCATAAGCATTTTAACTAAAGGTAATGCATTTCAATTATCATAGTCTACAATTGAGAGCAATAGTGAAAAGAAAAACCAACAACTTAACAGCAGCATCTAGCAGGATGATATACCAAATTCTTCTGCATACAAATTACTAATAAGAGTGCAAAATGTTTATTTATCAAGGATTTAACTGACAAGATTACATACTGCAGAATAAACAGTTATACCTCCCACAGATATGGAAACATTTAAAATAATTCTGCAGTAGAAGTAGCAAAATGAATTCACTTACCGTTAGTGTTGCATTGCTGAAACTATCTGAAGAGTCATCCCTCTGGAAACAGATTTTTCTATCAATGATTGACAGCTGATACCACTTCAGTCAGTGCTGGTACACCAGGGAAAGACATGGTGCAGCACTAGCTCCTTCCCCTTTAGCCTACCCCAGCACTTTTTAGATCTCTTTCTTAACCCTTACTAGGTATTTTCTCCCTCTATTTTGGGCAAAAAGAGAAAGGCGTGATACACGTTATAAGAAAGGACTTCATTATTTCCCACTTTAGAGCATGACAAGAGCCGTGGGAAGAAAGTCAGTAGGATTTAGTCATAACAATAAGCTAAAGAGAAGTAAAATCTAAAACCAGAAAAGGGTTTTCCCAGTGACTGGGAAGGAGTTATACCAGAGACATGAGGTACTGTAACCAAAACAATGACTTCTCCAAATGTAGAATTAAGAGGTCAGGATCACAATAGCATAAAATAGTAGCAGACAAGTAAGCTAAAGAAGATTCATAGTTCATAAATTTCTGTAAGAAGAAGTGGTTATGATTCTCTTGCAGCCTTGGACCGATAAGATTTGGGTTTTGAAATCAATCCTATTTGGTTTCACTGAGGCCAGTGAATAGA
>VXAK01002464.1:1426-46013 GCA_013399435.1 Arenaria interpres | reverse complement strand
TTTACTCACTTCTAAGGCACATAGTAGAAAGGAAGGGGAAAAGGGTGAAAATCAAAATGGCTGAGCTAATAAAAGGACAGAATCAGGGCTTAATCTGAATTCTGAAACCACACAAAGTTGTCATATTTGCTTCACAAGAAACACCGCAAGAATGAGACACGCCATGAGAAAATCATGCATTTAAATGACTAATGAAGAATTACGTTTTATACTGCTGTCAGCCAGACTGTAATTACATAAAAGTAGCAATGAATACACTCTGATTTATTGTATAATGATAAATAAAAAAGAAGAAAAAGTACTTTGAATGTTCATAAACGTCCTTTAACTAAAACAACCAAATACATTCATTTAATCATTTGCATCATACTAGCAACAGCATATCTATTGAATAGCACTTATTTAAGACTGACAGTAAATTAACAGATCCAGGAAAGCATAACAAGGAAAAATCAACAGTCCATAAAAGAATATATGTAAAATTACTTAAAACGTAATTCGATATTTCTGTTTAAACAACTCATGTAAAGAAATACCAGCAAATGCTAAAGCTAGGGTTTCTGAAGCAGCAATATTTTGGTCACATTACATAACACATTCTCTTCTTGGTTGAATGTACAACAGATTACAGAACAGTTTTACATTATGAAGTCCATAAATGGAAATACTAGTATTAGGATGGCAATACCTTGGACTTACCCTAAGACAATCAATCCTGTTGTTTTTCAAAGCCCAGGAAAAATTATGTGATAATTTCTTGAGGACTATACAGCCTGAATAAACATTACAGCAATATCAAACTAACATTATATTAAGCAATTAATTTTCTAATTTCTTATTTTTTTTTTAAACAGGTCAATTATGAAATTTTGAATTCCTGTAAATGCAGCAAGTCCACTGCACTTAACAGACAGTAACATATTACTGTGTATTATCAGTGTCATACTCTCTATGGAATGTACTTTTTTTTAAATACAATTTTCCATTTTAAAAATTGTATTTAGGAACTACTTAACAACAGCTTTTGTATGCTAAAAAAGCACCTTAAGTTCCCACTATACATAGCTTTACATGGGGTTGGCAAGTACTGCTGGAAGAAAACAATGTATTTGTTAACGTTGTCAATGTGTCCAGATTCAGCAATAATTAAGCACATGATCCCGTACTTTGATGAATTAGGCTCTGGTGTAGAGAAAGGGAGAAATGGCCACAAAAACAAACGCATGGATCAGAAAGAATGGTCCAGAACTAATAAGCCAAAACTCTGTGGAGGTTGCTGTACAGAAACACGAGGGGTGGAGGAAAAGGAAACTAAAAAAAAAAAAGAAAGAAAAAAAAAAAGGAAGGATAGCAAGGAATGGAGAGAGACATACGCCTGTAAGAAAGGTAGCAATGAGAAGGTCATTTCAAAGTGACTGCTTCCCACAGTTTTGGTTTTTGTCTTCCACAATCTGACTCTTCCCAGTACAGGTCAGGCCATTCAGCCAGAAGATACAGTGATGTGGGATGTCTCCATTTAGGTTCAAGGAGAACCCTGTGATGCTTTGGGAACATCTGAGAATGAGACAGATCTAGGGACACAGATTTTTGTGCAATGCAATAATTTTAGAAAACCAATTAAATTATAAGGGAAACTATGTCTGCATGAGAGTTTAATGCCCTACCAATTAAAGCAATTCTGGAGATTGTTATGTTTTTCTTAGAATACACTCATCTAAAAAACTAGAAACATAAGTGACATAGCACAAAGACAAGCAAACAAATGCAATATACTCTCCCTGCATAGTGGAAAACCTTTACTATGGTAATACAAACTGCATGGCTTACCAATATTTTTTTAAAATTAAGAGTAATTAATTTATTAATAAATATGATCATTAATGAAATTTTGTGGTTTACATTCAGCTGACATTTACAATGTCTTCAATAGAAATCTGTTGGCTACAATCCCTGATCAAGTTTGGCCAGAATAACATAGAATGGGCTGCGTCAAAAGGGTTCTTTAGTTTATAGTTCTACCACAGTAAGCAAATATTCACAATTGCCTTCACACCTGACTTAAAAATAATTTCTTGCATTATTTCACACATATTTGACAATGGTAATGTTGCTAGTCACTTCTGAACTACTAATTTGGAAGAAGGGCAATAATTTTCTTTCAAATAAAGTTTTCCCTCTGTCTTCCCCTGCCCTCCAGAGAAGGGCAACGAAGCTGGTGAGGGGTCTGGAGAGTAAGTCTTATGAGGAGAGGCTGAGGGAGCTGGGGTTGTTCCGTCTGGAGAAGAGGAGGCTGAGGGGAGACCTTATTGCGCTCTATAACTACCTGAAAGGAGGTTGTAGAGAGGTGGGGGTTGGTCTCGTCTCCCAAGTCACAGGCGATAGGACAAGGGGAAATGGCCTCAAGTTGCGCCAGGGGAGGTTTAGATTGGATATTAGGAAAAATTTCTTCACGGAAAGGGTTATCCAGCATTGGAATAGGCTGCCCAGGGAAGTGGTTGAGGCACCATCCCTGGAGGTGTTCAAAAGACGGGTTGACACGGTCCTCAGGAAAATGGTTTAGTAATTTTTATTTCTTATTTATTTTTTTGTCAGAGTTAGGTTGATGGTTGGACTAGACGCTCTTTAAGGTCCCTTCCAACCTAGACGATTCTGTGATTCTATGAATCCCTACCCTTATAAAAAGCATAAGAATTGTATGTTCAGTTTTTCAAAACAAATCTTTGGCTAAAAAAAATATGTATAGATCATTCAAAACCAAAAATGTGGGGGGTTTTATGATTTTCCAAACTAAAATTAAGAACATCTGAATACAAACTGCTACTTATTCTTTTGAAACATTTGCTATACCTGCCAAGGGAATACCAAATTTAATTGCAAACCCAACAAATTTGAAATATCCTCTCATGTAGAACACATCTAAGAAACCAATTCTAAATGTTATGGTTTTTCCAGGGATGTTCAATACTCATTATATTCACTGAGAAGGAGGAAGACGGGACTGAAGCTGTGTCCCTTCAGCTGCATCACGCAGGTATTAGTGTGACTTTTTTCCATTTGTGCCCGATCCCCACTGCCTAAAAGCATGAGGGCCAATCCCCTAGGGAAGTGATAACTTTGCTCCCACAGAGCAAGGGGTGATATGGGCAGTATTCCACACAGAAATTATGTCTCAGTCCAGTTTGTCCTTTCTTCCTATACAAAATGCCATTTCAAAATGAGGAAAGACACCCCTGAAACTCAGTATCAGCAATGTGAAAGGTACACATCTGGCTTAAGGTGCTTAGCCTCTTCCTATTGTTGGAGCAGTGAAGGTTTGAATGATATAACTAAGAGTCCATAACTATTTCTCTGAGAAATTTGTTGGGAGATGAGAATCTATCCAGCAGAACCTAAAACTTCCATAATCTCATAGCTCCTACTACAATCATCTGTTACTTTTGCTTGAATGATATGGAAAAGGATAAATGGAATAAGACTTATGAGTTCTGAGAGTATTATATCTAGGCATCTGGAAAAGATCTCCTTCCGGCAGATTAATTCTTAAGGGCCATTGAAAAAATCTCCTTCTGTCAAGATGCAGCTATAATGAATCTTCAAAGCAAAATCATGTATCTTATTGATATAACTTACACCAGCACCTCAAGTAAGATTAGATATACAAGAAAAGGCACTTTTTACTGTGTCTATATGGTGATGTTTTTCTGATCTATAAACTTTATAAAACATCCCACGAGGCCATAATGCATGCAATATAGACCAGATCTCAGACTATAAGTAGTAGGCTTAAGCTGTAAACAAGTTTCTTCCATAGCTAATATGTAAACAACTTTGAAGAAGAGTTAAAATGAACCATAAAACATCTAATCAGTTTCATTAATCATTACGCCCTCTTAAATGGTTAAATTTTGCTTGAAAAAACCAATCAAAAATACTTTGCATGAGAAGCAGTCCAGTTTGTTCTCCAATTTCATTCAGAGTACTGCCTAACTCAGCCATGCTCTGCATGTGAAAAATTTAAAACTCAAGTGTTAGTTTATTACAAATAGAGTTGCTTAGAAATGCTGTGTGCAACAATACAAGGCCTGGCTGTGTTTTGAGCATGTATTTTATTAATAGATAATAGTCATGGTTCAAAAAGTCGCAGTGAATACCCAAATATCAGTTGTAGCAATAGGATGAGGGATAATGGTTTAAACTGAAAAAGGGAAGATGTAGATCAGATATTTGAAAGAAATTCTTTCCTGTGAGGGTAGTGAGACACTGGAACAGGTTGCCCAGAGAAGTTGTGGATGACCCACCCCTGGAAGCGTTCAAGACCAGGCTGGATGGGGTTTTGAGCAACCTGGTCTAATGGGAGATGTCCCTGCCCATGGCAGGGGGATTGGAACTCGATCTTTAAAGTCCCTTCCAACCCAAACCATTCTATGATTCTATGATCAGTATGAACAGCGCTCCTTCACAGTGCTATCTTTTTCTCCAACATATTAAAATAAAATAAAAAAATAATTTAGAAAAAAATTAACTCCTACCTAATCCCTGGTAGACCACCATCAACCTGTCATGAGCAACTTTCTACCTAACATTTACAGTGATAGGTACAAGATTTATCTGGTACACACTAATGACACAACTCACACTATTTTGGGATACAGTTATACGTTAAACACTGTAGTATTTACTGATTGCCTCCCTTTTTAGTACTTTGGGGTTGGTTGTTTTTTTGTTTTTTTTTAAAAAGTCCATCTAAAGTAACTAATACAGTGAATCTCAGTCACAGACAAATTTTGGTTCATTTAAGTCCAAATCAGACATTTCAGTTTACGTTCTTGCTAATGAAACTGAGATAAAGTACTCTGGCTGCAGGCCCACTGAGTCCACACAGCTGGGTGCCTGTAAATCAGGCAGGACACAACTTCTGCATATAGGTTAATGACCGCTCTGCATCACCAACAGTAAGAGTACAGACAGTAAGCCGGAGATCTCAAAACAGCATTTTGCCTGCTTGCCAACTTTCTAATAAAAACAAAGCTTATTTTTCTGTCTGTATCACATTACATGATGTGAACATTTGTACAGCAGACTACACTAAAGCAAGAGGGATAGAGGGAAAATTATACCCCTATTGATGCAAAGTGACTTAGGCTACATATTCACTTTAAGTCAGCACAGATCCATGCTGACACCAAAAGAATCCGTTCCATCTTCTTCTCATTTCTGACTGCCACCATTACTCAGGCAGTAGGATTTGTACATACATAACACGAACTGGGTAAATCATCTAGCAAATTTCTTTCCTAAAAATATTTCATTCTGACAAATTAAGATGTTTTCTTATCAGAGACATTTTTTATATGGCTATAGCCTTTATCTCTCTAGAAGAAAATCACATATAAGGCTCATCAGCATCTGATTCATTCTATAATTAAAATGCATTCAAATTATTCTTTTTGACTTGGCAACTGTAGTTTTAAATCTTGTTCTGCTTATTTTCATCTAAAAAATCTAACACTAAGAAAGCCACATCTGCATAGCCGCCTTTTAGTGTAATAAATATGGCCACCTTAACTATTACTGCCGTCAAAAGAAAGTAGCAGGGAAGACAGAAAGATCCTCTTGATGATAGCTGATATACAGCTATATAGCTTTATATAGTAAATAGTTATAAATAGTAAATAGCTATAGTAAATATGTACTATTCAAAGCTATGTAGATTTATATAGCAAATATAGTAATATTTTTTTATAGCTGATATAAAGATATGATAACGACAGTATAACTATTTGACACTTTTAATTCAACAGTTCGGGGAGAACTAGCCACAAAACAGAAGTTTTAAAGTTTAAGAAAACAATGGACAAATTACACCATTGCAGCTATTCATGTTAAAACTTCACTAAAACAATTATCAGCGGTTACTTTGCTTTTGTAGTTGGCTCAAAAAATTTTATGAGCACTTTCACAAAAATATATTTTCAGATCATCCAACCAAAAAAGGGAAACTTTGAACAACTGGTGGGAAGTGTACTTTAGAATATAAGATTCTTGAAGCTGAAATGCTATCCAAAGCATTCACTCAGTTTAGCATCAAGATCCTTGACCCAGGCTATAAACAGTATTTCAAACAAGCAATGATTTCTTATAGTGATTTCAAGCACCTTAAAGAAAAATCATCATTTTGATAGGAACCCAGATCTTTAAAATAAGGAGTACTTGTTGCTGGTAACATCAAAGTTTTTTTTTCTCTTCTGTCTATAAAAAGCATCATCATGACTTAGTCACTTGATTCATAACACTGTTTTACTGATTTCATTTGTGGATTATAATTATAGCCATCCTGCAGTGCTACAATTTGCAAACCACAAAGAAAGTAGTAAACAGGTGGTCTATTGCTACATCCTTTTACTCTTCCATTAGGTAACCTCTTTATACCAAGAAAAACATACTACCACCTTAGTATCAGATATATAGTCACCAACACCAACAATCTGACTTGATACAGCCTTTGCTGTCCCTTGAGGACCATTTTCTTTTTTTATAATTCTGCAGAAAACAGTTTATCTTCTAGGAAGTAGCAATAGCCCCTCTATTTAAAATGGAAATTATCACCAGAACTTAAATCCCAAACACCTTAGAAGTCAGAGCACAACACACACATAGAGTAAAATCAGTGGTTTTCTTTCCTCACCCACTTGGTAACGTCCTCTTTTGCATTTTATCTAGTACATTCCAAATCACTGTTAGAATTGCAGGAATCTTATGTTTGCATCTCACAGTCTCACAAAATTTACAATCATTGCCAACCCAGGCTGACTCATAAGGAACAGTTTTCTGGGTCTAGTAAGTAAGGGATTATACCTAAAGCAACCCAACAGAAATAATTCCAGAATACAATACAATGTTTTATAACCTCTGTGTCAATTTTTATATCTAAAATTGACTTAATAGATGTTGCAAGTAGGAACTTTTGAGATGGTACATCCGGTATTTTACTCACACTTACATCCTGCACATTCTGCAGAATTTTAATTCAAAGCTTACCAATTTTAAACCCAAGAAGATTAAATTATGTTCTCCAGACATACACTAATGTAACAGATATTACTGGTTGGTGGAATAGCATTTGCAACTCAAAATGAGTAAACCAAACCTCCAAAATGAATACCAGTATATTCCAAAATTATAAACACCACAAAGCTGAAAATATTTTAAAAATTTGTTAACATCTTTTGCCTTTCAAAAAAATGGTGGAACCTAGACATAAAAATTTTAACAGTCAAGTTTTACCAAAACTAAGTTTCCTTTTAAAATCTAAAAATAAGAACTCAGCTGTTCACAGCTGAGTATTAATTGCAAATGAAAAGAACTTACCTTCCTGTCTGTTATTTTTCCTTTTCAGCCATTTTTCCACAGTTTCTGCACTTACATTTTCTGACACAAACTCATCCAGTACCTGGGGGTGAAGAGAAAGATAGGCCTTCACTTTTTCATCCGTTAAACCTGAAAGAGAGAATATTAATTGATTACACTATTGGTATGAAATTTCTCATATGAAACAATACTTAGACACCAGCAACAATCAATATCCTTTTGTTTAACATGTTGATTGAATACATGCCTATTTACATTGTCTCCTCCCAGACAGTATAATATCCAACAACAAAAAAAAAAGAGCTATCATATGGAAAATAGTAGGAGCAAACCATATCCATGCAAGATATTGTGTACACAAAATCCCCTACAGGAATAAACATAAACATTCCCAGGGAGAAATGGCCAGGAAGGAATATACGATTATGACTATGACTCGAAAATTACTTATTTCCAAGATATGCAAGACGATAAAGAAACTGGGTGGAAGGAGATAGAAGAAAGTGAACTGGTATTCCTCATAAAGCATCAAATTCAGTACCCGCATTGCAACCAAAAGCAAAAAAAACCCTATTATACACAATCAAGAGCAGTGTCTAAATACTGGAGTTACTTAAGTAACTTTAGAAATATAAACCGCTTTGACATGCATGCTTCCAATGCCTCAGTAATTCAGTTACCAAAATAAAAGTAAGTGTAAACAAAAGGCCTTTGCAATATCTGCAACAAATAGAAAACTCCAATACAAATTTCAGGAAAAGAAGCAAAATTCAGAATCTCAGATACCTGACACAATCATAAATAAATTCCTAAATTCCTAAAATTGCAATCTGATCACACTCTTCACAAATCTTCAGAATGAAACCACTGGCCGCAGGGATGTGAACCCAAGAGTGCTGAGGCTTTCTGAGGGAGGGCAGGAAAGAAGCACACCTGTCCTGAGGGCCACAGCTCCAGGGCTGCTGCAAAGGGTGAGGGCACCCCCGGGACAGAAGCCTTAATGAGATCTGAGGGGAAGAGGAGTAACAACTGCTGTAATGGCTCTAAACATGCCTTCACCTCTCCTGTTGTATGTCCATAAATGTAATTGTAAATTCACCACAGAAAGCAGACCAGGCTCAGCAGAAGAGAAACTCCTTTCCCAACAACACAGACCACTTTTGGAGAATATTCACGCTATGAAATAAGATCAGTTTTTCCCATTTTATGCTTCCCATTGTACCAGAGTATGCTGAAAACAGCTACAGTGTAATTTAAATGCTAGTCAATGACTGTAACCTTTAAGATGTCTTACAAATGTTTACTATGAAAGCCTTCAGGAAGCAATACCAAAACACAAACCAACAACTCCCACCTGCAGAGCATCAACCACAGACACCACTCTCCCCATTCCCCGCACTGACTGCACCATCTCATTCCGACCACGTCCCAGCACCCAACAGCCTGCACCCGTCCAAACCTGGTTTAAAACACCCTTTCTCTTAATCAATACAGGTGGCAGCTCCTTGTGGATATCATAATCTCAAATAACAACATTCCCACTTACAGGCAAGAATCTCCAGATCTGGATCATTTAAGTAAGAGAGCTAAGTGAGCATCCCGATTTTCATAAGCAAAGAAGAAAAGATTCTTCCTTAATCCATAAGAGCAGATGATGATCGGCAAGTGGATAGAAAACAAACAAAAACCCACTACTTTTGCTCAACTAAGAAAAACATAATGCCTTGAAAGAGTAAGTCTTTCTAATTTCATAGTAATAACATCTGAAAAGAAAACATATTTGGAGAATCATTTAGAAAGACTATAGCATTTTGAAGATTTATCAGAGTTAACCATCAGAAAAATCATCAAAATTTAACTGCTTTTTACATCCTGAATGAAAAATTATTGATACAGGTTTGTCACAAAAAGCCTCCAACTTCTAGGTAGTCTTTAGACTGCAAACAAACACTTTTTGCTTTGAGTAAGAAATAAGAACTGAAAAGTTTTTAAAATCAGCAACTGAAATTCTACATGGTTTGATTTGTATTTTAAGTGAAAATATCCTTAACTTTCTTATACATGCAGTCTGCATTCCTTGACTTCAGTAGAAATGCTTTCTTGATTTGATTCAACCTTTATGTGATGTATTTTTTTTGTAGTATATACATCAAAACTCAACAAAATGTCAATTTGAAATAAGACTTCAGCCTACATGTCATGAGTTTAATATATTTTCTTGATATCCTGCAATTTCAGCAACCTTAGGGTGAAAACTCTGCTTTAACCTCATACAAAAAAGTGATTCATGGACCCGATCTAAGAAATGCTACAACAACCTTTAAATTACCCTCCTTTATTTCACTAAACGTATCTGTGCAGATATGTTTTCTCAATGTCAGATTTGTAGAGAGGAGCAAGTAGAACAGGATTTACAAATACATTTGCAGACTTAAAAAGGAGTAACTTCAATCTATGTTCTGGATTAAAGCAGACTTACTCATTCTCCTAACTGTTAGTCTACTTTGTCAAAAAATAAATGCTTCAGCCATACACACAAAAACCACAAAGAAAACCAGCATGAACACAAATGTAACATTAAGAAATGTAACATTAATAGAAAATATCCTCTTAAAAGAAGCCTAAATTTTTTGTGGTTTATGTACATTAAGGCAAAAGAATAATGTAAGAAGCTTGAATGTAAGAGCTTTTTACAACTGTGCATAAACAATTATTTTATGGTCATTCACATTAGAGATATTTCTTCTCCTCTTACTACTATTGGACCTGTAGTCCAGTAAAGAGAGTAGTCCATGTCTACTATTTCCACAGTGCTCTCTCCACAGCAGGGAGCTTCCCATCACCTCCAGCAATGCCAGGACTTCCCTCATTCTTGTTCATCAGTTCTTGCATGAAGCATAAATTGCAGTGGAGCATCAGCAGTGTCTAACAAAGCAAAAGGTAGTAGTGTACACATTCAGAACTGTGTTGATCTATATGCTTTTTCACAAGCAGCCTGAACAAAAGCTCCCTTTGCTTCTGTTCATGTATCCCCAGAAAGCTTTGCTCTCGTACCTGGAACCTGTCCTCCAACAGAGTTGTGGCAATTATCAAGAGGGACCATCACTGAGGAGGGCTGAACTCTGGCCAACAGCCTAGCACGCAGCAGGCCAGAAAACACAGAAAGACTGGAACAACCCTGATTCTGCTGGGAATTAAAGGAGGAATCTGGCTTTTGGGTTGAATGTCCATTCATTTCATTTATGCATTGGAGTTTGCCTTCCTAATTCATATATATATCCTGTTTAATTAAACACACACATGCCCCAAAACACCTTTCTCCCTTGTAACCTTATTTTAAAGTGATAAATCCACCTTTCAGTGCTGATCTCTTCCTGGCGCAACTTGCTATTGCTATGTTTTATGCACACATTAACTAGTCATTCTGGATTTGTGATTAAATAATGAAAACGATAATAAAAATATCATACAAAAGGACACACGCATATCAGATAAGCTCTTCCTTTCTTCATTTCCCTCTAAACAAACTGTAGGCAAAGAAACAGCTCAAGCTGCCCACTGCTTGTGCTAGCTCAGCAGCTCCTCACTTCCTGACCAGCACACCCATTTAGGTTCTCTTTGTAGATCTCGATTTGAAATGTTCTCTTTGGCCATGCAATCTGCTTTTTAAAGTTCATTCATACACACGGAAAACATTAATCAAGGTTGGTTTGGTTTCATTTTTTCCATTTCTTGACTACTCCTGTCTGAACAGTAAGTGGAAATACAGCTTTTCAATAAATGCTAGCTTTTATGTAAGTGTTTCGCCTCATTGGGTTGTTGGGGTTTTTTGTATCTTATTTATTATAGGGTAGGATGATATAAAATTGGCAAAGCTCCATACAAAGCAAAGGGCAGAAGACAGCCTGTCCCCCCAGCACCACCCAAGAGGCAACTTCTTGATCAGCAAAAGGCCTTTTTCCTGGCAGAGGGAATGGTCTTTCTGGCAGGACACTCATTCTGGGACATTAGGAGTGGGAAGGGTGAATCAAATGATAGAAAAGAAACAATTGTATTTACTTACAGTATTTCTATAAACTGATGTATTGGTGGCACTCTACCAAATAAACAATAGCTCTGTTCTTCCACTTTGCGTATGCCTGAGGCTTGAGCTGTTCATCTAATTTGGCACAGCTCATACCAGTCTATCAAAATTTTGGTTTTGTGTTTTGTGGTTGGGGTTTGGTTGCTTTGGTGGTGATGTTTTTTTAAGTAACTTCCTTGGCTTTCAATGGAGCAAGTATAAGAGTGGTTTGGGGGTGGAGTTTTTTTCCTTCACAAACTATGAGAAGTAATTTCTTTTTCACAGAAATTAATAGCAGAAATATATATAGTTGAAGACTAGTAAGCTAACTACAGAAAATACAAATACTGCTACCGAATATCACAGTCCAGTAATTTCAACATAAAGCAGAAAGCCAAATTTTTGTGACAGTCTGGTTCAACAAATAACTATCTTTTCAGTGGTCCCATGATTAATACTTAAAAAACAGCCTTCATTTCACTAAGGGAAACAAATAAAGAAGCCTTTACCTATAACTACTTTAGTAAGTTTAGCAGAGCTATTTAAAGAAGAATAGTTATTCGAGTAGATTCTAAACCACCACAAGAAACTATCTGGCTTTTTTATTTCAACAAGACTAGATCATTCAGGTTTCAAAAGCATAACTAGGACTTTGACTGTTTTTGTTAGTACTTACACTAAAAGCCAAACAAAAACAAAAACCCCAGCACCACCACCTTCCAATATACCTGTATTTCTGTATTTCCTACAAAGCCAGTGGCAATATTGTAGGCTGCTTGACTTAGTGATTGCCTGACCTGCTTAAGTCTGGATTCCCCTTTTCATCTACTGGTAAAGCTTTCATTTCAACAATTCCAACATTTCCTTACTGATAGCATCAGGTAGAACCCTAAGAGAGATCAACTGAATTCATAGAGCAATCTCCCACTGTCCAGTGTAAGTAAACCATGAGATTCTGAAGTCAGATAGAAAATCTGTAGCACTAAAAAAATATTAATTAAGATGGGAGAAAATTAGGGAACTTTTCTTGCAGCTGGACATGCTATGTAAGCAGATCGGTTTACTGGCATAAATATTTTTCAAGAAGTCTCAGCTAAGTGAAGACAGTTGCCAAATGAAATGTATGTTTGAATGACCAATAAAGAATAAAGCCCAAGAGTGGACAGAACTTATAGAATAACAAGATTCATGTAATTTTAAATGTGTTCATACTCACCCTGTTGGTTACCACAATCCTCATAATGTCTATGTTAGGGTTTAGGAGAGACATAAACTGTACACAGTCAGTCCTATGCTGCCTTAAGGTGCCAGCAAAGTACTCTTTGGAAAGTAACTGAATATAAACACTTTTTTAAACAAAAAAAAAGTATAAAACACTATATCTACTTATATTGTAAGGAAGAAACTGCTTTTTGAGCAGATCTGACAAAGTATATCAAACTTGGCATCTTAGAAACTCACTTTGCTGGTTTACATTGTAATGGTACTGTCAATGCAACATTGTAGGTTTGCCTACACCAGAAACTGAGTATATCTAGGGCTGTTCACTGACCTAAAACCAAGTGGCTTACAACTTCCTCCATCCTTAATATTAAGCTCTCTTGACCTCTGGCAATGAAGATGAGGGAAAACTGGAACGGGAATACATGCTGATTGCCTGCTGGGAACTATCCCTGGCCTGACCTTACTCCAGAGTAATGCCTGGAACTTGCCTGGGACATCACTCCTTGGCTTTGCCCAATGCATTGCCAAGAACCAGTCTAAAAATTAAACAGTATAAAGACAAAATAATCCAGTACATAAGAATGCTCCTTCGCACTGTTTATTACCCCAGATATGGCATAGCTGGATTCAAAAATAAACTAAGAAACAAGACTTCCTTCAAACATCAATTACCAGTAATTACTCCTTGCCTTTGAGCCAGCCTCTGACAGCCTTCTTCTAAAAAAAAAAAAAAGAAAAAGAAAAAAGCCAAAAACCACTTGAAAAATCATACTTTTCCTTTCAGCTTTCTACACTGCCTAAAATATTTAAAACATTTCTTAGATATTAGATAACCTGTGTAGTACTGAATCAATTAATGGCTCCACTCTCTGACTCTTAATCCATGTCATACTGCACTCTCCTCTGAGAATAGCTTCACTGAGCTCAGTATAAAGCAAAACTGACTGTGAATGAGCTGAAAGAATTGAAGCCTAGAGCTATGTTTAAAAATCTGCCCCATTTAGCAACATGAGTCAGTCACATCATTAGCAATTCTTGCAATTTTTTCATTAGCGTTGTGATATTTGGCCTTTTTTCTAAAAGCTCTAGCTTAATCAAATCTCATGATTAGGCAAGAATTTTAGTGTTCACCTAAAGTTTCTGGTTCCCAGGCTGTGGGGCACGTGGGGAGGCAGGGGAGAATGGATAAAAATTGATGAGCCAGCCTAACACTTAGAAGCTCAGCATTTTATTCTAAAACAGCTACTCTCTGAAAGACTGCAGTCATTGCTTTCCTCAAAACCCTTGCAACAGCGTTAGATGCAAAGGGCATACCTTTTGTCCTTTTAGACAGGATCCAATGTTGAGAAAACACACTGTGAGGGCATCCATAGGTCAATATAAGAAATTGGATAGATTCTATGCATCAAAAAAGCTTATTAAGAAAGATGAAATGAAATAACTATAAACGTTGTAAATGTTGCATCTGTTAACATTTGAAAAATAAAAATAGAATAAATAAAAAAACAAAACCAAAAAGTCCCACAAATTGGCTTGTTCAGTTTAATAAACAATTCTTCCCTGAAATTAGAGAGGCTATGTAGTCACAGCAAATATAAGCAAAGGCACAATTTATCCAATTAACAATATATTGTGCCACATAGAAAATCTGCAAGCCAAGGGAAAAAAAAAAATTGTGATGATAGACACTTTCCAGATGATATTATCTGAAATGAAATACAATCTTAGCTCAAACGCAAGTAAAAAGCATGTATAACATTTAAATACATCTTCTCATTTGGAATATCAAAATGATGAAGAGAGAGAACACTTTCTCAAAATCAGCACTTGAAAATAAATATACTTGTACAAAAACAAGAAGCCTTAAAAATATCTGAAAGTAATCCAGATGAGCTAATTTGAACACAACTTTGCCTATGTTTTCCTTTATTTAAAGCTGCCTTGCCCCATCTCTTTCTTACACAAAGATCACCTCTCTGTATCTTTCTACAGAACCTTATAAATTATATTTGTAGTTATTCTCAAAAGCATTCAAGGCATGTGTGTACATTGCTTCATTTGGATTAAGCATTAATCCCATTAAATCAATCCCTTCTTTGTTCAAAGCATCAGGATTCAAAACCACAGGCACAGTCAGTTTTGGAATATCCTTTTCAAGTCAGACTTTTTATCTTAATCCATTTAAGTATACAGGAATGTAATGCAACCAAGTGCCCAAACTCTGTGAAACCTGACATTACTGGTCTGGCCAAAAGTATAATCACTAATGAGAAGCAATCAGAACAGTCAAACCTCTTTTTTATTTTTCTTTTCTTGAAAAATTAATTCACAAATTCATCTGTGAGCAGCTCTGTGTCCCTCTGCCTCCAACTCCCGCCTGCATCGCTAGAAGGAAAACTATACACTGTTCTGGTGTTACAGTATTAGCAGTGACAAACAACAAAGTGATCCACAAAAAAGACTACACTATCAATTTTGGTATTTACAAAGGGTATACACTTGTTTCACCTATATTAACTTTTATCATTAAATGTTTCAAATCTTCATATCAAGACAAATGCTTAATTATGCCAGTTTACAGTCAACATATGAAACTGCAAGCTCTGTATACATTTAGATCACAGTTTCATCCATAATCAAGTGCAGTCACTCACGCAGCGGCTACGGCAGCCAGCAGTACATGATGCAACATTTTGGCCAGGACACCAGCAGCACTGCTTAAATTAGAGCAAATAAAGACCAGCTCGGCTGAACAGATCTAGAAAGCGTTTATACAGAAAGGATACCAATAACCACCTCATCCTGTATCCTGTAACTCAAATCCCTTATTCCTGATGAAAAAGCTATGGATGTATCTTTGCATCTGAACATGTCAGATGCTGAGCAACATACGGACATAAGCACCATTAGTTTCCACCAACGTTGATGGTGGTCTTTCTGATATCACCAGCATCTTGCAAGCTTGAGCTCCAGACATCTACAGATCCTCAGCTGGTTATATCTTCCAAAATCTAGCACTGAAGAACTGCACAGTGCTGTCAGCTTTGAGCACTGTTTCAGTGGTAAGTTAAAAAGCAAAAAGCCACTTAAAAGTGTTTATGAAAGCAGTTTTCATCAGCTACAGGAAAAAAGCCTATAACATTTCCATAGGAATTATAGATATATGCTTAATGGGGCGAATGAGTGTTCCTAATTTGAATAATCATTTTTCATACGGTATCAATACACACTTCAAATTGTCTGAATGGCATAATCCTGCACAGCACGTACAGTGTTATGCTGTAATACCATCCATTATTTGACTTATGAAGCTTTTTAAAACTCTGAATGTTATGTTCCTGATTTGAGGGTAGCTTCTCTCCAGTTCTAATTAGCACTTTGGAGTAACTCCGAGGGGTCTGTAACAAGCTTTACTCCCCTTCCTGGTGCATGACGGGACCAATTTTTGGGATTTAATTAACACTCAGCAAAAAGCTAACAAAAGGAATATAGAAATGGTTTAGGAGTTACAAATTCTAATCAAATTAATTTCAAATCTTTGCTTGAGGAGAAAGATATGTATGATCTTAAGGTTATTGATAAAAATAATTATCAGCATCACACTGAAGCATGCAAAAACATATTTGTAAACATATAAGGAACATCTGAGTATGACTTGTAATTATTTCCTCTTTTTTATTCTCTTGCGCAGACACATAGCTGGGTACCTTGTCTCCTACCCAAAATATATCTGACCAGTAATATTCATTTTAACAGTGACAAGTACCAAAATACAGTTCATTTGTAATTCATTATGAAAAATGCCAAGTCACTAGGACTTGCACATACCTAGCCCCTGGGAAGATCATATGCATCTGTGAATTAAATTACTTAAAATCTAACAATTGAACAAGGTAAGAATGCTTCAACTCTTCCATTGAATACAGGTGTTTGGACAAAGTTCTTGATTTATGAGTTCTCTGATAATACCTTCTGGCTGATGTAATGTCTTCCTCCCATGTGACACCTGACCCCTGAGTAGCTCCCAATTTGAGTAAGCTCTTCTGGCTCAAGAATAGTCCCGTTGTCTTTATGACCAAAGTTTTACTGCTGTTTTTTTTCAAATGAACTCCCATGAATAAAGTTCTGTAAATCCTTTATATACTTACCGATATAAATGTATAGTGCTGTTCTCTAAAATGCTACTTAACTTATTCCACAAACAAAATCCAGTATGATGAAATCTCCTTTGAAGGAGACTGTAATCCTGCGCCAAGTCTCACCCTGTTACTTTACTAAATAGGACACAAAGAATGTTCTTCCTTTGGAAAGGAGCATCCCACTTCATTTTAACACTTACATTAGTAGACATGTTAAGGCAGTTTCCTAGGGCATTGGAACTTATCTTAAATGACAGCTACACATAGTCCAACAATATGCTACTTACGAACGGGATCAGACACCTGAGTGTTCTCCACTGTGGTAGTATTGGGACGGTATCTGCAGCACCACAGATAATGATGTGCCTGTTGGTTTTGGTTTGTTATTCCCCTCCAACCTTACATTCTTAGGAGGCTTAAAGAAAAATACAGTTAATATCCTTTACAAAATGAGAAGGCACAAAACCCAGAGAAATCTGTCACTAAAAAGCTCTATTAAAAAGAAACCTCACACAGCTGCATCCAGAAAGGTTTGATCTGGTTCACAGGAAGCAAGCTCTTTAAAAAAAAACAAAAACCATGCTAGTCCCATATTATTCTGGACATCATGGCTAAAACAAAACGTATTAAAAAAATACTCATATGTTTGTTTAAATGATGTATTTTGCAGATTCTGTAACTGTACCATGCACAAGCCTGCCAGGTATATGAATGGAAAACTCCAGAGGGGATGCAAGGGCAGACTGCAAGGTGCTATTCTTTCCTGATGTAGCACAGCCATGATGTTCGTGGGTTCACTTGTATTAGGACAGACAGAAAGTACTGTCAAGATTCTGGCTTACTGATTAAGACAAAGATTATCACCTACTAGCTGTACAGTAAGCCTAATAAACTGAAGGCTGAACTAGCGCATATCTTTTGTTAAAAAAAAAGACATCTGATTTTAAATAAAAGACTCAAGCTATAGAATAGTTTAGCATGTTTCTCAGTTAATTTCTTCAGGTACTAAATAGGTGTATCTATTGGGTACTAAATGGGTGTATCTATTAAAAAAAAAAAAAGGAAGAAAAAAAATCACATTCAAATTCCAATATCAACTGTTCTTATTTCAGCTTCTGGCAATTTAGTTTTTTCATATTTTAACTATTAGCTTAAAAGAGTTTGCAGCATTAGAGATCACCTCTTTGTAAAGCTACCATTAGTCTGAATAAGTAACATCTATCCTCTTTACAAAGTGGAATAGGCTAATTTTTCTAACTCATAACACTGTATTCTTACAGCATTTCAAAATTCCAGAGATTTAACTTCAACTATTCATTTGCAATATCTTATAGTAATTTCAGAAAAGTGAGAAAACTCAAGCACCTTAACCAAATTTCAATACTTGCAACTAGAAGTTTTAAAAAAGAAAAGGTTCCAAAAGCCTCAATTTTTTTTATTTATTTATTTTTTTTTTTTTTTGTGACAGATATTCTGGCTTTATCACTTGAAAGTTACAGAGTACAACACTCTCCCTCAAACCCACCAAAAGTGCTACAGCAGATGTTTTAGCAACAAAGTTGAAATACAAAAAGTTAGTACCACATAATTAATCTTGGAAACTCCTTTTTTACCTTATCTGTGCTAGTACTACAAAATATAGATACAAGATGCCTCTTTATACAAAATTAAGCTTTGACTGACATTTAAAATAATAAAAAAAAACCACACCTATATAATTCTTTTGTGAGGAAAAGAAGCCAACCTTAAGACTAATTAAGAACTGAAACTAAAGCACTGACTCCATCAAACTGTCAGAAAAAAGTCAGAAGCTCCAATTTATTCAAAACACAATAAAGGAAGAAAATTATTTTCTTTTCCTGACACCCCTTTTTTCAGCTGTATAAATGAACAGAAAGAAAGATAACTTTTCAGAGATGCTATCTCTGCTCAATTTTGTGGTGATGGATGTAATGATATCTCCATATCAGTAAAATATGGCCTAGGAAAAGCAGTACAATTTGAGATATATAAATGAATTATGCCACTGAAGTAAAAGGGGCCTGAAGTGATAATTAAATACTGTGTTACATACGCTTGTACATTACAGACAAGGACACATTGTGCAACCCTTACTTCCACTGGCGAACCCTTATAGGAGTAGTCTTATTGACGTCAATGAGCCTACTTACGTGGGTAAGAGCTCACTAACATGTGAAGAGTTGTGCAACAAAGCCCCAAACACGTCTCATTCCACACATTGTTTCAAGCTTTGTTCCTCAACCACAAGTTCTTCCTTAATAGTGTTAATAAAATTATTTCATTAATGTTACCATTCAGAAAAATGTGAGAACATACAACTTGTATCTGACATCACCTGATATTTCAGTTAAATACCAAGTAAGAGGCACACAAGAATCGCAGATTCACTTAGGCTGGCAGGCACCCCGAGAGATCGCCTAATCCACCCCCTGCTCAAGCAGGGTCAGCTACAGCGAGTTGCTCAGGGTGCTGTCCCATCAGCTTTTGAGTATCTCCAAGGACTGAGACTCCACACCCTCTCCAGGAAGCTGGTGCCAGTGTTCAATCACCCTCACGGCAGAAAGAGTGTTTTCCAGTGTTCAGGTGGAAATTCCCATGTTTCAGTTAGTGCCCATTGCCTTTTGTCCTGTTTCTGGGCACAGCCAAGAAGGGCCTGGCTCCGTCTATTTTACTTCCCCCCGGCTTAAGGTATTTGTACACATGGATAAGATCCACCTGAGTCTCCCTTTCTCCAAGCTGGACAGTCCCAGTCCCAATCATCTTTATGGCCCTTCGCTGGACTCACTCAGATATGCCCATGTCTCTCTTGTACTGGGGAGCACAGAACTGGACCCAGCAGTCCAGATGTGTCTCACCAGGGCTGGGTAGAGGGGCAGGATCACCCCTCTCGACCTCCTGGCAATGTTCTTCCTAACGTAGGCCAGGATGGTGTTGGCCACCTACGCTGTGAGGGCACACTGCCTTTCAACTGAAAGGAATTACAGGACCCAATGTTACAGGGATTCCTACTTTCTAGCAGGTGAAATAAATGAAAATACCTTCTACTGACTTGGATGTTAGCACAACAGAATAAAAAACAACATATGAGGTTGGCTGCTTTTCCACAAGCTTTCACTGGTGTGGCAACCCTCTACTCAGCAATCTTATCTGGCAAAACATCTTCCATCGATATTATGCTAGACAAGAATTCAAATAATTTATTTGTTACTATTTTAACATTTTGGCAAGCACAGTAAAACAAAGATGCAGTGTTTCAGTCAGGCTTCTAGTTTTCATTATAAAGCCTGAGCAAATGCCACAGAATCCAAGGCCAGTTTCAAAAATTAAAAATGAGCAGCTGCATCTTTTCCCTTTCCTCCTCCCTCTCATCATCTCCCCACCCTCTTTTGTTTGTTTTGGAGACAGCGTAGCTCACTAACATGTGTTCACCTCCAAAAAGCATCCTCAGAAGAAAAAGGTGGGGTGGAGGGAAAGAAGAGTTGGAAAGAGCAGAAGTGAAGAGGAAAACGGGAGAGATAGGAACAGAGAATTTGTGTTTGTCTAAGACTCAGGAAACACATGAAAAAAAACCATTTTGGTCTACATTCCCACGTTCACAGGATGGATGTTTCACGTTGTGCCTTTGCTATAAAGATTTATATAACCTTTTCACAGGCAAGGATTATAAAGTACTCAATGAGAAAGAAGTTCTAGTAGAATTGCTTCATCTTTCAACATAATTCAGCTTTGCAATAACCTGATTTTATCTAAAGCCTACTTGAACTTGACCATTGGCTACATTCAGAAAACAATTTAAAACTATAAAGATGTCCACTTAAGACAGACACTGTAATACAGGAAATTAAGACACATTTCCACTTGGCCGGTCATAAATTTTCACGTTAGTGCGTTATAGTTCTGGGGGCTGAGATTTTGATTTCTGTCCAGCACGCAGACCAACTGAAACAGTTCTCATGACGTTGTAATAGGCCCACTAAAAAAACATGTAAAGACAGAAGAAAAAGTCTGAAAACATACCTAAAAATCACATTGATAGCACATGAACAGACTGATCCACTGCCAAAAGCAGCCAGCTGAAAGAGGTATCATAAAATATGCAAAGGAGAAGTAAAAAAAAGAACTTCAAAAATTTCTAATGAGATAAAATAAAAAGATTTAACAAATAGGTAGCTTTCAACATTTTTAAACTCGTTCAGATTCACTCTGGGAAAGCCTCCAAGACTGCAACTTCTGTAGGCTGGATAATATAAATTTTAATACTATTCAATTTAACTGACAGTGACATGAAAGATCTGGAGAAAAACCCAGTGTACCCAAGATTAAAAAAAGTGACTCCATGTTGTACTGCAAGAAAAATGGCACTAGGATGTCTCTCAAGGACATTGTACCAATAATAAAAAGCAGTCATAAACGACAGTACAATTCTGATTCTCCTTTAGAACCCCTGTCGCATTATTTTACAGAGTAATGGGTTAGTAGTTTTGTTAACAGCAGTTTTGGGGACTTAACAGTGGTGGCGCTTTGTTCATGTTACTTCACAAGCTAACGAACATACCTGGCAGTCAAACTCATCTGAGTCCCCAGCACATCTTTCCAGCAAACAAAAAATCCTGTAATGCTTGTGCTCAAATGACAGTGACACACATACTGTAACTTCACTGCAAGATATCCAAGCTTACTGAGGTCAGTAAACAAAATATTTTCATAAGGAAGTTTAGTGTGCTTAGCATGACAGCAGCGGAGGAGATCTTAATTGTATGTATTTTTAATTGCAGCGGGTTGGCAGAGAGCAGTGAAAGAAATGAAAAAAAGAGGCAAGCGAAGGGCTAATGAAAAATGCATTGACTCAACGTTTTTAGGCACAGTTGTCTTCTCATGTGATAGGCAGGCTCAAGAAATACTGGATATATTATCAGGAGGAAAAGGTCACAGGGCTCCATCCATGACCACTCTTTCATCACGGATAAATGGGCAGAGTAAAGCTCAGAGAAAGCACAAATAGAAGATACAAGCAAACTTGAGGGGCATGAGGAAGAACACAGGTCAGAAAGAGTACAAAGACTGTATTCAGGAGGTAACAGAATGCAGCTTCTGCGTGGGCAGGCACCACACAGAACTGGAATGGGGAATCCACAAGGAAACAAGCTCAAAATTGACCAGGGAGAAAAAAACCACCCCAAACCCCAAAGTAACGGGTTTTGCCACAATCAGGTTATCCTGTCTACCTGCGTGAACCTTTATGTTGTAGCAAAGAGTAGGCAGTATGGGGGTGGGAATAAACAGCCAGGATTGAGGGAAGGCAGGATGTCTTCTCACAGAAACATTGTCCATCTCCACTGGTTTACAATGACTGCAAATCACGGCCTAAAACATGGAAGAATAAAAGCAAACCAACTGAGAGGCCACGTAGCTACACTGTAACTTGTAAATACAAAGCATACAGAAGAGATAAGCTAACTCACTTTTTGGATACAATAAACAAGTAACTCACATCACAACTCATTTGACAGAGTATGAATCTATTGTATTACAAAAAATGCCGAAGATTACTAGGTGTCTCCTGCACACAAAACTTGAGCTGTTCAGCTTTTCTGATCCGCAAAAACAAGAAGATGCAGGAAACAAAAAAAAAAGGTTTTCTGATCGTTTGCTCTTTGTACAACACTGTCATAACTATTGCACATTGTTTCCATGTCAACAATTACAACAGCAAGCTATTTTATTCTATGTAGTCTACTCTATGAAGCTCCTTTGAACAATTATTTTTAACAAAAGGAGAGGTCTCCTAACCTTGAAAGTCTGATTTGAAGATAGAATATATGATCCCTCTTTTATACACATAACAAACATGAATTTTAAAAAACTGATGGAAACTGTGAAAGGAATTGCCTGAACAGCCTTGGAAACAAAACCTCTCTAGACATCTGCAACACAACAAGCCAATGCGAGTGTCTCTACAACCCCCTGATTTAAAATGGTTGTTTACAAGTGTAAGAGCAAGGCTCACAAGTCTCGGTCAATGATTAGTATCTCTTTTGAGAATGATGTTTTACCAAGGACAATCTAGCTATTCTAAAACTGGAACTGATGAACGCTATTGTCCCTTTACCTCCCTATCTGCTTCCCTGGAAAGGCAATTCCACATTCTGTGGAATCTTCAGGCAGAGGGAGGTTGGATTTTACTTTTCAAAAGGTCTGCAGGCAAAAAGAAGCTTCTCTTTGACACAAATTTCTAAACTCTTCTGCTTATAGCTTTTCCTATGATCACTTAAAACTCCTTTAATAGCAGATTTTCACCAAAAAGAGCAGTGCTGCTTCATCTTCCACCCCCGACTGCATATTCCTGATACCTTTTGCAAGCTTTTGAGCAATTATGAGGTGAATCGCATGAAAAATCCAGCCTTCTGAAAACTGACGCAGCAAAGAAGTTTGATTTCAGTAGACATCTTCCCTGGGAGTAAAGAGAGTATTGAGGACATCCCATCTGATAGCATCCTATCTTGGTGTTACCTTAAATTAAACTCCACTTAGGTACTAAATCTGAATTTTGGAGGTATTGAATAAAAATTTTTAGTACTGGACTCACTGCCTCCTAGTACCTAAAGTTCTTCTCTGTGAAGAAAGGTATTGGTACCAGTTTTTTCAGTATATACAAAATACTTACTAAAAATATCCATATCTGACCCATTAGCTTCTTATAAGCAGATAGAAAGTAGAATTTCCAGAGAAACATAAATATTCCAACATCCTGAAATTTATTTTCATTCATAATCAGCATCAAAAAAACCCCAACTTTTGGTTGTTTACAGAAGAGTGTAAATTGGGGGCTTTTTTATTGGTTTTTCATTTTATACAACACAACAAATAGCTCCAGTCACAGCAAAATCATATACTACTTAATATTTACAGTATTTAGAATTCTGAAAAATGCAAAATGAATTATTATGAAAAATCTTTCTAATAGAACTAACATTTTTTGTACTTTTATTTCAACAAAGCTGCATTTTTCAGAACCTACAAGTGAACGGTGAGAGTCCACGTCTCCTGCCATTTAAAACTATTATGCAATATGCAGACATGTGCTTGTCTTTTTATCTTCTCCTTACTAGAAGCACAGGACTGAGCTGGATCTTACTAATCAATTTACTTGGCAAACCATAAAGAAAAAGATGTTACAAGCAGCACGGTCTCATAAAAACAAAAAACCCCACAACTGAGCTTCCTTAGAGTCAAACAAAAGAAAAATAAGCCAAAATCAAGCAGTGTTTTTCAACATAAGCAGGCTACCTATTCAGGTTGAAGATGCCACCCAAGAGACACAGACACTGCAGTCAAAACTGCCATTTAGGAACTGTTTTGTGCATAGCTATTCCTTGCTGAGCACTTACATATTTCATTGTAAACTTCTAAAACTTTAAGAAATCTGTTAGTAAAAACTATCATTTAAAAATAAAAAGATTAAAACTCAATCCATTTTTCCCTGTCCACTCAAAGATTTATGAGCAGAGTTATGTGTGGATTAGCAATTGCAGCTTTTCTTCAGCAAAAGAAGTACTTCAGCAAAAGAAGTCCCGAATATTAACCCATGTGAGACATGAAGAATTAGTGCATTTTATTGATGTAAAGAATACTTAACTTGAATAACCAATTTAAAGAAAAAAATCCATTTTCCATACAGTCCAACAAGTACCAGGTAAAATTAGTCCTTCGATACTTCATTTTTGGAATGAAGTATAGAAGTGGAAAACACAGGGTAATTTTTTTGTAAGAGTTTTTTACTTTAAGAAAATTAGCAAATTTTAATCCTTGGATCTCTCCAGTTAATGTGAAATCCATTTTGAATTTTGAATTTAAAGCGTTTTGATAAAGAATATTAACCTTTTTGTCAGCCATAAGACATGTAGGGGATACTTCCCAAACTTACAATTACCATGAAAGGAGAACGAAACATTTTGGAGGTGGGAGTTGGTTTGGTTTTATTGGGTTTTTACGCTAGACAATAATATGAACTTGAAATGTCTTCTTTGGAAATCTATTGTGTTCATCAGCATTTTCTTTATCCCAAAGAACTGATGTCCTAGATGTTCATAAAAATGTTCATATAGCACAAATTTTCTACAAAGAGGGGGGGGAGGGGGGAAATCAGCTGAGATTGTAATTAATCCTCATAAGAAAACAGCAAGTTTTAACTAAGCAAAGTTCTAAATCTAAGCCATCAGTGCAATATCCTACTTCTCCCGATGTGGTGTGCCATGTCTCTGGATTTAAAAGATAAATTAGCAGACTAATGGCCAATATTATATTATTTCAAGTTATTATAAGTACAACATAGCAACTTACTGGGTTTCTGTTTAGTGGCCATCTTCAGGTTTTTTAAAAAAAACATTAAAAATCCTTCCCAACAGGTCAACTGCAAAGAGATTCCTTGAGGTGTATCTAGGAATACATGTAAATGGGAACAGGCTTTTCTCCTGTTATCCAACCTGAGAAAACCATTTTCTACTCTGCGAAGAGAATCTCTGTTTGAGCTTTGCTTTTCTTCATGCTCAGGGCATCCATCTACTACATCTTCTGACCTATCTTAGTTTCCTCTCAATCAAAGAAACTCAAAATGAAAAACCTCAGGGAACACTATCACTGCTTCTGTGACCAGAGGGTTGCAAAGGGGTGCCTAAACATCTAGAAGAATCTGAAACTATGGATGTGGTCAGTACGTTGCTAACATAGCTAACAGGAACAATCAAAACCACCTCTTGATATAACAGCCCAGTAGCAGGAACATCTGCAGAGAAGGTAGGATGTGTAGTATCATCATCCTCTGTAGCCAAAGCTATTTAAACCAACATCTTTTAAATCCCTGCAGACTGCCTTGACCAGCATGCAGTGAGGAGCTCTAGTTGGAGGGAGGTAAGTTTTTGAATCAGGTCACAGTCCTTCCAGACATCGAGAAGTGCCGAGAGCACAGTATTCCAGCACAGGGACCACAGCACTCTGCTGGCAGAGGGGGGAACACCCTGGTCCTGTTTTGGATGCCCATGTTGGAAAGATATCCTGCAGCTACAGTCATAAACATTGCAAATCCAGAGACAAAATACAGTTCTTTTGTTCTCAGGACCTAGTGCTCCCCTTCACTACCCTCCACACATGCCCTCTAAAAAAAGAGAAATTCAAACTTTTCGCTGTAGGAGGCCACTATTTCAGAAAGTTACCGTACAACCATTCCACACACACACTAGAACAACTATTCCCTTGACAGAGCTTTAATGAAATTGATAGAAAACTACCAAAGGATTAACTTCTTATTACTAAGGGTACGTAGTTATGCTTGTCAAACTAATATAGCATGTGATAGGTTTTATAGATTTGTCTGCTTATTCTATTATAAAAAATGCATAAAGCTGATTTCATTTGCACTATTAAGTAAAAATATTAACTGAAACATTACAGCTATGGTTAGAAGGTAGTACATATGGGTCATTTAAAAAAAAAAAAAGCGGTAGAAATGGAAATATTGTGGGCTGGTGTGATGATTAAATCATGGCAAGTGAAAGAACAATCAGAAGTATGTTCAGTCATATTAGCATAGCAGAAGCTTTTATTGTGGATCACAGCAACAAGTTGGTAGCTGTAGAGAGTTCCCATTTCAGAAGACTTCTGATTTGAGATGAGGTAGTAGGAACACACACAGCTTGTTTTGGGGAGCATCAGAAAGCAGCTAAACAGTTGAATTCAGTATACTAAAATCTGGCTCTGTTTTGAATACAGAGAAACCTTGGCAGAATAGTGGCATGTTTGTTGGAACATTAAAAGTGAAAGTGTTCTTTCTGTTCAATCAGATAGAACAGCAGAGTAAAAGCATCAGAAGATACACACAACTCTTATGTCCGCTAGAACACTGATTTCGCCTTGCTTTTATATGTCTTAGTTTCTTTTAAATAGCATAGTGAAAAATACATCTTAATTAGAATAAAAATTACAGCAGCAGCATATTCAGTCACAACAATACAGCCAATATCATGGTGCCCTGATGTTCAAAGTTTTCTACTTCAGAACAGTGATACTGAAATTAAGAGAAGTGTCTTCTCTGTTTAATGGCTGATTTATTAGAAACAGCATCTTCAAAACATCCTCAGCTTTTCTTTGTGAAAAATAGATTGCCTTTGAAGACAGAAAAAATGATGTTGCAGAGGTTTGTATACTCTTTAATGTCACTCTTTTTTAAACAACATGAATCTTGTCATAAGTAATAACTAGTTCTTACAGTTTTGTCCTCCTGCATTTCCTATATTTCACTCTATCATGCTGTAAAAAACACTGGATAAACTTTAATTTTTAGGGTCTAGAGTTACTGCCTTGTTATTTCAAAATAAAGCATAGATCTCTCTTAAAAATGAAATATAGCTTTTCCATGTTTGCCTGAAAATAGTTTATTTTCATTTAAATATCACCTTGATGTGCTATAAACATTAATTAATGAAACCCACAGACATTCAAGAATATCAATATTATTATCATATCAAAGAAACAGAGAGGTTAAATGATTCCTGCACTTTGTTTTCCTCTAAGTTTGGAGGAGTTCAAATTACTACTACTTCATTATATGAAATAAACTCATACAGCTTTAAAAGCTTGTAATATTCCTGACACTTAAAGATGAACTCAGGAAAGTATTTTATTCTTAATGTTATAGCTATACACTTATATCGAATAAGGAATACTTCAACATCGTCTCTTACCAGAAGCCTTATATATTATTTACAACTCCTAAGACAACATCTAACAGTATTTATACTCGTGTATGTGATGGCTTTGCTCTACATACCCTGCATAAACATTTGCAAATGCAATTTGTGTCAGGTCCTTTTAATCTCCTCAAGTACTGTCTGTCTGCCATATTCCCAAACAAATAGTTAGTACAGATAAAATACTGGCTGCTCATAAGCACTCATCTCTATTAATTTAACAATATGCTGTTACTAACAACAGAAGGAAGAAATGTTTTTTGCAGGCAGTGACCAGCCGGGTTACAAAGTTACAGAGTAGTCTGCCCCTATCCAGAAACTGTAGATGCTGACTTTGGTCTTGAGTGTAGAAAAAAGCTCAACAAAATTCAAACCTTTGCTGCCACATGAAAAGCACCTGTAATGGCGCTTGGCATGGCAGAGATCAATTTTCATTCTTTTTTCTTACTTTACTTTGCTTCGCTGTCAAGTATACCAGTGAGACTGAGTCCAGGCTTCAATGATTCCCCTACCCTGGTTAACTCACTACTTGTAAGAAAACAGAAGACGATTTCTTTCGATCCTTTTCTTCTACTTTCCACATTATCATACACACAAAAATCTATCCTGAGGGCTCAACGCCAGTCAAACTATCAGTTTGCCCAGTACAGTCCTCAGTAATACACAGAGTTGCATGAAAACACACAACTCACGTAAGAGGAATACAGTTTTTTAAATGGTGTGTGAGGGGCCTTATGTTAATGATTCTTCTGAAAATCTCATTTTTATAAGTTCAAAGCCTTCCCATTAACTTTCACTTGAATCAATGGGAGTTAACTGTAATGTCACCATGTGCAGTCCAGATTTTCTGTGCTACTTGTCCAAAAACAATGTATTGAAAATACTCAGAGCCTAGTGATATTTCAGATCACCTATAAACTCTGAGAGCAGTGACAAGTTTTCCTTCTTTCCAGTTCACCCCAAAAGGCAGACATATAATTAGTAAAACCGATGCAGTCTGAAATACAGCAACGATTCTACGAATGTTTCTAAATCTGTATTGCATTAAATAGAAATATAGAACAAATCTTGTTTATGTCTAGATTTGTGAATTCACTTATAAATAATATCGAATTTTATACCTGCAGAAGATTATACATTCTCAAGGAAAGATTCTCTTTGATGAGACAGGAATACGAATAAAAAAACCTTACACTAAAGGGAAATCTCAATGCTTCTGGAAAAACAAAATTGTTCCCACAGATGTCATATTCACAAGAAAGTACCTTGATGCTTTTAGCAAACACCATGTACTATGACAATAACAGGGATTTAATTTGTGACTTGAAAACAGTAAAGGACAACAAGCCAAATTTGAAGCGATTATAACCTAACATAAAGATGTCAGGTTCTTTATCAAGTTTTTTAAAGCAGGTACAGCCCTTTAGAAGCCTAACAAACATCTATTTCTTTGACAGTCATGCAACCTGCTCAGGTTCTTTTGTAAATCCTACTGCTTAGTGGACAGAAAGAATTGTATGTATTTGGATAATTCATACCAAGTTATAATAAAGTACTGTAATAACATCCTGGCTTTCAAATGATAAAAGGAAAACTGTCAGTTTAAATTAATTTAAATCATGGCTGTCCAAAACTTTTCTTTTTAACGTGCAGGCAGTGCAAAACAACGGCTAGAGGCTCTAGGCAACAAATGTCCCATCACTGCTTTCCTCTAATCCACACATTCCATTCCTTCAGTCCATGAAGTTTGAGCCTGCCTGTGTGCAATTGTAACCTCTCACCTTATTTTGAAGTGAAATCTCCTATTACTCCCTCTTTCTGTTTTAAGGTATTTTCTTCAGAAGTTAGTAGAGGCAGAAAGAGTATTTTTGCCATCCACTGAAAAAACCCCAGCCATCAGGGAACTGCACATTCAGCTGCTGCGGCTGATTGGCCTGAGCCTTCTGTAGGGCACTAACCATCCCAAAACATCACCCACCTTGCTGAATGCTATTTTGAACAGCTGGATTATAAGCATTGGCGGCCTGTCTATGTCCACCAAGATCATATGCAAAAACATACCTGCTTTCTCTGAAACTCGTGTTTTACAGTTACATCCATCATTTTGTATCAGAATAGAAGCAATAATGCACTCCAAATGTGCACTACAGTATCCCTTCCATCAGGCCTGCTTGATACACCTTTATTTACAACTAAATTGTTTCCTGCCCAGACTTCTGCAATTAGTAAAAACATAAAGCCAGAATTTTCATTTTTACTACTACAAAGCTTCTAGAGTTAAATCCTTATTTTTATAGATTCAAAGTTATACGATAGAGGTGATCAAAATAAGGACTCAATTACACAGTAAACAGCACAGAAACATACAATAAGAGAAAACCTTTAAGTCTCTCTCTCTGCTCTAAATCAAGATCTAATAAGTACCCTCTTCCATGAAAGATATGAAATATATGTAGCAGAAGAAAAGGTTTGCATGTGCTGTCAAGTCCAAGACCAAATGACTAATAATTATTCTTTGAGAAACATTGTTCATTTTGTAAAGTAATCCCATTATAATAAGTTAAGTGCGAGTTCCCCATTTCAGTTGTGATAATGCACAGAACAGCATTAAAACTGAGATGAAGTTCTGTAGGTCACCATAGCAGCTCTCAAAACGAGAAGCAGAAAAGCCTGAAACGGTACAGAAGAAGGAAGGAGGAGAGCAAAAAAGGGCACAAGAAATGTTCAGCTTGTCATCACAGAGTCCACTACCACATCCAAGTCAAATAATGATGGACAGCTATTATTGGTTTCCCTTCTGAGAACTTGGGAATGCCTCTCGGAGGCATAGAGGAAGCATGCCAGAGCATGGAGGGAAAACGTCTCACCCATTCCCAAACAGTCTCGTTGTGCCACAAACATTGCTTACAGGAAGCAGCTCTTCTCACTGCCCGGGACAGTGATAACAGCACAGCCTGGCACAGCCGCAGGTATGCAGTGCTTGCTCTGGGAAAAAGCAGCAGCAGGAGGGAACCAAAACCCCATACTGACTGGAAAGGAGAAGGCAGCCCCCACAGAATGCACACCCCAAATACAGAGATCCAGAGTTCCATCAAATCCTACTGTATCTAACTTCAAGAAATGTTCTTCACCTGCTATATTCCTATTATGCAATGGGTATACAGCTATATAAAGTGTTTGTTCACAGTTAACCTTTCTGCAGTTATTAGTTCAGCCTTAAGTGCTCAATTCATTTATAACTTCCCTCTGGGTCTAATGGCCAGGCTTCTTCTAAGGAACATCTTGGGGTTTGTTTCACACGAGCTATAACACATTCTAGATCTCACAATTTCTGATTTCTTGTTTGAAGTGTAAGACATTTTTCCAGTTATTCTGCATAATGTAACTTTCATCCTCCTCCTTTCACGCCATGCTGTTTGTCCTCTATTAAGATTATAAAACATTCAGAATGTTACAAATATATTACTAAACCATGCTTCCCACAAAAACCTGTCTTTTTAAATAACCGAATTATTCAAAAAAGGGTTTGATCAGAGAGATTCAGAATCTGTTTTAAAGTTGCTTTTACTCAGAAGAGAATTATTTCATGAATTTTAAGTAATATAAGCAATACAAAAATCATTATAGCAAAAGCAAAAGAAGAGTATGGAGCCTGGTGCTTCCCTTAAAGACAATGAGATCATGCTGCTGACTATAATGAAATCCATTCCAGCCTCCAAATTGCTAAAGGACCAAAATTATATAATTACTCACATTAAAACATAATTATCTTTTCATGTTATTATTAAAATGATGCTAACTGATAAACAGAGAATTTAAGTTATTTTGTATTTTATAAACATTAACATTTCACGAGTATAAAGTATTTAGAGTCACATTACATAGGAAATTAATACTATGTATGACAGCTTCCCACTGAGGACTTGTGAAATGTTTCTGATTTCAAAATAATAATCGCAATTCTTTCCAAAATTATCTGAGGATAATCATCCTTGAATCCCTAGGGTGAAACATCATCCTGCTGAAGTTGGATGGTGAGATTTGGTGTCTATTAATTACAGTGTCTACCTGTACTTCCTCTTGCAAATTTTAAGCAGAAGAACATATTTGTCAGAGAAAAGTTCTCTAAATATGACAACTGTTAAAATATACCAGTATGTGTAAAATATTTGGATTTCTCATTTAATATTATTTTTGCTGTCAATAGTTAACTCAAAACCAGCCTTTTAATTCATGCTTCATAATACAGTCTCTTTAATAAGCTTCTACAGAAAATACAGTTTATAGAAACCACAAGCAGCAGAGGACTAAGGGAATGCCTCTCCCTTCTTTTCCATAAAGAGGATCTGCAAAACACTTTTGATAGATTTTTTCTTGACAAACAAGTAAGTATACAACAACCAGACTGAGAAGGGGAAGAGAGCTAAGAGAATCCTTCCCATATTAATCACAAAATAATGCCCAATTATTTTGCAGGTGAGATGGGAGAAAAACACTGTATATTTGTGAAAGTCACTACATAATTTATTTCTAAATAATAATTTCCCCAAAAAGTCAGAGTTGCATATAATATAAACCACTCCATTCTGACTTCTCGTGCAGCCAGAAAAAAAAACTCATAATGGATCACTTGATGCTCAATTTCACTTCAGGTTAAGTTAGATAGCTCTTAAAACAACTACATACTTGAAAAGGCACATAGTCTTCCACAACAAATAATACTTTATCTAGTATTCTCATCTTAAAATTAGACTGCATGAACTACAAATAACATGAAGTCCCAAAGTTTCCGACACACCTATGTATTCAATCCTTACAGAAATTAAGCATGTTTAATGCTGTGCTTCTAACCCAACTCAGAGCCACTGAGGCACTAATCTTGCAAGCTCTTCCTGATCAGCTGAATTCAGCTGAATTTTGCAAGCATCATCTACATAGCCAGATGAGTGCCAGCCCCAAGAGAAGTTATTTTTTCAGATAACCAAAACACTACTTTGAGCAGCACTAAGAGCTAGCATCATTCTCCAATTATGAAAAGCTGTTTTGCAGCAGACTTTCACATCTGGCATTTTAAACATACGCAGACAGACAGACACACACACATGCACTTCTGAGGCAATTTTTATGGTCTATGGTAAATGAAGTTCTACAAATGGGTGATAAGATATACGGCTTTATACATAAAGAAGCTGAAAATGAGTCCAAATATTTTAATAATTTCTGTATAACACCTGTAAGATGGCATACATACCACATACGCTGATGTTCTCACTGAAAAAGACATGTTAAAGTTAGCATCAACCCCATGCTTCACAACACAGACATACCGTCTTCAGTTAAGGTATCACTAAAAGTGGAGACCCAACAGTTGTTTGAAGCATCCCCTTAGTCCAAAAAGCTTTGGATAAGGAATTGAATCGTTAGCTCATGTTAACCCTGTTAGTGTTATTCAGCCACTGCTTCACTATGAGTGGCAGCAATACTTCAAGGCTACCTCTAGCAGCCTTAGAGGGGCTTCAACAACAGTAGCCACTGCAGCGGCTACCCAAGCCTTTGATGTTGCTGATTAATTAGGTCATCCTGGCACGTCTGATTTGGATTTGGCTGTACAGAACTGTAAAATAAATTATCACTGTGTATTCCTATGAACACATCTACAAGTACACTGAAGTGTAAAAAAAAAAGAATATATACATAAAAATTGCAAATTAATGCACATTTAAAACATTTATAAAAAGATGAGTGTATCATTTTCAAACAAAAAGCCTATATAAATATACAAACATAAGCATGATTATGAAACATGTTCAATTTCCTCTTTCAAAAGTACTACAAGACTTAAAGCTCTGAAGTCACTTAAGAAAATGACCTCATCTTCTAAAGGTTTCAACATTCAGCAATATTCAACAAATAATTATTTTGTTAAGAAAAATTAACAGGAGAACATATAACACTTTCAAAGCACAAGCATATCTTTCAAAATCTGAAGTACTGGAACTACAATTTAATACAGATGGTCAAACAATAAGGACTATAAAGATGAAGAGAAAAAATAGAAGAGGTGAAAGACTTCAGAGAGCAGTATTATTCTTTTATGTTTATTATGGAATTGTTTTGGCAGCTAACTCTTCTTTTTTTATTCACAGATTTAGACTTTGTGATTTTTTGTTTTTGTTGTTGTTGTTCTGCTCCACAGTAAGATATTAGCTTCCTGAGAAGCTTCATATAGCTTTAAACAGCATTATAACTTGGGCTCGGCTATCATGCTTTACAAACACTACACACCGTATTGTGTGTCTGATGCTGCAAGTACAGTCAAATATACATCACGCATGATGAATTAAACACACTTTTTTGAGCGGACATCTTTTCTTGCCAAACAATTCAGAAATAACACTAAATAGTTTAAACAGACAGAACTCTGGCCTGAATTCAAGACAAGCAGCAAGATGTTAAAAAAATATCTCAACAGAGCTGCCTTTTGCAGACAAAGAGCCTTTTTTTCCCTCTTGGCACAGAGGTTTGGGACGAGAGCCAAGGTGCTACTTATCAGCTGTTTGACATCAGGGGAGGACTGCGTGCGTCAGTGGACCCAGTAGGGACCCCTGGCTTATGGCAATGCACCATGTGGTTCTTATCTTATCAGTTTGCAGGGTCTGGCACTTCAACCACTACAGTGTGAAAAGAAAAGGAAGAAAAAAAAAAAGGGGGAAGGAAGGAAGGTGTGTATAACTTGGAGGGAGGAGGTCAAAGGGGACTTGTGAGCCAGGTTGGACTGCAGAACAGAGCCCAGATTATACTTTGGCCGACTGCACTGTGTACAGTTGCAGAAAACCCTAACACAGATTTCTCCTGCTTTCCCCGTACACTCATAGGAGAGAGGAACTACTTCTTCTCATTTGGTTTCAGAGAAGACAGAACAACGTGCGTGTTGGGGGACAATGCTTCCTTTCACACACAGCTGATAGAGGGGGTTGCCAGAGAAATGAGGAATATGATATACTCATGAAAAAGCTTATCAAGGTAAGGGCATCTTCCAGGAAATCTCTGAACCAGTGCAGTTTCTTATTGCAAACAAGATTTAAACAGCCCGGATTATTTCTTCAAATGCACAGCTTCAGCAAGATTTATTATAGCAAATTATTCTCAGGTACAAACAAGTCTTATGATACAGTACAACTCCAAGCTTAAAACTTGATTGCACAAATGAACCTTTGTATTTAGTACTAAGAAAAACACTCACCCAGGAAGGCAATCATCAAGTAAAACATCTGCTTTCCAAGTTTTATTCCAACTGAAAAATTAATATAATTGCTCAGAAAAATATGATTTGTCTTACCCTACCCTTCCTACACAATGTGTATGAATCAGACAGCAAAAGAAAAAGTCACCTCCTTCAGATTAATTTCCTTAAATTAAGCACTATTCTACCTCTAAAACTGCATCACAAGGTATAAATTACAAGAAAAAATAAGCAGCTGTTAATGTATCTGTGGAAATTAGTGGGTTTGTACCCCTGACCAACCCTTATAATTATTTCCAGGTATTTCCCAACAAAAACTTTTCATCTTATACTGCAGCAAGCCAGACTAACATCAGTACAGAACAAAAGAGAAATGATCAACACTTGCACAGAAACCTTGTTCACTAAGGATTCAGCAGAGCTCCAACAACACACCCTTGCTGAGGACCAGGACTGGGTATCCTGTCATGGACTTCTGTTCACTCTAATAAAGATTCTAGTTTTGTTTCTTCAAATTACTGTTTTCATAATCTGTATCATCAAAAGTTATGTTTTGCTGCATACAATCAACCTGTGCTTCAAGTTCCATTCCTTATGTTATGTCAACTTTCTGAACCACAATAATACTGTGTAGTCTGTGGTACAATCATTCATCTGAAGAGTCGATATGCTTTTATGGTCAAAATGCACTAGCAGAAATGAAAAATTAAATGAAAACACATCCTAAGCCTTTATAAACATTGCCAGTAGGAGAATAAAATATGCTCTGTGAGTTTAGTGTATTTTAGGGAATTTTCCAGTGCAAGTAGTACACTTTCTTCTCCAAATATGACCTATTTATTAGGTAAATACCAATAATGTATTCCTACATAAAATACAGAATAAAAATTTATGATCGAGAATCCTGACATTTAAAACACTGTCTATAGAGTGAACTACCACATAACTACTGGGTTGCTATGAATATCTATGAAGTTACCACAATTTGATTTTTACTATTCCAATTTATTTTTCTTATTTGTTACTTTATTTTGGTCAAACCAGTCGTTGCTTTATCAGGTTTAGGAGACAAAGAGAGAGAAAAATAGAATCAGAAACCTGAAGAGAAACATCACATTTAGACACTAATCTGCCGTCTAACCTTTACCAATGGATTTCTGCGCTTGGATGAAGTCACGGCTGCACTCATCTCAAAGGCTTGTGCGTATGGACTGGGATACAGAATTGGTGGCTTCCAGCGCATGCTGTTTCCCATTGAGTTATATGACAAATACAGAAGTTATTGGCAGTGATCAAAGATCACGTCATGCGGGATCACATGTCTCCATGTGGCACAGGACTTACAGAAGGTAAGTTTCTTAGTGTGATTTCTCAAGAAACAGCACTCTTTCTAATGCAATTAGAAGACACAATTGACAAATGAATTGTAAGTGTAGTTACAGACCTATGACACACATACAAAAACACTGGATGATATGCTTCATTAGGCAAGAAAAACAGACACATATGAAAAAAGGAATGTGCATCATCTCTGAAGACCATATCTGTCACATTATGTGGCTGCTCAGGTGCAAAAAGGGCCTACCTCATATCTGCATTTTGCAACTCCCCCTCTTCTTGCTTTTTTGGAACAAGACAGTCACCAAGATCTCAGTGCAAAAATACAGTATCAAGTCATTTTATATAAGTTGATTTAAGAGATTAAACTTAAATCATATACCAATGCTTGGCCAGCTGTTAACACAATTAGTTTTTTTTTTACATAATTCAATCAGACCACAGGCTCTACACAATGCAAATATATGTTATGTACTATTCACGTGTGGCTTTCTTCAAACATGAAAGCTGATTTGTTTTTATAATAAAGAAAATTCAAAGCTACATCCAATGAAGTCAATGACCAAATTCATGTTTGGCTAACATTTCCCCTGGCCCCTCAAGTCCTGCGGAAACAACACAGGCCTTGAAAAATGGACCGGATGACACTCCTTGAATTCTCTCATTCAATTTTTTTTTTTTTTAAACTGTATTTAAATTCTAATTAGTGAAAACATTATCATGTCTACCTAAGATTAGATGCCACAACTGGCACATTCTCACCCAACAAGCTTCTATTGTTTGTATTGTAATAACTTAGAGAGAAGCACCTCAATTTCATTTTCAGCTTCAGATTTTAACTTGCTGTCAGACACAAAGAAGTTGGTTTAGGAATTCTGCTGTTGTTGTTTTGAGGTTTATTTTAGGTTTGTGTTCAGATTTTTAGGGGATCTTTTGGCTTTTGCAGGGATCAAAAAGAGAAACAAAAGTAAGGAGGAAGAGGAAGGAAGAAGAAAAGGGATATTTTTTTTTTCCTCAAAAATAACAGAAAACTAGAATTCAACTTATTTACAGGGAAGGAGTTGCTGTTCACGCTTTTCATATGACTTGACTTCATCAAGTAGTTCCCCTCCACCCTTCTACCCCAGGAATACGAAACAAGAACAGGTATAATATTTTTTCTGGAGAGCTCAGTTTGGGACTGGAACTCTGGATCCAGACTCTGAATCCACCACAGAGGCAACCCCACAGAAGGGCACATAAGACATTTCTTACTGTGGCTAGATTCCTTGTCAGTGGAAGAAATATACTTCTGCCAACCACAACCCTATCTCCTAGAGGCAGAAATTCTGATGACACATTGGCTTAAACACCAGAAAGAATAAAAAAATCCAGCCCTCTGGTTCAGAGTGTGACCTGCCAGAATCCCACTAACGAGATTACTGGCGAGGCACAGTACAGCTAGGAAGCTTGTTCAAACATGGTCAATCTTTCAACACAATTACTTGTATCTGCAATCTTTGAAGAAGGACTGCCAAGCTTCACAAGGAGGTAGCAATTCTGGATTAAAACCACTGATTTTAAAATTAAACAGTTTCAAAATACTTATCAAAAAGTAGCAACCGAACTGGCAGAGGAGGGATACTTTTCTTAAGGAACAAAAATTGCTTCATCTCTGATTTTAATATAGAACCTGAAAAGATGTTACATTAATTTGTCTGAAATTTTAAACAGACCAAAAATTTACAGGGATTATTTTATATTCTCCATTATCAGAACAGAAAAAAAATATAGATCAGTAGCTAGAGTATTCATTCCTCCATTTAGGCGACAAGCTACATAGGGAGGCAGGGAGTGGAGAGCGTGTTATTTACTCAACTACTGAACGTTTTATGCAACCAAGTCAAATTTCAAGCTGAAAGAGAGGAACAGTTCTTTGGTAACCTGAGAAGCAATAAAAAAGTTTAATCTCCTAATTCTTGTGTCTGACCACAAAATACTGCTTCACTCTATACACCTTATTTTCGTTCCTGTAAAACGGATAGAATTCTTTTCATTCAAACTTTACTTGTACTTTTAGGGTAATATCCCAATACTTACACACTATTTCTACTCAGGTATTTAGTATAATTAAGTCAATAAGATCTGCTAACATGCTTAAAGATAATCACATTTGTAGTCAGCAAAAAGAAGGGCATCTGTTCCTGCTTTGCACAGGTTGAACATCCTATATAGCACAGCGGCGCCTTGATCTTGACCATGCCTGCTAAAAATACTCTCATTAAAAAAAAACCAACCACACCAAACAAAAACTTGCCATTGATCATTCTTTTATAAGCACTATCATTGATTCCTGTACTTTCCATGACTGTTTTCTCCAGTCTTCAAACTGCTAGGCAAATAATGGCTGAAATTAAGGCTCCCAACAGCCATGCAAGATGAATGACGCGATGCCCAAACTTTCCTGTCTCATTAAAGAAACTCCCTCAGACCTTAAGGCAATGCTGGTTTTTTTGACATTCTGATGTAATTCAGTTCAACAGCTTTACCTATGTAAATAGGAAAGCATTAGGAAACCAAAATTGCACAAAGAACATAAGTCAGAAGGAAAAGAATTATGTGAGCTGAAACGGCCAAAACAAAGGATTAACTTACCCCAGTTAAAGAGTGCCCTGAGAATGTTAACAACCCCATATAATATGAATTGTTATCTTATCCAAAGATAAGACATGTCCACAGCTAGAAGAATTATTTAGCATGGACTGAAGGAAAAAATTGTTTCCTTCATCATATCAAATTTCTTAAATGACTCCATACCATGAAATCCCTCAAAAGATCATAGCATGAAAGGTATGCACTTGGACAAACACTATCTCCCTAGAATAGGCTCAAACTACAATAAGAGAACAATGTAACAAATCGAGGTATAAACATGTGCTCTCTTTAAAACTAATGTAGGTTTGGGGGAGTTATTTTTGGTTTTATGTAATCACTTTTCACCCACAGAGATCTTGGTGAGCTTTGGCAAGACAAACAACTGTAGGGATGTAGAAAGAAATGACAAAATTCTTCATATATAGAAGGAATTTTGAGTCTAGTATGACCAAGTTGTACTTGTTTTTAAATATCAATTATGAAAAAAACATCAAGGATATGGAATTACTGAATATTTTGCTATTCTTGCTTTCCATCATGGACAATACTACAGAAATGGCAGAAGAGAGTCTACTGTGCTATTATTTTAACAAGTCTGACAGCATGAAGGTCTGCAATAAAATCATCTTTAAATAAAGCAACATAAAAAAGAAAGTCTTTTATGCAGACTTAGTAGTATCTGTATAATCCTATGATTTTATCTTCATTGAACTAGTAAGATGGCCCCACAAGACACTAGTATGGGAAACTAGGCATATTATAGGGTATATAAGGATGCAGTGAATCCTCTATCACTATTTAGGCAAAATGCTTATACCTCCACAAAATTCAGTAAAGCTACCTAGAAGGGTTACTTTCACAAAAAAACCATAGCTGTTCATAATTATGACCACTGTTTTCAGTTCTAAGTAATATAAAATTTCAGATTGCCTTAACATCCATTCCTTCCTATTTTCTCACGGAGAAATATAGTTTATAAGGTTAAAAGCCCAAACTAAATATCTTGCTTCAAGACAATTTTAAAAGGACTGAAAGAGCACTCATATAAAAAACACTAGCCATTAAGCGTTCTGATAACTAATTTTTTCCACCTTAACAAAACGTCTTCTAAAACAAACAATTCTGTCTTTACTTCACCACTGCCAACTAACAGATAAGGTTCCAGACCAACAATATTGTATTATTTGACTCTATATTGTATGCCCAAATTACGCTTTTCTGGAAATTTAGACCCTCTGCACCCTAGAAAGTTTGGCAAAGAAAAAAATAAATCAACTAGACTCCTGTGAGCAACCAAAATACTCCAACAGAACATTCCCAGCCGGCTGCCTTTGCTTGGGCAGTCTTCACAACATTAGGTCAGCTCAGCTGAAGAGACCTGGCCTTGTTTGTGGGCACTCTTTCATCCCATGCACTGCCAGCTAATGTTTCCCTTAAGGGAAAACTTTCCCAGGACAGCCAACACTGATGCAGCACCACTGCAGAACACGCTTATATCCTCTCAGTGAACTGTAGCCATTCGCAGTCAAATTCCACAAAGCTCTATTTCACCCTGTTAGTTTTTCAGTTCTTTTTCCCTTCATATGGAAAACACAATGACATACAAAAACCCAAAAACTCTCAAAGAACACTCTCTATACATAAACATTCCCTATGCAGAGGGAGAAAAACAAACTTTTTGGCATTAGTAATGCAACTGTATTAATTGCCTTCTATTAACCGTATCAATTACAGTTCAATTCTACTGGAACAATGTCTGTACCTCATTCTTAAGAGTTCTTAGTGGTTGGCTGATCTGGTACTATTTTTCTGGCCCCCTTTTTTTTTTTTTACAGGCTTTTGCCGAGAAGCTCCAGGCTAACTACAGCGTATCATCCAGTACCTTACTGGATGCCCACAGTGATAATACCATCATAGTTCAAAATGACACTGAGCTGCTCACTTCAGGGACAAAGTGCAAAGTTAAAATTTACTCATTTACCTATCTGAAATACACACAGGGATTGTACTATTCATAGTGATCTCTGCACTGAGAGTTTAATATTTACCCAGAACACTTATTTCTGCAAGGAGACTGCATTGCCTGTTCATCACCGGAAAAAGCGTTTTACTGATACAGATGCATGAACATTCCCAGTGCTAGTACACTAGAAAAAGGTTTGGGTTTGTTCATAAACCTGTCAGCAGATTTGCTGGCAAAATCTAACAGCTTTTTTCAGACTCCAACTTTTGAGTGGAGAGGCACATGAGATGATGCTTACAGGATAAATTTTTTGTTCAAAAAATGTTTTCTGTACTGAAGTCTAGATCTCAAAACCTGAAAACATGTCAGCATGCGTCCAATTTTAAGTATTACTGATTTCAGCAGGCATATTCACATATCTAAGAAATTTTAAGTGACTCCCACACACAAATGTCTACAGCAGCACTGAAATTGTGAAAGGGATCAAAATTCTTGTACAACGATGACTTTTCATCGTCAAGTTTTAAAATAAGAAATCTTGCAAGCTTTTAAAAGTATTTTAAAGTAGGAAATGTAAGAACTTCACCTAGTGAAATCTAGCCACAGAACTGCAATGTTGTAGTTCCGCACTTAGGGCTTGTTTGTTTTTAAAGTAGCCTTGCTCTTTAGAGGAGAGCGACACTTGGGATTCAACCTGGCTTTGTTTTTTAGAAGGTTGGCTCTTCCTCCCAAATAAGACAGAGACAGATAATCCAAAACTGGGCCTAGCAATAGCTGTAGAGACTTTTCTCTGAAAGGTATGTCTCCCCTTGCAGTACTACCTCTCTGCTTCTCCAGTTAGACAATAAGGCCTTGTCTGTAAGAGCTTTGATAGGTGTCAGCCTTCCAGCCTCAATAAAACGAACTAACCCTTAGCCTTTCAGATCTGCAAGTTCTGGTGGTTTCTCTTTGATTTGTGGATTGTTTTCTTAAGCTGAGTGACAATTAGGTAGAAGTAATCAACACATTTGTCATGCGTGTTTCAAGTAGTTATGCCAGGCTCTCAAGTGTCTGTGGTTTATCCAAAAGGATTCCAAGGCAAGCCACAAGTGTTTGTAGCTGGGAACAAACATTTGAGGAGTGTCCAGATGAGCCTTTCAAATGTCTTGACAACCTTGAGAAAGTAGCATGTAATGACTCAAACTGCAGGTCTGGTGAGGACAAACACACGCAGAACTGTTCTGGGAGACAGACATCGATAACTGCTTGGGCCTCTCTGTAAAAACAGCCATACAAGTGGCAAGACCCAAGGAGACCCCAAAGGTTCACGTACACTTTTAATGGATGCTTCAAGCTGGTCACACCCTTGATTTCAAATGCCAACTCACTCATCCATTTTAAAGCCACGGCTCTTTATAGAACAGAAAATATACTGTGCTAAGAAATACTAGGCTGATACAGGTATACCACATGAAAAAATAAATTAGCCTTACATCTTAACGTAGGATTTTTTAATATTAAAGCTATCAATATTTTCACGTGAACAATGAGGAGGCAGTTGAGTTGAATTCAGGCCAATTACTGCAACAGAAATGCTCAGCAATTCCATATAAATCAGAGGAAAGTACACGTACAAAATGACAACAGGATTCAACTTCAAACACCCAGGATTTTACACACAAGACAAGCATTAATTTTTAGGTTATTCCTTTTTGAATGTAAGACAAAGAATAAAAGGAATACTTAGAGTGTGAAAATTATAGGACCTGCATTTGATTCAAGTTAACATGTCTTTAAAAGAAAGCATAGCAATTCCATAAGCTGATAAATGTTCTGTTATACAAGAGATGGATTTTTAACTCTTCAGACCCTGAAACTCTAGTTAATTGCATGTTTGGTACCGTTTTGTCCTTTAGAGATTATGTCCATTGCTTAGTCTTACACTACATTCCATGTTTTCTCTTTCCTTCACCTTACATACTCTTTTTGTTACCCCCATTTTCCCCTCCCTCTTTAACAGATAGACATCTATTACTGCCTATTATATGGGGCAAACAGAGCTTGAATACTTGGGAAATGTGAACAACTCTAACAGAGGAACCTGGTAATGGGGGCAAAGCAAACATAAAACTGAGTTGCTCCAGGTGAGGCTAACCATGGTCTGGCATGGATCCCAACATCTGGAACACTAAGGAACTAGAAGAGACATCCAATATTTGTGCAGTAACCACACCCATGTGCATAGTATCTGATGCCTCATTAGGCTAAAGGGGCATCAAATGAAACATACCAAAGATAACTGTTCATAAATACAGCACAATCGTGTACTATAAAGTGTATTTTCTGTGTGATTCTAAAAACTCTAGAGATGACAATATGACATACTTGTTTGAGATTTATCTTAGCTGGTCATCATCATCACCACATGATTTAAGAAGTCATCTCTGGATCCTGCCTTGGCAATTACATCAATACAACAGAGAACACAGCACATACAAGAGTTTGAAGAGGCAACTAGAATTAACTGATAGAGTACAAGCGAAGGCCAGGTTCTTGGAGGCAGGAAAAAAAAAGTGATGTACAGATGTACAGATAACTTTTAACTTTAGCCAAGTTGTATGCTCCTTGCTTTCCCAAGCCCAAAAATGTTAACACAATTCATGAGCTGTAAACGCTGTCCTTTATTCAAAATAGCTCAGTTTAAGCTTCTCTCATGTAAGTAATAACTTTCAATTCCAAGTCTAGGCTGACCCCAGCCTCAAGCAAGGATCAAAAAGCTGGTTGTTAAACATGTAAATTTACTAAGCATTAAGCATATGTTCTCAACTACACTCAGACACTTTTAGGCTCCTTCTAATCAACTTTCTCATACACAAATGTTTCCATTTGCATACAAAAAATTATCACCTACAGCATGTTAAGAGACAAAGGTTATTCCTCAATAAAACTATGTTTGGTTTTATGCATTTTAATTATTAAGAGGAGACTCTTTCAACATTAAAAATGCATATGAAGTTATACTTTGACCTAGTCTATACTTGACACCAATTCCGCTTCAGCTTGCATTCTTAAGTCTCAGATTAATCAGTTCTATGAAACACTACTGACAGAATTCACAATGCGTTCACAAAAAGAATAAAAATAGTTTTTGGAAATTAAAATGATCAATAGCATAAAACAGTTTTAAAAAATCATTTCGGAGTATTACGATTTTGTGGATGTGCATTTCAAGAGCTAAGTCTTTAACAGGATAATTAAACAGCTTTACCAAATATAAAGTTGGAGACCACCTTGACAGCAGGGCTGTTCAAGTGTCTGAAAAAGACTACAGTGCAGCAAGATGACCACAAAGGCCGTATTATTAATATGGACATGACTTCTTTTGCTTACTTTTTAAAATATAATAATTATGACCTCTAACTCACATATTCTTGACTTAGTTTTATCACATTTTTACCTTCACCACAATGTTCAGTCCCCAAATCCAGCAACAACTGTCCTGCTACTGAAAGGCATGAATATTGTACAGTCTTAGAGAAATAAACAGCACTAAACACCTAGTAAATTTTTCATACAAGATGACTTTACAGTAGTGTTCATTTTTTGAATATGGTATTAAAGTTCCTATCATGTACAGAAAAATTAAGATTAATAATACTTAGGATAGCAAATTTCATCCATTTTTCAAAGAACATACAGTGTGCATGTAGAGTATAGCATGCACGTACTGTATGGCACTATGGATTAGAAGGAAGAAGCACTAAAAAGTTCTTTTCAAAAATTCTGGCAGTTTCTCTATAAAACACATTATTACTTTTCAGCTGATGTTCCTAAGCCTCCACATGTACATCAGTATCGCAGAACAACTGCAGA
>VXAK01002462.1:311-24677 GCA_013399435.1 Arenaria interpres | reverse complement strand
TCATCTGCAAACTTGCTGATGTTTATGAGGTTTATAAGTGTGGTGGTTTGTTTGTTTGTTTTTTTTCATTCTTCCTTTGCGTGTTTTAAACGCGTGGTTCGGGGGAAGGAAGGGATTTCCTTGCCTTTACCAGTTCTTAGTCCTACTTCTGTCTGCACCGATGACCCCGGAGCCGGACCGCGGCCGCCATCGCCGCCTCCCACGGCGCCGGCACCGCCCTCTTCCGCCCGGCAGCGCAAGTCCACCACCGAGCTGCCGATTCGCTCGCCCGACTCCTCACCAATTGTGACATCGGGGATCGGCTACAAAGCCGTGCCGTGCCCATCCCTCTGCCCCCCCTCTCGGGTCTGTCCCGGGTGGTACGGCCCCCCCGCTACGTCGGAACGGGAGGCGGAGCCAAACCATGGCAGAGCGGGGGGGGAGCGCGGCCGGCGGAGGTACCGCTGAGGGCTGGGGCGGGGGGAGGCGGAAGGGCGGGTAATGGCGGCGCTGGGACGCTTCCCTGGCTGCGGCTGGAGCTGTGGCAGGCGCGGGGGAGTCCCTTGGCGCCTTCGGTGAGGGTTTAACTTCTGGTTTAAACATTAAAAGTAGCTTAATGGCTTTAAAGTCCCGGTGGCTCTTGTTCCCGGGGGGGAACGACCCGTTGCCGGAGCCTCTGGCCTGCTCCGGCCCCCGGTTCCTCGGCCGGCCCGGCGACGGCCGAGGCAAGGCGAGAGGAGGGCGGCGGTGTCACGGCTCAGCGTAGCCCTCTCCTCCCGCCTGCAGTGCCTGTGCGCGGCACCGGCCGCACCGCCCTCCTCAGGCCTCGCCGTCCGCGGGGCCTGCTGGACCTGGTGCATCTCGCTCAGACGCGCTTGGGGCACTGTCCCCCTGGCAGTCTACATACCCCAAGGCTGCTGAAGGGTAGGTGGAGGTAGAAGGTGAGGAGCCTTGTCAAAGATACGTAATTTCCTCGGTGACAGGACCAGGAAGAGTTTCGTGACTCCTGAGTTTTCTAAACCATTCTGCCTGACAGGTCAATACAGGCTTTTTCCCATAGAAGAGTGAAGCTGTTAATGCTCGTTGTTGATCCAGCCAGCCAGCTGGTGGTTAGGGCCCCAGGGGTAGTTTTGCAACAAAACCAGAGTACCTTGCAGTCCACAGTGGGGCACAGTCATATTCATTAGCAGCTTAAGCTAAAAGAGCCCACTAGAGGCATTCACAGAGTCTACTTTGTGTACATGTGCTACTCCAGATTACAGACATGAAAACCACATCCCTTTCTGCGGGGTTAAAAATAGGCTTTCATGTAAAAAGCAGGTTATTAACTTTGTGTACTTGGAATATTTTTCACATTGGCTGCTTTATTGTTCTGTGTCTTTTCCCTCCCCCCCCCCAGTTACAGGAATGTGCTCGAAGTGATTGATTTCCACCATGTTCTCGCAGTGCTCACGGGATTTATTAAAGGTTGCAAATCTTCATCTCCGGAGTCTGAATTTAAATCTGCATTTACAAAGCCACAGAAGAGCTTTCAGCAAGTCACCGCCTGCATGTCGAAGGAAAGTAGTTGTTACAGGTATTGGCTTAGTGTCCCCTCTTGGTGTGGGGACTCAGTTTGTGTGGAAGCGTCTGCTCCAAGGAGACAGTGGGATTGCATCGCTAGACGGGGAAGAATATGCAGGTGTCCCTTGTAAAGTGGCTGCTTGCGTGCCAAGGGGAAATGAGGAGGGTCACTTCAGTGAAGAAAGCTTTGTGTCAAAGTCAGAGATCAAATCCATGAGTTCTGCTACTGTTATGGCCATCGGTGCAGCAGAGTTGGCGATGAAGGACGCCGGCTGGTCTCCCCAGTCTGAACAGGATCGCTTAAGTGCCGGTGTGGCAATTGGGATGGGAATGGTTCCGCTGGAAGAGATTTCTGATACAGCCGCTTTGTTTAAAGCGAAGGGTTATAACAAGGTCAGCCCATTCTTTGTCCCAAAGATTTTGGTCAATATGGCAGCAGGCCAGATCAGCATTAAATACCAGCTGAAAGGGCCGAATCATGCTGTGTCAACTGCTTGTACCACAGGCGCACATGCTGTTGGAGACTCCTTTAGATTTATTGCTGCTGGTGATGCTGATGTCATGTTGGCTGGAGGGACTGAGGCTTGCATTAGTCCTTTGTCCCTGGCTGGATTTGCCAGAGCTCGGGCCCTCAGCACGAGTTTTAACTCAAGCCCTAAAATGGCCTGTCGACCATTTGATTCACAGAGAGAGGGGTTTGTAATGGGAGAGGGTGCTGCTGTGCTCGTCTTGGAAGAGTATGGACACGCTGTACAAAGAGGTGCCAGGATCTATGCAGAAGTTCTAGGTTATGGACTGTCTGGTGATGCTTGCCACATAACAGCACCTAATCCAGAGGGAGACGGTGCATTCAGGTGAGAACTCTATGTTGATTATGATGGCTGCTTCATATGTTAATTACAGTGGGTACATGTGTTTCTGTTATTGCATGCTTGTCCTAGAGAAATGCTGTTCAATCTTGAATTAATATTCCAAAAGCCACATTCACTTAATGTGAAAAATTAAAGAGCTTCTTGTAAGGTTTTGCCCCCATTTTCTTTTTTTAGTAACAAAGGTGAAGGCCAGTTCTTGCTAGAATCAGCCTTTTTTGCGTAGTTACAAAAACTTTCTCTATGTGACAAGATTGGAAACCTCTTTTTAAGAAGATTTTTGTGGTATGACAGAACCTATTCAGGTTCTCCTTCACCCTTTGTCCATAGAGAAGAGAGACCCCACTGCAAAAGCAGGTCATGTCGTTTGTTGTGGTCTGAAAGGGGAGTAACATTCCTGAAGAAATCCCAAGTGCTGAAAGCTGTAGAGCACTTGGAGGATCTAGTTTGTTAGCATAAGTACTGTACATGTAATTAGCATTAATTGTGGCTATTCTTATTTAGAAAAGACTTTGGCTCTTCATAGGGAAGCATCTAGATCATATGCCTGTGCTACAATCATGTTTAAATACTTCATTCTGATGCAGCTAAGAGTGTTGGTGGAGAGGCACAGCAGAAATATGCTTCAGTGCTGTTTAGTGAGATGGTAAAGCTTTGTCATTGTTAGTCTCATCACAGCCAGTTCACAAGTAGATGGTATCTAATCTTTATCTTGACCTAATTAAATTGTAAGTTAAATGACATATGTAAGTATAGGTACTGTTTGTGAGCTTTGTGTAGGCTGAATACGATTGCTGACACTGGAATCATCAGTAAAGATTTAGTTTGCATTATTTTGAAAGTATGTGAATATTTAATAGCAAAATTCAGTATATCCCTGCACAAACAGAGGAAACTTCTGCATGGTATTGTCAAGCTGTGTTTGCATCTTTATTGGGTTAACAGGTTTTTCAAGAGGTGTAATATACTAGGTTTCTCTCTATGCTATTTGATTCATACGTAATTGTTCTGCAGACTTAGGTGTGAGTTGAGTAATCAGGAGTGTCTTATCTCAGATTTTCAGACTTGCTACCCTTGAGATGATATGGCAATATATTATAACAGAATTTTTGTATATTTTATGATTGCAGTAGCATATAAATTAAATTCACAGTGGGAAGTAGTTGAAAGTTAATCTTGGTATCTCCAAAATGTTGAGCCCTTCCACCCTTGAGATGAGATAATACATTTTAATGCAATCTTCACACCAGTATTTTGTTACTGCAGTGGTTTATGGATTAAATCTGAAATGTATATGCTTCTCTTACTTTTCTGTAGGGATTTTATTTGCCATGTCAAAAAATTTCAGGGGAATATATTTTTTTGTCATCTTCTAATAACTACTTCAGTTGGAGACTAATACATATGTTGGAATAAACCTGCAGGAAAGGAGAGGCAAAGCCAGGCTCAGAAGCATGGATATAAAGTGTGTTCTGCACAATTAATGTTATCTGCTTAAGTAAATATGTTCCTTGCAGATGACGTATTTAACTAAATTAATGTATCTGTTTCCCTCATGATTGATCAGTAATCTTTTTAGCCTGAATGTTGGCTCGCTGTGGCCAACACCCTGAGCTGGATGCTCCTGAGGGTAGAACACTGTACTGGAAATAATTTGAATTTGTCCAGCAGCCAGTGCTATCTTTTTGCTTTGAGCTTCTTTTATTTAATTATTTTTCATAAATTTCAAAAGAGCCAGTGGCCCTTTGCTCAGGGATACTTCATTAAGCAGTGTGTGCAAGGAGAGATGTGTGATTCGCGCCCTTCTTTCTGTGGGAAATCTGTGAGAAAATCACAGTATGGAGCTGTATCGATCCCCCTGTGGTTTTCACAAAAGAGCATGCTTTATAGAGGAGTCACAGTCCGCAGGTCATCAGGAGTCAGAATGGAACATACCATGTCAGCGCAAAGTGTGACTTTCAGTAAATTTCATTTTATGTATAAGAATTTTTGCTATCTTCTTGACATCATCTAGCCTCTGGAAAGCATGCAAAAGAAACTCACGAGGAAGATGATTGCAGAATTTTTCTTACATTTCCCAATGTTTTTGTTTGATAGAGTAATTTTTTTTTACTAATTCCCTAATACTGTAAATATGAGGGGAAATAAAATGTAAAAACTAGGGAATCTTCTTCTCACTTACAATGGGAGGGGGATTTCTTGGACCATTTTACTGAATGTTACATTATGTGTCGCTACACTAGAGAAACTCCAGCGGAGGGAATTTAAATTTTTGTAATAATTTCAGGTAGTTATTTCTCAGATGTTCTCAAATTTTGCATTGAAAAGGGTCTTTGATATATTAATGTAGTCTGTAGAGGTTGTCTGTTATATCTTCTTTGTTTCTCTTTGTATTTTTCCCAACTGTAGAATTTTTATCAGCAAGTCTGATTTTTATAGTGGGCCTCACCACTATTGTCTTTCTTGGGTGGCTAAATGTAGATGTTTGTGTGTTTAGTTAGATGAATCCATCTCTTGTCATTTAGATCTCTGCTAAAGTATGTCATCCAGACTTTCACGTTTGATAAACATTTCAAAATACCCTATACTTTTGCTTTTGGTCTGTACATGTGTGTTAGTGACAAAAACATAATGGGAAATTCAGCATTCTGTCTTCTCTTTTTTCCTTAGGTGTATGTCTGCAGCAATAAAAGATTCTGGGATCAAACCTGAAGACATAACGTATGTCAATGCACATGCAACTTCTACACCTCTAGGAGATGCTGCTGAGAATCAAGCAATCAAGAGACTTTTTAAAGATCACTCACATAATATTGCAGTTTCCTCAACAAAAGGAGCAACGGGACATCTCTTGGGGGCTGCAGGAGCTATTGAAGCAGCTTTTACTGCACTGTCCTGTTACCATGGAATTTTGCCACCTACTCTCAACTTAGAGAAAACAGAGGCAGAGTTTGATCTCAATTATGTTCCTTTAACAGCTCAGGAATGGAAAACTGAAAAACGGCGCATAGCGCTCACAAATTCATTTGGCTTTGGTGGTACTAATGCAACTTTGTGCTTTGCAAGTGTTTAACTTATGCTCCGTGTGTTAGGAAAAATGGCACTGACAATGATTTTCTGTACTGCCACCCTTGGTGTGTGCCATCATCTTTTCTCAGCTTTGAGAGTTGCTCATTTGATATGCAAGAACTTTATTCACCCTTACATTTACATCGCTAATTCTTTTAGAAAGAGGGAATTTCTTTTACTCATTTTAATAAAAATAAGTAAAAGACCTATTCTTTGTGTGGTAAAAAATTTATTTGTTCTTGACTAGAAGAGGAGATATTGATCATTCTCTGGTTTTGCTTCATTAGAATAGGTTTTTCACCTGCACGTGGCACAGAAATTGCTCAGAAACATTTATGCAGAAGGAAGGCTGGCTAATGCGTTAGGGCTCCACAGTCGTGACCTGGTGACTCCCCTTTGTTACTCGTTCCATTTATAATTCTGCCCTTCTCCTCATCATGAATGATTTTAAATATCATACTTACGCACTTCTTCCACACAGATTGCAATAGTATAGGAGTTTGTAAGATTTCTGACAGTGATTCAAGTGTGGTATTGAGGATTTTAGAAGGAGTTATACAGGAGGAAAAAAGACTTTTGAAGCCCCTGGCTGTTCTACCAAAATGGAAAAATGGAACTAGCTAAGCTTGGAAAAACAAGGAATCTTATAGAAGACAAAAAAAAAAGGCATATGCAAGAAACAAATCCAGGTATTGTATTGAGGATGAGAAAGGGGAAGAAAGAGAACAGGACAATGAAATTGTACCTGAAGCTGACATATTGATGACAGTTTAGGGTGTCTCTTGCAAAGAACAAGTAAAGTACTTGGGCTGTTCCTTCTGGCACCAGTCAGCATCTCAGCCAAGTGGTACCTCAGTCAATAGCGCGGATGGGAGTAAGTCAGACACCCCTATTGCTGGGTTAGTTTATTAAAAGACTTTTCACCAGTTTTCATTTTTAAAATGTCAGTCTTAGCCTTTGAACTGTGTAAGTGGAGGCAAAGTATCTCATTGGATTTAAAGGACGTATAAAATAGCTTTACTATAAGTAAATTTCATTCTGGAAGGAGATTACTAATGGGTTATCGTGAGGCTTAGCAGTATCCTAAAACCTCATTTTTTATACAAATGGTCTGAATGATTATATGAGGCAGCATAATTTTTACATTTGCTGTCTTTATTGAATACAAAGTTAAAGAGAATGATGAGAAAAGTGCAGTTGGAGAATGATTAAGACTCTTCCGGAAGCTGAGCTCATACAGAACAATGCAGTCCAAAATAGATTAATGAATAATAAGCCTGAGAGTAAAATAAAAGTTGCCAAAGGGAAAATGTAAGAGCGTACAAACTAGAGAGAGTATGAGAATTTGCTGTGGGGAAAAACACCTACAAACCTCTTTGCTTTGTGGTTATTAATAGTAGCAGTACATTAAATGAGGACCTGGATTGCATGCAATATAAGAAGCAGAATATAAAATTCAACATTACTCTGCAAATTATATGCAAAAATGAATTAATTTAAAGAATTCAGCATCCAGGAGAGAGCAGGGTTGTGAATTTGGAGGAAATCATCCAGTGAATTTCTTCCAGAGATAGTTATTTTTTCAGTAGTTGTAATCCAGGGTGGAATACGGGAAGAGTAGATAGTGCTGCATTATTGTGGTCTGGCTAAACTCACCCAATCTTGTTACATAGCTGCAGATGTGTAATTAATATTGTGACACAGAGATATGCTTTCCTTTCCCTCTGATAGCAGAGATCGTGGTCCCAGGAGTGTTGGATGCAGACTCTTGTGTACCAACCATGAAAAGACAGATGAAACTGTCACACAAGAAAATAAAACAGAAACTGAAGTGATTAAAATATCTTTCTCCTCACTTCAGCTCATTGCAATTTAATCATCTGCTGCAGGTAACCCTTAAATCATGAAAGCTTTGTGACAATAGTTATTTTAGGTGTTTTGGTTATGGATAATTTTAAGAGGCCTTGATGCAGTAGTAAATAGTGTGCTCTGTAGGGAATTAAGATTTCTTTTTTTTTTTAAATTAATAGAGCCAAAATTTAACCTCTGTCTATTTGAATTTCTTGATATAGTTTTCGTTTTTATTTACTTGTTTGGAGTCATCTCTTTTTATCGCATACCCCACTGAACTGATCAGGGACTACTTACTGCTAATTACCTCTTTATTATGATAGTTGCAACCATAAAAGGAAAATAGATCTCTGTCTGTTGCTAAACTATTTAGTGGACAAATTGACCAACATATTAAAGCAGAATGGTTTCCTTAAAATGCTCTTTTCACCTTAATAAGCAAGAAATGTAATGGTCCAGAGTTTGGACTAAAAAAGCTTAGTATTTAGACTCATAAGCTTGGAGTTAATTACAGTCTGTTAAGCAAAGCCTGGAAATGCCAGTAGAGTGTTTATTTTGAAGCCTGCTCTCAGAAGTGGTGCAATACACTTGTGAGAGCCAGATGCTGCTCGGAGGCAGCATCACAGAGTGGCCAAGGCACCTCTGGAGATTGCCTAGTCCAGCCCCGCTGCGCAAAGCAGGGCCAGCTACAATTTTTGAGGAAGGGTTTCCAAAGATCTTTTTCTTCCATGCTGTAGGTTTTGGTCTTTCATCAGTATATGCTTGTCTTATTCTGAAGTGAAGAATAGATGCTGGTCTATCAGAGAATGAAAAGAATGTATATGGAGTTGCTAAGTTTTTCTCCTCCATCTTTTTTTTTCCCCTCTCTTTCACTCTCTTTTCCTAATTTGTGTAAGTAATACATTACCACTGGATTTTGCTGTCTGAAAAACTAAAACAAAACCTAGCTTTGGCTATATTTTCTCAGTTTGAATTACGAAAGCGTGCAGCATTTTAAAGCAATAAACAGCCCAAACTATGGAATGTATATAACCTTGCTTTATAAAAGTGCAAATATCAAGGAGAAGCCAAACCCTCTTGTGTTTCAAATGCAGCTGGAATAGTGGAGATTACTGCAGAATGGAAATAATTATCAGCTTTAAGGGCACATAAAAGTCCCAATCACACTGATTTTCCTTGAGTGTCTTTGTTCAATGACTTGTGAAAATACACCACTTCAACTTCTTTTGTAGGGCTAAAAAATGGACTAACGCGCTTGCATGGTATTTGAAAGACCCAGACTAAATGCTTTTCCTGTCAGAGGCTCTCTGTGCGACTTCAATCAATTCACTGAGGTTCAGGTTCAAGTTCTTGAATATGTACTTAGAAGTATTTTTATCTTCGTTTTGATATATGAATCGCATTTCACCTGAAACAAAAAGACATTTGATCTGTAAGTACCTTGGTGAGTTTGGACAAGTCTTCCAGGGCTTCTGTTCATTATCCGGACACAATCAAATCTCCCTGCCTCTTACAATGTGGGGAGAGTAACTACCATCAAGGTTTAGATTGTATAGTAAAGTTGGCCCAAACTCAGTAGCTAGTTTTCACAAGATAGGAATTTGAAGCTGAAATTAGCATTTTCCACAGCTAATACCGTAGTGAATATATTCCTTCCTTCTGAATATTTCTGTCAATCAAGACCATATAGGCTCTTCAGTTTAATCAACATAGATCGGCTCATCTGAGATCAGAAATAATTCTGTATATATGACATTTTAGGAACATACCTTTAGTTCCCATTTTTTTGAGAAGAAAGCAGGGTCCCATTCAATTTTTAAAGCTAGTGTCAGTGACAGGAAAAACTAGGATGAAGGCAGTTTTATAACCCAGGCAAAATGTATAATAGTTTCTGCTTGGGCAGTAGACACAACTCCAAATTTTGTAACAATGATGATTAATTTTAACTTGGTAGAAAACCATTTTTCTACCCAGAGTTATTGAACTGTAAAGAAATATGCCAGTATCAATTGCTTATAGTCAGTACCTCTGTGTAGGAGGCACAATAATTTTAGTGTGACAGCTAATATACAGGAATATCAAACTGGTAGTATATAAGGCTATTGCAGCCCAAGGTCTCTGGCAAAATATGTTAATAGGAGTGAAGTGAAATAAAATAGTAATGAGAAGGATTGAAAAAAGACCTATGTTCATAAAGAGCACAAGAAATGCAAAATAGGAACTAGGAAATATAATTGAAAAAGAGAAGAATATCTTTTAATGTGGGTCTTGTAGATTTCCTAGAGTGCTGTAGAGCAGATCAGATGTTAAATAGCTGGACATCCATATGTTAATTAATATAATTTTGTAGTTTCCCTTTTTTGTTATTGTTAGGCTCTTGGTGTTAAATATTTTTGCTATGAGCAGTGATCAGTTGTTTCATGCCTAATGGACTGTTTCCTGGAGTTCAGAATGCCATCAAATGTGCTCTGGGCTGAAACAAGATATAAAAGTTATCCTGGGAATTGATTTAGGAGTTAGTTCTCATAAAGTTTTGAGTTTGTTGGAAGAAAGAAAATAAAAGCAGATGGGTTGCTGACATCGGGCTTGATACGGAATACTTGAAGACAATAAGTTCTGAAAGAGTTTCAGCAAAGAGTAGTTCTATCTGCTATTTATTTTTTTTTTTTTAAAGGAGACATTATAATTTCTGACTTTTCCTGAGGGCTCCTTTTTCCAGGAATGGTTTCTGTCATCTAAGGAGACTTACATGCAACTTTGTATCATCTATCTGTATTTAATGTGAAATTTTTTTAAATTCTGTCTTGAATTACCTGGGAATGCCGAGGGAACATCTTCAATCAGTGGTGAGAATCCTCTTGGCTCTGGATGTCCTTGGGATAACAGAAGAGCAGCTTCAGCCACCTCCATGATTGTATCCACGAGAGGCCAGCCAACTTCTGTAAGCTTGGTGACCACCCTAAGGTCCTTGCAAGTGTGGCAGGAGACCAGATCAATACAATTGAGGTTGCACTTTGCTGGTCCTGATCTAATGACCTTGATCTGCACAGAGCCCAGAGTGCATAAAGAGAAAAAGTGCCTACCTGGTTCATCCGACAGCAGGCGGCACTACACAGAAAACAGCCTCTGGAGCCAGGCTTGTCCCCGCGTTGCCCTTTAGCCCTTGTTTACATGTTAAAAAATGCCTGGACACTTACATTGATTAACTCATCTCAATGATAGATCTCAGCTCAGCTCTGTCTATTGAACAGACCAGATGACTCTTCTCTTGGAGGAATCAGTAAGAGATTGAAGAATCTGTCAGAGCTAGAAATATAATTCCAGAAGTATTGCTCTCTGGCTTGTGTGCAGTCCATTAGATCTCACTGTCTCTCTGATTGGCTTTTCTGAACAGAAGCACGTTACCTGTAAGTTTAAACTCATTTATAAAGATAGGCAGTAACTTTCTCTTACTTTTGATAAAGCTGAGACTGATCTACATTTGATAAGCAAACCTTGAATATTTTTTTTTGGTAATTTTTATTTTAAGCATGCCCTTAATTTGACTGCTAAGTGGGTGATGTTAGCAATTTTCATTCTTTGGATCAGAACATGAGGGAATTGCCTGTGTCCCCTTGTTTGGAAAAGGAGGAGAATGAGAACCTTTGTCATGGTTGCAAGTCAGTTTTTGTCAGTGCTTTTTCCATACTAGTGTAGGCAAATTACTCAAATGCATGCCCTTGTAAGCAGTGTGCATGGGGGTGGAGTTTATAGAATAGCTCTCACATCTGATTTCTTTCAATAACAGAGAGAGAGGAAATGACCTTTACTCAAAGCATTCATATGAATTAAAAAAAAAAAAAAAAAAGATTTCAAAGTCAGAAATGCCAGGAGAAGTGGATTCCTGAGACTGTTAGCAAATTGTACGGGTAGCCTACCACTGTAACAAAGTCAAGGAGAGGTAGTTTTTCTATTCACATCTGGTTTAGAGGCATTCTCTCTGTAATTAAGCAATATACAGTGGAGTGAGAACGGAGGACATCTTTGTTCTGCATTAGGCAGCTTCATTGTGTGTGGAAGAGAGTGTTCAGAATGACAAGTGCTCAAACCCTTGAAAATAAACAGAACATGGTCCCTCAGAGGCAACTGTAATATCCAGCAAGCTAGGTGAAGTTACCGCTGGATGCATTTGAGATTATCTCCAATGTCATACTTATAATGGGAGCAAATAATTTGGCCTTTATTCAGTTAATTAGTCTTTGTTCCTCCCCAGACTGTCAATGAGGATGCTGAATGTGATGATTGTGTTCTGAATGTCAGTGTCTGTTGGGAAATGGACTGATAAAAAAGATCTCACTCCCATGGGTCACCTTGCCTGAAATAATCATGCTTACTGAAGACCTTAGTTGTATTTACTGTTTAGATCCACAAATTTTACAAGGTCCCTAGGGAGAATTTATAGCTGCTCACCATGTCAGTGGGACATTCTAATTTCTGTACTGAACGATTTGTTCCAGGTCTGCTGGTGCGGGTACTGTAGAATAACACTGTCCTCTTCTGAAACAGCTAAAAAAGAAAGCATTGTGGTTCATACTATATTTGTGAGCCCAGGGTTTAGTGGGTGACAGCCAGATTCATTTACAAGCACGCTGATCTGTACTGGGATGTTATGAATTCCAGTCCTGCACTGGGCCAAATCAGTCTGTGCCTCAGGGGGGATGCTGTAGGACAGCTTCAGGAAGAGGTGCGCTTTAGAATTAAAGGCTGTTTAATGTCTCTTCCACCTAACTCCAGTAGGTCTCCAGAAGAAACCTTAAAAATACCCTACTTAAAAGGTGTGTACTTAGTTTTCTGGCCATGCTCAGTATAACAAATGCTCGTATATGCTCTTGAAGAGGTAGGCTCACCAGCGTGTCTGTGTCTGTGACACCTGGTGACCAAAGTACTGTGTCAGAACAGTTTCAGACCATCTATAGCCTGTTCCCAGAGCCATGGGGTGCCTGAAGAGCTGATCCAACTGACACTGTTCTAAGACATTTCCAGTGATTTCAGTTATGAAGGGTATCGAACATTTAAAACCATCATCAACTGTCAGTCCTGTGGGAGGAAATGCAAGAGACCTGCTCGAAGCTGCTTCATAGCGAAGTAGCTATTCCTGCCCTGAGTGCTGCTGTTTGTCCATCTATAATGAATGATGCTGGGGGACCAGTGCAGAGCCACCAGAAAGCACAGAAGAGCATCTTCTGAAACTGGGCAAAAATGGTGAGCCTCTACCTACCAAGAGCAGCCACTCCTGCCCTCCAAATGTGCATCAAACTCAGTTGGGTGTGACCAGTTCGCCTTAGGGTTAAGGTTAGGGCTTGACCGAGGGACGTCCATGGTGAGTAGCTTTGCATGAAGACCTCTTTTCTCCGTCTGAGAAGATGGATCTTTTCCCCTGGTGTTCCACGATGGTTCCTCCTCACCGTAGAAAATCGTGGGCGAAATCAGGGTGACCACACGGTGGCAGCAAATTCTCAGTTATCAGAGGAGCTCTGGGCACCCACGGTCTGAGATCAATGGTTGTTATTACCCTTAGTCGATGTGCCATTGCTTACAGAGGAATAGAGCAGGGAAAGAAAGACTCTAAACACATTTCATCCAGCCTTTGCTTTTCTCTTCATAAAGCTCATTTGAGTTTCTCTCTGTGAATAAAAATCAAGTATGGACTGACTTGCTAAAGTGCCCAGACTTTGGAGGGGTCAGCAGCTCTGTAATGCCAGGATGTTACAGCACAGGCAGAGGAGCGAAGAGGGGAAATTATTCTATGTTTCCTAAGCGGTATATCCATACACAACTGCTGGGAGGAAGGAATCAGGAGATTAAAGAAAAAGAAATTGTTTTATGATGCTTTGGTGCCTGGATGTCTTTGCTGAGACAGAGAGGGAAAGAAAGGAAGAGTCTCCTGGGAACTGTTTCAAGAGAAATTCCTGAATTGCATTCATAGCCAAATGATAACATTTATTGTATAACATTTGCTTAGAGGAAATAGGAAAGGAAGGGAAAGATTTAAAAAAAAAAAAAAAAGGCAGTCATTGCTCCTGCTTCATGCTTGTTTTTAATGGATCAGGTGAAATATACCTAAAAAAACTCAGGAATTTGGCTCCAAAGATATCTTAGGTGTTTGAGCTGATGTAGCGGGGGCTGCCTCATCCCTCTGTGGGGAGAGGCTCTGGGACTGACCCCCACAGTGCTCAGCTCCACCAGAACCGGAGCTCCACCATGTCACAGCCAGGCCTGGGCCCAGCTATGGCCTCTGTGGTCTCAACTCTGTTCTCGAACAAGAGCCTGGATTGCTTGACCCACAGATGCCACCTCCAGAAGCGCTGCAGCACCCCGAGGGAGGCACCCAGAGAGGCCATAGACGATGGCAGTCCCCGTCCATGAAGTGTGTGTCACATGGGAACATACTTAAAGCGGGTGAATATCCCTGGGCTGACTCCCCGTTGTCTAAGACGGTGCTGTTTGAGCAGCCAGTGCCTCTCAACACCTACACACTGGGCATGTTAGGGAGATCGACCTAGGAAGGCTTTCAGGTCCTTTTCTGACTTCCTTGGTGAAACCCTGCCTTCACTAAACTGCAAAACTACCGTTGCCTTCAGTGGGAATGAGCTGCTGGTCTGCTCAACAGCTCCAGTGCTCTCAGACACCTGCCTGTTGCTGCAGGTGTAAGTGTTTGTGCAGTGACTTGCATTTCTCAGAGGAAAAAAAAACAACTGAGAAAGCAAAGAATTTTTTTTCTCCCAGATTTCTGGAGCACATAACCCAAACCACTCCCCTCTGTGCTAATACAACAAACAATACAACCAGGACACAAAGATGGCTTTTTACTAACTCTAATCTCTAACCAACCCTTTGACAGATGTGTGCACATGCTTATGTATGTGTCAGGCCCTTGTGTGCACCTGTAGGCTGTGATTGCCTTGAGAGACTCCAGCTGGGACCCCCACCCACATATCCACTGCCCAGGAACCCATTTAAGCTCAGGCCCAGCTCTCAGGCCTGGCTTGAGCAGTGAGATGAGAACCTGTGTGTGTCACCTTTCCTGTCCCTGAGATGCTGTCTGTACGTCCTGCATTGGTGGTGGACCCAACTTTCTTCCTGGCCTTTGGCTGATGGGTCCTGTCGCTGTATATAAAAAAACGGTCAAGAAGAGGCTGGCTTCACTGTACAGGTAGGTAAAGTCAGTTCCAATAATGCAATAGTTTAATGTTGTTTGCAATTTCAAAAAATCCTGGTAAGCATAAGAGCTGCTCTTACCACTAATGTGCATTCAGTTACTCTCTTCAGGTTTTTGATGGGTGGACCACATCTAAGGAAACTGTTAGCAGTTGTATCAGTTTCTGTGTTTTTTTAACAACATAATTTACTTGGGGATAGTGCTGAAAGACCTAGAATGAGGTCAGGGCTGCTGTGCTAGGTGGTCAACATGGATTCCTTTTTCCAAGATCTAAGCAACTGGTGCTGATCAAGGAGCTATTCAGAAGCTGAAATAGACGTGACCTGAACTGCACTAGTAATTCTTTTCAAAGTAATTAACTTTCCAACTCTTGCAGGAAAATTGCAGTAGGATCTTCAAATTCTCTGTATTCTATCCTGAAGGGTTAGATTGCAATTTAAAATACTGGATGTTCCTTGCTAAGAGCACTTCAGGATATTTCATCCTTTGATTTCCGCTGGTGCTTAGGCTGTAAAGTTATAGACAACTTGGAACTATATGTTGTATTGAATGTCTGGGATTATAATTAGTCATCTGTAGGTTTTTCTATCATTATGAAATGCACAGGGTTTGGGTTAGCAAGTAAACAGAAAAATAAATTGTTCATTCCCAGTATATGTTTAAACAGAACCACATTATCTATAACAGATGGAGGGTTCTAATATTATTTTAGTGATAGATTCTTTTCTATTTGCTTATTAGTGAGCAGTTAAATAAATTATTTGCCAGATATGCAAGTCAGGACTACTTGCTGAAGGAAACAATGTTACCTTGTCCGCTCTGATCCAGGACGCCAGGCAAGTAAAGAGGATGAAGGTGATTGAGCTGTATGTACCAGTACAAAGTACCGATTAAATAGGGATTCTCATAGTTGTATCTGGGAAATCTTTGATTCCTTTAGACTGCTTTTTGTTTGTGATGGAATTTTGTCTTCAATTAATTTTCTTAAATTAAAATAATTTGCCATTCAATTTGGCTGAATTTGGTACCAATAAGTTGATTTCCAAGCAGCATGTTCTCCTGGGGTAGCACTTTGGAGGTCTCATTTGGTTGAGTGCTTCCAAGACCTCTGATGGGATGTATCAGGGAGGGAAAGAACAATATCAGTTACAACAGGGCATTTATACTCTTTGTTATCTTGTGCACCCAAATTTACAAATTTAAGAGGAGCGTATACAAACTAGTTGTTAGTCCCCAGCAATATGCTTGCCCTGATCTGTTTACTGCCCAGACTCACCGTTTCAGAGCATGGTTTGTTGTCATGAAGGCATTATGCACCCTGTCTCTGGTGCAACAACTCTTATTTCTGTAGTACCAATGCTTTCTGCTCTTCCCTTGTTATTTGAAGATTTTTTTTTTTTTCTGGGATCCCTGAGTGGTTCTTCCTATAGCAGTGGTAGACACAAATATTTCGTATGAAACAGATCCTAAGCTATTAGAACTACCTAATGATAGTGCTATAAAAAGCATTAAGTGAATTAGAGGCATATAAAATATCTGTCAGATACTAGCAGACTGTAGTTACTTAGTAGAGCAATCCAATCTCAATGCCTGTGATTAGTGCATTAGATCAACAGTGCTTACTGTCTTGGTCTCTGGTCATAGCCCTTGTACTTTATCATTATTGTTATCTGATTGCAATCTAATATTAATATAGCTCAATAGTAGGTGTGAGGTAATAGTTATTTCATTTTACAGAGTAGTGTAGATAGGACTTGGAGGCAAGAACAGGAGACAACAAAGTCAGATAATTCCTTAACTTGCAGCTGTCACATAATTTCCACTATTTTGCTGTGTGTTTGTTATTTTTATAAGCTCTTGTTTCATGAGATTGAAAGACTTTTCATTGTCTTCTGCAAGGTGTGTTTTAACAAGAGACTTTTTGAGAGAGAATTTTTCTTGACTGACCCTTTTAAAAGGTGGGTCAGAGAGATGGAAGAAAACCACAAGTCAAGTATCTTGGCCAAAGCAAGGGGAGTTAGTGAAGAACAATATTATCAGAGAATAACTTGAATGCTGACTTATGTCAGGCCATAAAAACAAGAACAGAAATACATTGTAAAATGCGAAGAGTGGATTTTGCTTCTGTCCAGGGTGAATGCCCCCCAGTGCTTAGTTCTTGCTTGGAACTGTTCTCAATATTCCAAGTTGTCTCTTATTCTTCCTCCTCTCTGGTTACTTTTATCTTGATCCAATGTCCACCTATGTTATCATGGACTTAATTCTTTGAGGTTTTCCTGTCAACCTTATCTCTGGTTTGAATTCATTAACAATAACAGCAACAAATAAGAGCTACCACCAGGATTTTCCAAGTGCTTGTTCATGTTTTTTGAAATACTTGTGTTTCACCTGTGTTTTTCTGCTGTTGGAATGCTGAACTAATTTTGATCCATTTTGTTTGAAAGTTTTCAGGTTCTGTTTTTCTTAAAGAAAAGTAAAAAAAAAAAAAAATTAAACCTGAACACTTTACTTGGTGATTCTGTGTTATGTTTAATCCAGGCACACTCAGGTAGTACCAAAAAGCCCAGTAACAGAGCACTAATCCCAAACCGATAGGATCTAAAGTTCAGAGGGCTTAATAGCCTTGTATCAACATCACACTCCGCTGAAACGTGTTGAGCATTCAGAGCATGGGAAGAATTTTCTCATATCTCATGTCGTCTTAGACCATGTCATGTTGGTGATGCTAATAAATGCTTTGAAATACTTACTGGGGACACTTTTGTATTAGCACAGAGTAGGATGTTTTCCAGGGAGTTGTTTCCATGGGGCTGGGATACCTGATAAAAAGTGAGAATAAATATCCTGTGCAGAGGACTTGTGGATATACCAGATTGACAGAGCAAAAGGGAATATGTATGAAAGTGAAAATAGGAAGCCTAACTTTTAAAGTACACACTCTGTGGAAAATGGTTTGTGTGAAGCATAATATTTGCATGGGGGGCCTGGAATATTTTTGTGTGCATTACAAGGATGACTTGACTCCTGATATGAAATACATTTTGATGGTTCAAGATGAAAAGGAACAAGAAAAATGACCTGGGAATCTGGCTATAGGTTAGAAACTATCTCCTCTCCATGGAATTACTCCAGAAAAGGTTTGTTGATAAAGCTAGGTGGCAAAAAAACCCCCAACAGCCAAACCTCAAACCAGCAACCCCCCCAAACATTCCAAATGGTTCTTTGGCCATTCTCCTTTCTTATCTATCGAGGTTTCCAGGAGTTTTCACTCTAGAATATGCACTACAGATGAAGAACCAAGAGAGAGAACTTTACCAAACCTTATTTTATTTGTGTTCTTTCCAATGATTGGTAATAAAAATTGGGTAGAATGTTCATCTAGGATTAAGCTGATATTTTTCTGAAAAGGTGTAGTTAAAATACACAGTGTTTACCTGTGCTGTATTTTCTTGCATTCAGGTTCAGACCAGAAGTAAAAATGCTGAATTTACAAAAGGGTTTTCCACAATCTTCAAGATCAAGCAGGAAAGGAGGTATTTTCTTGCAGGTATTGTGGGGAAAAAAAAGATGGAATATGGAAGGGGATTGTGGAGGTAAGTTTTCCAGTTCTTAATTTTGGAGGGAACTGCTTTAGAGCACTGTGCCCCCCAAGCGAGGACTGAAACAATGGCTTAATTAAAGAAACAAGTGTTTATTTTCTTGTTTTCCTATTTTTAATGTCAGTGGTGCTTTGTACCACTGTGGTATGCAAGTGAAACTGTGTTCACTGAATTGACTGCAAGAATGGATTGTTTTACTAAAGGGAGTTATCAACTCTTTTTATTCCATGTGGTAAAGCCCAGGATGCATTTAAACCCTCCTTTTTAGTCTGCATGCATATTAAGTTCCCTTGAACTTTAGATATTCTTAGCTGCGTTACATGCATGACAATGAATCTGCATATTATGCAACAGCCTTAAATTTAGCATGGCATGTTGGGAGGCATAAATTTCCCACAGACCCATGCAGCTTTGTATCTGCCAAACTGACACTAATAGCTGCCAATTATTGCACAAAGAGATGTTACTTGTTCAAAATGAAAAAAAAAAATAATTGTAAAATTTTGAGTGAGATCCTAGACCCACTGATATCAGTGGGAGTTTTGCTGCTGAGATTTTCAAAAGCTGATGCTACCCTTCTATCAATTTTGAACAGATAATTAAATAGAGACGATATTTATCTACCAAGATTTAATGTCAAATGCTTAATGTTATGCTTTTACTGTGTGCAGTGGATGAAGTATTTTCTACTTTTAACAGGCTTACCTGAAAAAATAAAGTAAAATCTGTTTTATATTAAATGTGTTCTCTTTCCATAACTTAAAAAGAAATAGGAGAGAAAGAACAGAGAAAATCAATATAAGGCCACAGAAGCTCAAAAGCTGGGATTATAAAAATGACACAGAATCAGATGAATTGTTACCCCTATCTCAAATAATGCCTTCTACCTTCTTGTTTTTTAATGGGTTTTATTTGATTTTTTTTTTTCAAACTGTGGATAAAAACCTGGTAAAATTTGCACTGCATTCAAATGTGCTGGCATTACCATACTGTTACTTATAATATTGTACTTGCTGTATTATGTGCTAACTGGAACCATTGGGTTAATTAAAAACAATAAGTATATATTAATATTGGTGAAAGATAGTCGACTTGGGTGCCTGGCATTTGTTTTCTACAAAACTGAAATATTCAATCAGAAAATGCTGGTAGGCTGAAATATCTTGATTTTGCACTGAGAAAATATTTTGAATCCATTTGTCAGTCTGTCTGCCTAAAGTGCTGTAGCACACTATGCAAAGGCATATTTCTCCTCTTTGCCATAGTCTGTCCTCTCCCTGTACAAAAAAAAAAGGCAGCTCTTTGCTCTGTATTGAGGTACTATGCACATCAGGGGAGTGTTGTGACTGCAGCAGTCACAGGAAATACAGTCCAGTTGGAAGGTCCAGGCTGTGAGGGATGCCAGATCCATCTCCCCAGAGGCTTTACGTGCAATAGAAGCATTTTAGGCTTGAGCTCTGACAACATGTTTTGACACCTCGAGGTTTGGAGGGAAAGAGGGGACAACTGCATGTTCGGTAAAAATTTGAAAGTGCTTCAACATCTTAGTCTGCTTTGAGATGGAAACAAATGTTCATGGATCAGAATTTCCAAATGGAAGAGAAATTCCAATTTCTGGTCAAATCAGTATTTTATAATGTTCTCAAGCAAAAGAACTTTATTTTGGAAATAAAACTAAGGCATAATGTCTGACCCTACAATATACCCATAATAATGAATCAATATTTTTTTTTTCTGGTTAGGCTTTTTGTCAACCAGATGAATTTAACATTGGGTTACTACTTTGGTATTTTTTAAGGCTAAACACTGGTCAAAGAATTGCAGAAAATCTGTCCACTTGTCCTTTCTGATCGCTGTTCCTTATAAACAGTTTATATCTGCAACTGACTTTAGATCTGTCTTGCTCAATGGGTGCTGCTTTGACCTTGTTGCATGACCCCCACCCCACTCTGTCTTCTCTTGCCTAGCAATCTCCTATCACACCTTGCTCAAAACTTAGTACCCAGCTCTCTGTGATTTTGAGATTCCCTCTGGTTCACAAATAAACATGAAAAAACTTAAAGATTGTTCAAGATTGTCTGCTGGCTGAATGCTTGCAGGTCCTGTTATGTGTCTAGCCATGCTGGCATTGTCAACACTTTGAGCCATGATTCTTACAGTCACTTTGCAAGTTGTTTGTTCTCATTCTTCTGGCTTCTGTTGTGTTAGGGTGAAACGAGCAGCCTTCCTGCATATCTTGAAAGAAAATAATTATTTTTTCAGCTCAGCCTCTCCACTGGCATACTCATACTTTTCTTGGTCAGCTAGATTAACTTCTTTTATTTGGGCTGGTATATTTTACAGTTTTTAATAGAGTTTGGAGTTTTTAAGGATCTGGGTGTTGTTTTTTTTTTTAAAAGAACCTGGAAATTTTCATGAAAGTAGTAACAATTTTTGCAGTATTTTTGGGTGGAGGTAAATGGTGGAGGAACAAATGTAACTTTCCATTTTCCTATAAGGTACAGTGCTTGTGGCACTTCATGTAGATTTGGAGATGCAGTTCCTCTTCCAGCTCTAAATGGAATTAATCTCTTGCTTCTCAAAAAGTTTGCTTTGAATTGGGCAGTGCATAAACCTGACCGGATCTTCCACACCTCAGACTATGACCCTCACCTGCAGTGTGCTCACAAGACTTCCTCAGCCCAATCCAGAAAAGTTTGGTATGAATTCTGGGGTTCACTCTGAAAGCATACTTACACAAATCCTTAAAAAAATTATTTCAGAGTTTTGGTTTTGACTTGGGCAGAACAGAAGTAAATCCCTCAGTCCTGGAAGGTGTTGCAAAGGGAACTGGCTGCTTCTCATATTCCTGTTTTCATGCAGAATGTAAAGAAGAACTACTAGCCTGGAACAATGTTATTTCTAATGTATGTAAGTTCAGCAGATAGGTTTGAAGTATATTTGGTAGTAGTTGTCTCAACACGAAATTAAATCTGTTGGCTGGTATCTGTTGGGTAAATTTTGCTGTGCATGTGCGTTGGTTTTGTTTTCATGGAAAGGTTAGTTAATCTCTGGAGTATATCCTAGAAATATAGTCTATGTCTCTGAATCTTAAGTAACCGGTGACTGAAAATTTTGGCTCATGAGTGGTGATTGGAAAATGTACTGCCTCTGTCAATTTGCTTCTATTTTTGGAAAGCTGTGAAATATCAGACTTGTACATCACATCAGCTTTACCAACTTCATGCTCTGATGTTCAGTTTTATTTCCAATATGCAATGTTTGTGAACTGCTGGAGTTGGAGATTAAGGATCTGGTTTTCAGACAGTGGGGGGTCTGACTGCATTTTAATGCTCATTTCACTTGAGGTAGACACAACTGTTTTCACAAGTTTGGCAATTTCCAGTTAGGAGCTCCAACCAAACAAATTTGCAGATTATGTAGGAACTGAATCATATCAGAGTGCTATAATCCCAGGCTTGTAGGCATTTACTTGTTCTCGGGGTAACTGGTGACTATTTGATACAATCCATTGCTTTTCAGTATCACAGAAGCCCTGAAGTGATGTGTTCAGTGCAAAGAATTTATTGAGATTGGATAACCAAAATTTAATTCTCCATTATTTTTGTATGCTTTGAAATAATTAACATTTCTTTTGACCTGTTTTCTGGCTAGTAGCACTCTGTGTCCAGGCCTGGTTATGCTTTGCTTAGGCTCCTAGATCTTCTTTGATGGGCTGGACAAGTAGGATAATACTAAATCAGAGCAGTACAAAGGGAAATGCGTATTTGTCTAGGAGCCCTACCTCAGATACATGTGCAGTGTGCACAGCTCCTCAGAAATGAATAGGAGTAGGGTTTTCCTAAAAGCAGCCTCACTCCCAGGAATCGGAATCAGTGTTTCTTCTGCTTTCCATCCCTTGGGAAAAGGAAAAAGCAAATGATTGGGGAACTCTTGTTCTCTTTTTCCCCAGAGGAACGCATAGGGGTCTGCTGAGAGGCAGGATCTGAGAAACTTCCTCCTGCCCTATTCCCAAAAGCCAAACTTTAGTGTCTGCTTAGTGTTGGAAGCTAATAACTCCACTGTTTGGCTGTTTAAGGGGGTTTGTTCTGAAGAAACTGAGGGCAGTAGGATGACTTTGCAGTCATGCTCTAAGCTCCAGATCAGGGATGATGGCAACATGGTTAACCACCCCCTCCTCTCCTCCAGCTGCCCCCTGGCACTGATGGGTAAACCTAAGCGCATCACCTTAGACCGGTGTTTCAGACAAGTTCCTTTTCTCCTGGAGTATCCCCGTTTGCTTCTGATGAGTGGGTAGGCTACCAAGTAAAGCAGCAGTTGTGTGTGAAATGCTGGCTGCTGTATATGTCTGCTCCCTGGAGCTGCACCACTTACAGAGTCAGTGTGCTTCAGGTGCTGCTGAAACAGATTTATTTCACTGTATTACAAAGCAGTCACACTTTCTCAGAAGGGTGATAGAAATATCTCCTTTTCCAGAGATTTGCCTCAATTATTTCTTTGTAGTTAAGGGTAGACACTCTATAGCATAACCTTAATTGAAGTATCATTTTGCTGGCTAAACTGCTAATTCAAAATCTACTTTTGTTTGGATACAATATGGAATGACTTTTTTTAGTTTTCTTTGGCAAACTGAAATATCTGAGGGTGGATGAATCATCTTATTTGCCTGAGAAGAAACATGTTTTATTGTAGGACACTAACATCTCCTTTTTTAAGGAAAACATGGACATTGAGAAAGCAGAAAGCAGAATCACTCCCTTTTTAGCTATCTCCAAGTGGTTAGAAATGGCTATTCAGAGCAGAACCTTTCATGAACTTGAATCTTCCCTTTCCTGTTTCGTAACTTGACTCTAAAGTATTGTAAGGAAACATTCCCATCCCATCTTAGAGGCTCCTACAGTTTGCATTAATCAAGTGAATGTTCTTTTGGGCAAAAGCAAGAATGTTTCCTTATATCAGAGCCTATGGTGAGGATCTATTAGGTACTGGGTTTTGCTTCTGTGGATGTACAATATTTACTGTAACAGAATTTGACCACTAGAATATTAAAATCTTAGTGTAGCATAGAAGAAGGTGGAAGGAAAATGAAATATGCACGAAGTAAGGTTGTCTTCTGTCATATAGAAAGTGTGAGAGATATAGAGTTGGTGGAACACTGAAGAAGTATGGAAGTGGTATTAGAAAGTACTACTTTGAGCCTTCCTTCTAATTTTATATTTATTAGAGAGCTGCTTTGAAAATAAACCAAAGGTGATGGGCATGATTTTTGGTAATGTTTTGTTTTTCATGCCTTCCATTGTAATTCGGGCTGAGCTGAAATTCTGAACTTTTAGAAGGTGATTCATAGGGTCTTGCCTTGACTGGAGGATTTATATAGTTTTAAACATGGGGTTGCTTTTATATTTGCAATTAATTAGTATGCAAATGCTCTTGCATGCTATATTAGAAGACCCATGGTAGGGTCTGCAAAATCAGTCCTGAAATTTCAGAAAATCTCCAGAATTAAGCTATGCTTTAGAAGTGCCATTTAGACTTACATTGTAAAATAATCTTAAATTACAAGGACATATGCTGTTTTGGCATTGTTTTTTTTTTAAATCCTGCTGGACACAGGATAGACAGTGCTCACTTTGGACAGATTAATTTCACCTCAATTTAGCTCCCTACCAGTTAGACATCTGGCTTAAGCTACATGCCTAATTATCCTCAAAAGTTAAAGGAGAAATAGAAGGACCTACGGATGATTATTTTTCCTGTTCAACTCAGAAGGCTATCTTGGGAAGGGATGAACTGGACCTAGATATGTCTGCATCTCTTCAGGGAGAACATAGCCTACATGACCACATTAGAGTGGGCCTCTTACACAGCTAAATTTAGGTGAGATATATCCTGCCTTTAATGGGCAGCTATTCAATGTTGTTTTGGTGCCTCAGTCTTTAGTATGCAGTGCTTGTCTTTATGGCCATGTTGGGTAGCATCCTGTTCAGACCCAGCTCTGAAGACAGAATTATTCATTTTCCCTGACCTTTTCTACAACAATTGTCAGTATATTATCTGGGTGCTTCACAAACATGAGTTATTCTTATAGCCACCTTAGGAGATAAGAAGATACCATTACCACCATTTTATAGGGAACCTTTATTTAGGCATTTCCTTGGATTTTGAGTATCTGACCTTATGTACCTTATGTAACATTCTGGGTTTTTTTTTTTTTTGGGGGGGGGGGGGTGGGGTTTTG
>VXAK01002461.1:0-25831 GCA_013399435.1 Arenaria interpres | reverse complement strand
TTTCTTTTTTTTTTTCCCTGAAAGATCTGGGGCATCTCAGAGTTCAGCAACTGCTTGTCCGTGTCTAAAAGCAATAAAAATCAAGAAACATGGTAGTCTTGGGCCCAGTCTTTCTGAGGAGCTCCTGCTGAGGGATGTCTGATAGGATAAGGGTATGCAGTGATGTCTTACAGTTATTTGGGTTTCTTCTTAATCTTTTTTTGGCTGGAGCCATGTTTTGCAGCCATCGCTTTTTCCAGTAACTGCGTTGCTGGAGAACTCAACGCAGAGATAGGAGGCTTGATTTTTCCCTTTATTTGGGGAGTTTCATGTTCAAGAAGATCATTCTACAGCAGTTCCAAAGAAGTTGTGCCTATTTGCAGAAAATAAATGTTTGATGCTGTAATGGTTGAAGCCATGCTGTAGTTGCCTACTGAGTAGAGCAATACAAGCTCTGCCATTTTCTTTGGTAGGAAATTTTAAGAAAACTGGAGTCTGAGTTAACAGAATGGGCAGTGAGGATAGAAAGGTGCAAATGAGTTTTGTCATTTATGCAACTTCATTCTGTTCTTTGATTGAAAAGCTAGGTGTGTTTATCATAAAGTTTATTTCTAGGAAGAATACCAGTATCTGTTTTTTTGCTGCATAGACTGGTAAGATAAATAGTTATTGGAATGCATTGTGTAGAAAGTTAACTCTGAGGTAGGTGTCCGTTGGATTAAAATACATTTGTCTTTCAGAAGCGAGTGATTTAAAATTAAATAGGAGCCAATTTATAGGAGAAGTAGACTTTTTTATAAACTATTTATGCAATATAGTGAGTCATCATGGAAACACTGGAGAAATAAGGCTAAAAAAGTTTCGGAAAGGCAAGTGACAACTTCTGGAAGAAAAGAAGCAATGCCTTTTAGCCAGTGCCATCCTTACCTCATTTCTCTATTAAGAAACAATGTCCATTCCAAGTCACAACCTCAGTTCTGCACATTAGTTGCTTTTATTGTTTTTAATTCTCATTGCATGTAACAAGACATTTTAAAATAATGATTATTGTAGTTGATGGAATTTTCTACTGTTTTTTTTTTTCTATGTATCGTCTGCCTGTCTTTTCTGTGTTATTGCTACATTAACATCATTGATAATGACAGCCAGGATAAGATAAGTTATTTTAGTAAGTTAAATTCTTTATGATGTATGACCGTGTTTGTAGTTGCATCAGTCCAATGCAAGGTATTGCAGACTTATGTTAATTGATTTCCAAGTTGTTGCTTTTGGTTTTTTTCCCTTGACTGTAATTGTCTTCAGGTTAGAGGGTGTTACCAAGCAGAACTCAGACATTTATATCTTAACTATAAGGCAGGTGACATTTTAAATTGTAAATTATTTTATGGGCTTTTCCCCTGATTGTTTTTTATTAAAATTCTTTGAGAATATAATGAGAAGGCATCAGGCTTCCCTTTGTTCCAGTTTGAGAGGATTTTTAACTGCAGTATGGATTAAATTGCAGCAAGCTGATGGGAATGCCTAGGAATTTTCTTGTTTTAGTTTGGGGGTTTGGGCTCCCCCCTCTCCCCATATCTGGTGTGTTCTCTATATGCCACTGATGTGCAGAAAGCTCATTTTTGCTGCCTTAAAGTAAAAAGGTCAGTCAGGGTTTTTTGGGTTGTCTACTGAATATTTTATATATTTAATTACCCAGAGATGCTATTTTTCATTTTTTCTTTTACCTTATATAAACCTATGGTATATTGATGTTTTACATCAGTTTGAAATATGCAATAATTACCTTATCTTCATTATACTTACGACATTATGTATCTTCCTAAATTATGACTATTTTTGTGAAACAGTGAAAATTTTGGTAGTGATTATATTTTTGGTATTGACTATAACTGAATTTTTGTAGCAATATCCATAAGGTGTACTTTTTGCGTGGTCAACAGCAACTCATATAGGTTGTGTTACGTGCAGCTTGAAAGCACAAACCTCTGTTGGTGCAGCTTAGTAGTAGTAAATTCTGGAACAAATTTAAATGCCCTATTTGTGCCGGAAGTTTTCACTATTGCATTGTTTTAAATACAGACATGTCAAAATAGCTCTACATTGCTTAGCAGTTTTGTTTTCATTTAAATGAACTTCATGAAGTGTCTTTGGTATTCTCAGAACAATAAGGAGCATGACGCTTATATTAGCTAACATTACGAAAAGAATTTACTCTCATCGCTGTAATGAAAGACAGCAGTGTGATACAGACAGAGAAAGAGGAAAGTAATAGATTTACGTGGAGCACCAATGTTGAATTTCTTTTATCTTTGAGTGATTAACCAGACAATCTTTTTGCTCTTTTAAAGAAGAGTAAAAATAAATTCACATTATTTTTATAAAGATAATATCCTCTACAGTCAGGATATCAGAATCTATTTAAATACAGTTTATGGTCAGTAAGTGCATATTATGCTTTAAAATTCAAGGCATCTCTTCTGTATCAGAGCAGAGATACAAAGAGATGATGGCTCAAGTGAAAGGTGAAATGATGTACAGTTCAAATTTTAAAATTAGATCCATGCATCCTGGAATTTGCTGTTTATTATGATGCCCTTTGAATTACCCTCTTAGTCTTCACTTTTTGCAATATGCTGCTCAAACTATGGGTAGCTGAGAGCAGTATTAAAAGTCTGCATTGCACTAAGGAAAACATTTTGGCTTGGGTTTGAGATATTTTTTTTTAATTTTTAGAAAGTTAAATAGAAAATAGATGGGACCACTCTGGTCCATACTGTTAATGCAAAAACGTAATGGTTCTGGTTTAGAAAACAGTTTAAAACGGATAGCTTAATCAATTCTTATTTATTTAGCTAGTACACAATTTCTTCTAGTTTAGACAGAAATATTAGATAACTAGGTCCTTGAAAACTAATACCAACTCTGTTTTCTTTCAGAAATAAAGATTTTAAATAGTTAGAGACCAAAACATTTAAAATATATTTGTATATGTCTATAGAATGTCTGATATATTACTTTGTCAATATTTCAGTTTTTAGCTCTACTTGGCAATGCTAATATATTATACATGCTGCAGAAGTCTATGTTAGCACCTCACAGTGTTTCTTTAATTTTTTTCATTTAAATTTAGGATTCATTTGATCAAAGACAAAGATGGCATAGATGATTATTTGGCGAAGAATATCAAAGGGCTGTCAAAACAAGAAGCTGCTGCGTAAGTTGGCTTTTTTGAGGCATTTTAACATCCATAAGTTTATTGTTTCCTTTGTTTCTAGTCATCATAATCATTTAAATTTAAAGTTCCCTAGGCCCTACCCTTTTTAGTGGAACTTGGCATTTAAAAATTGAAGTTGATATTAAATAATGATGGTTCATTTCTCCTGATCTTAAATATATCAAAACATTTAACTCCTTAGTTTTACTAATTTTTATATTTACTGAAGTATTATATCACTTTTGTAACATTATTGTTAAGATTATGTCAGTAATTATATTTGAAATTGTGCCGCTTTTTTTTTTTTGCTTTTTTTTTCTGAGCTTCTGTGAAATATCTCCTCTGGGGTGGAAGCTTAGCATACCGACAAACACGTTCTTGTAATTTTTGAATTATTATTTAGCCAAGCCCAAGTGCTGACTTCGTCGGTAAAGCATTTAATACACCATTAGTTATTTAGAAACCCAATGAATGAAAGAAATCGAGATAACTTTTGATTTCTTACAGCTGAGGTATTTACATTTAGAAGTTACAAGAGACTACAACTGGCTTATTCTTCTGGAGTCTTTTAACAGATCTGGGGTTCAGCACCATCAAAATTAATGAAAGAATTCTAACAAATCTGAATTGCTGGTTGCTTAAGTGAGATGATTTATTTATTTCAATATTTAAATAATAAAAAGATGCATATACAAGGGCTCTAGGCACCTTAACAATTAATATTGCAAGATCACCCTTGCAGCATAAGAACATTCTATCAATCAGACAGGAATTCGACCAGCTAGTTTCTTGCAAAGCATGCTTCTTTTCTGCTTCCTATCCTAAGAATGTATCTGCAAACCTTCCCTAAAAGCTTTCAACTTAAAATCTAGAAGATTGCTAAATTTGAGTTGAGGGATAGTAACTTTTGCAGTGTCCTAAAACCATACCATATGATACTCAGCCAGCCAGCAGGCACACTTCCCTTTCCTGTGATACATGTGTGATTCACCTTTATTTTTAGGATGGTGACACGAGAAAGCTAGTTCTGGCTGTCAGTACAAAGGCAGGAATGTATCTGGTCTGATGGTCTAGGAGAGCGATTTGTTTAAAGCAACCTCGTGCCCCACTTCTTTTATTTGAATTAAGACTAGGTTCAAAGATGATGGACTAAAGATTAGTTCAATGGTGGGATTGGGCAGGACTTTCTCAGTATGTCATCCTAGGGATTGCAAAGTTCAACGTGTTCCTTTGTTTCTGTAGGAGAGTCTCTGTTAATCGTGGTCACAGTCTGTGGGAGAGAGCAGCCTGAGAGTGGCAGGGAAGTGGGTTAGGTGAGGCAGTGGGAAGTGCCATGTTACTGCTCTGTGAGTACACATGGTTGATGTGGGACAGTTACCTTTGATCATGCTGTCATACTAATTGTGCGAGCTGTCATAGCTGGTTAAATATGCCCTGCTTAAAGAGAAGGAAACTAAGATTGGTCTGTGACTCGGTCACATTCGGCATGAGCTGGACCAACATGAGGAACAGACCCTTCCCGAGCAAATGCTGTGTTGACAGAGGTCCTGTCTCCTGAATTAAGGGTAGCATAGTTGCTCTGTGAGGGGGGCAGAAGTATGATACCTCAGGGAGGAAGAACAGAAATAAGTGCATTTGCTGATTGTCACCCTAGTTCTGTACCAGCTATGCAGTGTTGCTGTAGTCGTTACGCTACAACAATTATTACAGCCTGACTTGCCTTCCCAGTGAGCTGTTTCAGTCTTTAGCCCCAGTGGATTTCCACAGTGCACACACCGTGCTAGGGACAGAAGCATTCTCTCTGTGATTACACAGGAAGCCACTGCTATTTTAGGAAGGCCTTGGGGCTTCAAAGTGCGTTTTACAGCTCTGATTTGATCAGGTCAGCCTTTTACTGCTACTGAAAAAAAAAAAACAACCCACGAACCAACCAAAACAAAACACAAAAAACCCCAAAAACCCTCCTATACAGTTTTTCTTTTTATATCCAAACACTGAGTCTGGAGGTTGTGGAAAAGGAAACCAGCAAGCAAATCCACAATGAAGTGAGAATTTTATCATCTCATCTGGAATACCTGCACAAAATGGGGTGTTTCCTTACTATTTTGTAGTGTGCTGTTTTTCAAAGTTATCAAAGCCTCTTAGAAGATTAAACTGAAATATCATATGTATTCTGGTTTATTTCTATGGAGATTTTTTAAGTATATCTTTTAAAATATTACATTCATGTTCTGTGTATTTAATTATTCTTAGAATTTTAGCTTTTGCTAATTGCTCATCAGTTCCAAAATTTCCGTAGTAAGTAATTTACTAATGCTGTTTCATAAACATGATATAATCATTTGAGAGCAAACAAATGGTAACAAACTAGCAGCTACACAGTTATAATAATGCTAAGCTAATCTAGTTATGAAAAACTAAATGCATCAACTGTAATTTTAAACCAATTTATAAAGTAAGGCAATGCCATATCTGTAAATGATCTTACTGAAATAAGTGTTATGCTTTGTATGTCTCAGCAGACAACATGCTTTTATTTTAAAAAGTATGGGAAATATGCTGATTAGGTGTTGGGTTTTTTTTTAATATTCTTTCAATTCCAGAAGTAAATATTGCACTTCTTTGTAAAGGGCAGGGTATCTTTCTTTTGCCACCTAAATATCTGTACTTTGGTTTGATATGGAGGTTAACTTGATAAGTCAGTCATTATTTTGCCAAGACAAATTATTGTAGCCACACTCCTGCTTAATATTAAACATCCTTTATTTTTTTTGGTGCGCGTTAGGCAGATAACAAATTTATTACATCCTAAATTAAGGAGTGTATAGGTAGTATCACATTTATGGAAACAAGCAGCGTTCTTTAAAGCTGTTCCCTAAAATTGTATCCTTCACAATATTTTTAAAATTAAGATAACCTCGTTTCTTCATAGTTGAAGGGAAGAAAAAAGGTTGCAGTGTTGCCGTTATCCTTCTATTATACAGTATTGTACAGTGTTTCAAGTGTGAGCAAATGAGAAGAATTCCATTAAATTCCATGTGTTTATGTTATAATCTCATTTTTCTGTGGAAAAATGAGGAGATGCTTTTCATTTTTTTTTTATTTGTAATAATTTTTTGTCCCAGGGTGATGCGATAGAAGAGGAAGAAAAAACAGTCCTTAAGAAAGGTAGCGCTTTAATTATATTAAAACAGGATATTGCTTGGTTGTTTGGTTTTTTTTCATTGATTTTGCTTTTGTTTCCTTCTCTAAGACTTTAACTTGAAATAAGAATTTAATGTGGTGTAAGAAGCTGGAAATGGAAAAAAAATAAAAGAGTTCCATTAATGCAGAATGTGACTGCTTTCCTGCCACAGAATTAGGCTTTTGTAAGCTTATGAGGAGGTTGGATGACTCCCCTGGCCTTCAGCGTGCTTTCCCTGATACTTTCTGTTCTTGGCCTTGACTCACCAAATCATTAGTGGCTCAAAATCGGGTTGCAGTAAAAATTAAAAATTGTCCTTATGACTGATTTAAGAGTCAAAAAGTTCCTGATGAACTGTAAAGTGAGGCATTTACTATCAAGAGATTGATTCCAGGGTTGAATCTTCAAATGAGTTTGGAGCCCAGAATCGACCAGAATTTCATATTGTCATTCCTGTCTCCTGATCTTTTTGTGAGGACCAGAAAGATCAAGTAAAAGTTCCCTCCTCTTCGTACAAATGAAAGCTGTCCAAAGACAACTACATCATGAAAGAAAGAGTTAAAGACTAGAAAGAGAGACTTTGAAATCTTTTTGATGAGAGGAACAGTTTTGTTTAGTAGTAATTTTTAGTAGGAATTAGCAATTTTACTAGATGTATTTCTGTGAATTGGATGACAGAGTTCTAGTGTCCTCACTCGACTCCTTGATAGTCAGATGACATCTAAATTATTTTCAGAGATGATAGTGGCTGACCTAGATATGCAGGAAATTTGTATTTGTGTTTTCTGTCTTGCTTGTGGTGGATCAGTGTGTTTTGGAAAGCTTGCCTTGATAAATTTTGGTCGGTAAAGACGTGCTCTGCTATGACTTTCAGGCAGGAGGCAAGATTATCTTACATGCGTTTGATCAGATGTGTTTGAGAGACAGTGGATTGTTCTGCTTAGAATTCACCAGAAGGCTGGTGCACGTCAAGATTATCTGGAAGGCAAAAAGGCAAAGGCTTTCATTCGCAGGTGGGCTGTGACCCCAAGAGCAATTGCCAGCTATCTCAGCTAATACTGGGAAGATCAATCATTAAACTACTTTGCAGATTTTATACTGAAAGATGGAATAAAATATTTTTGCTCTAGGAGTGATGACTGGTGAATATAGTAGCAGTCCTTTACTTCCATAAACCTTTGTCCTTCTCTGCAAAAAGACCAAAAGGGTTTTCATCTAAGTTTAACTCATCTAGAGAACTAGGTTAATCACCCCATATAATCAGAAGAAATAATTAAGAATGGGTAATTTGAGTAGTTGAGCCCCACCTTTTAGGATTCAGACAACTGCCTTAGAATAAGGTGAATTGTACATTTGAAGCACCTAGATCTCCTCATTGTTTGTATAGGGAGCTTAGAGAGACCAGCTCAGATGTACAGATGTAAATTTACTGCTGAATCCCACACTGGAGAACTATTCCATTCTGAAAGCTGCCAAAAGGACCAGGTAAAAGTATTAGAAAGTTGCATTCACTAATTCCTGAGGCAGCATTTCTACAAGAAGCTGGCAAGTCCAGAACAAACGTGACCTGGCATCATTTTAAATCTTCTGTTAGTACCGTCTTGATAGAAAATTACTTCAGGGCGAGAATTAAAAGAGACAAATCATTTACTACCCTCTTCCCCAAATTTCTGCGGTTTTCAGTGTCAGTATTAGCTACGTAGAGTTAAGGAAAAAAGATAGAGAATTACTGAAGGATTAAGTGTTAGTACTCAAGATAAGTTTCTGGAAATGAAATATTTCTTTCCTACATCCTTACTTCTTCTACCAGTTAGTTATGAATATTCAACCCTATGTGTCCTCCAAGACTAAAGAGGAAGAAACTTCCTCCACTGATTAGAGGTCAGGATGGTCTGGAATCCACTGAGGAAGAAGAGTGGGGTTTGTGGGCTGATGTAGAGGGGAAGGCCTAGCTTGAGGGGTGTTTAATTCATTATTTTCATCATAGCCATGATGGACTAGGAAGCCCTACTTTTAGACCAGGGTTCTTTTAATCTTGTCCTCTGTTTGTAAGTTATTTACATCACGAGAGTTTGGGAACTTAGTTTTAGATATATTTGCTTTTCTATTTCTCCTGATTCTAGTCTTTTGTGTTCATGGACCAGTTTTTTAAGGCAGCTGAGCACAAACAGCTGATTGAGGTTTTGATTAATCCAGACTTTTTAGTAGCTGTCACCTCAACCAAATAAATTAGTAATGTGACTTCATAGGTGACCTATGAAATCTTTTACTCAACAAATAGATTGGAACCTTTTTTCATTGACAGCTTATCATATTGCTATGTTTTCTTTTTCACAACCTGAAATATTTACTGGGACTTCCCAGCTAGAACATGCATAATTTAGGCTTGGGAATTTTGTGTTCTAAGGTGGATTTGACCATTTCTGTGTTATGGAGTGAGGCTCTCAAGGGACGGGGAGCGGGGGGGGCACTGCCAAGAATAAGTCTTAGGAAAAATATCTTGTTGGTGTGGGGTTAAGGCAAGGAAGGAGCAGGGGTAGCTGCTATTACTAGAAAGCTTGCAAAAGGCAATTTCAGAGACAGAGAAAATCTGTAGGTGCAGATTCTCCTTTTCCCTTGTATTTTGCTTCTTGATTGCACAGTGCTTGTTTGTAGTGATGCACTGATTTGAGCTGCTTCCATTTCTTCTGTGTATAAGAAGACGAGGGAGAGAGGGGAGCTCAAGGCAGCTAAAGAAGGGCATAGCAGCCAAAGAAAAACTGTTGTTTCCCTTTCATGTTCAGGTCCTAGGACGATTTTGCTGTTCTTGCTGATGTCAATCTTCGGATATGACCTGTCAACACCTTATGATCCTCTTTGTTCACATTGCACTGGTTGAGAACTGGTGGACTGTTGTGTCAACTCATTCGCATGTTATAAGGATATTTCTTCACTTTTAAATACTAAAAACTGTGGGAAAGGGTGAATCAGAACCAAAGAAATGTATCCTTTCATAGTAAAAGAAATTTTAAATTAAGGCACTCTATCCCAAACTCCCTGCTGATTGTGGAACGGGAGATGGCACAAGTCATTTATTGAGCTAGATGATAAATTTTAAATTTCTTTCACAATATTATTTAAATATGTATTTTTTTCTGTCTGAATAATTCCTAACAATCTTGCTTGCCATGACCAGGATTCAATGTTTATTAAACAACTTTCAAAAGATATTTTAGCACTTAGAGGCACACATTCTTTTTGGTTAGATGAATTATCTCTGCGAATTCCAGGCCTGATAAACATATTATTTAGTGTAATTAGGCAGTGATCTAAAGAACAGAACTGTGTGGGAAGTGAATGGCTTGCCTTTCCAAAAGAAACTTCTCTGTGCTTTTGTGTAATGTGAAAGGTTTTTCTTGAAAAGGTTAAAAAAAGTTCTAATCAACTTCTGTACATTATGTAGAACTTCATTTTCTAAACTCTGCAAAAGAAAGTTTCATATTTAATGGGAAATCATGAATTATTCCATTTATTATCTACTTCCTCCTTTCAAAGACATGATCTGGATAAAAGGCGGGGTGAATAATTTCAAAAAATACAATACATTTTTAATGGGAAGGTGCAAACTACAGATTCTCATGACTATTAGCAAGTATAGAGGAAACAGAATTTTACTTGCAAAAACTCATCAAACTCTTGCAAAGATAAAATACATGACATACTTTAATAAAGAAGAACACAGCGAGCTGAAGTTTTTCTTTTTTTATGTAACTTGTTGTTTTTACTAAGTTTGGTCTTACGATTTTCTAGTGCTTTCATTTCTCAATAGTTCAACAATATTTAGTACTGAAGATAATGTACAAGCAATACACAACTGACTTCTATTTTTAAAACATTTCATAAAGGTGAAGCATCACTAACATAGAAAAATAGTCTGAAATAAAGAAAGTCTAATTTGCCTTTGTACAATCATGACTTCCTAATAATTCTCATAGTGAATCTGGCTGAATTGTGTAAAATCCTCTTTTTTCTTTTCCTCTTAATCTCTGTGTGGTCTGTTTGTCCTTGGACTACTGAGCAAGTTCTTTTGGGGACTTGAATGAGATATCATAAACAAACACAAAAATACTGTGGGAATTGTTCTTAGCAATAGTATAATGAATGCATAGCCTTCTATAGGGTTTTTTGACAATTCATAGCATCAGCTTGAGAAGACACAGAAAGTAAATAATTTTATTTTTTTTTTCTAAAGATAATTTTGCACGCTGTGAAGGAAACTTTCAGAGAAATTTAATGACTTCTCCAGTATCATGCAAGTCAAATGGAAAGGGTTCCAAACTCAGATGCTTCTAGCTCTCAATCCATTAGGTCAGCTCTGAAATAAAAGGGGAAAGTTGGGACATACTTCATTTTGATAAATAATAGTCCATAAAATATGGTTGGAATTACTTTTTGTTAATGAACATAATTAATTTAGAAAGAAAAGCAGAAAGATTAATGAAGATAATATTTTTTTTCTGATTATGCTTGAAATAATCACAGGTGTGCGTGCAGAAGTTGTGTGTTCTCCTGTATGAGGAACATTTTTATAACAGTAGCAGTTTTATCTTTATTTTCAGTGCTTTCTTTGCATTTATGTTTAGGGACAGAATGTTCCAAAAGTTCATTGCTAAATTTATATTTCCATTTTCTGGGTTAATGAGGATTCTTAATTACTACAGTACTTACATTCATTTTAAAATACTTTTTCTGTGTCATCCTTTGATGTTTATAATTGATTAATTTTTCATTTTATGTAGTATTAAAGTGGCAGTGTAGCTTTGAACAAAAGGAAGCGAGTTCAATGTATGTGATCTTTACAGGATTCAACTGACAGGTTATGCATCCGCCTTTAATTGCATGATTTAGGTTAAAGTGTGGTTTGACAACAGTCAGACTGTGAGGCAGTAGAAGAAAATACTGCATTACTTATGCTGAAAGTTACTGTACCTATATATGGTATAAAGTACCTTTATATTTATTTTCTGATATACTTCTTTTCATTTTTCTATTAATAGCTCTGAATACATAGCTCCATAAACCCTTTCTTATTGAAAAAAAATTGAATTGTAACAAAAGTCCATTTCAAGTAGATGTTCTTCCCTCTTATGATGTGTGCAAATCGTCATGCAGGTTTTTTTATTTACTGTTTAGAGTAGGGAATGTTTTTTATAACATTTGGGGGTTTGGGGGGCTTCATGCTTTTTGTATTAGGACATTAGCTATTTCAGCTTCATAATTTGGAATTAAAAAAACATGCACCCCACCCCAATATAATTTAATTCTCAGCCTTAATAATCAAAAATTCTGATGTGTAAGCTAACCATCTATTACTACTTAATGGCATTTACTGTACTTTCATATTGTTCTTTAATGACATTACTATAGTCTACAATTACATATTACCAGCCAGTAAATATTTCATTAAAAGAAAAGTATTTAAATGGACAGTCTTTAAACTAGGAGTAAAGAGGGCCGTGCCCTGATTCAGTTAAATAGCTTTGTTATCAGTAGCAGTATGTGGTGAAAATGTGGTGAGTACCTTGACCAACTGAGGGCTTGACTCACCAAAGTACTTATGTATATAAATTTTCACACTGAATTCAGGTACTCGGATATATTTTCAAGTTAGCTGTGTCCCTAACTTCGGTGGATGGCAGCCCAGACACCTGACAACGTAGATTTCACCAGTGTGAGTACGTGGTTTTATACCACTGTGACCTGGATCGTAACGTCGCTGAATGCGATAGTCAAATCTTCAGCTTCCATATTCACCAAGTGTTTGCATAAGAGCGTTTTGCGCTCCGCAGTGCCCTGCGGAAGTGTAAACTCTATTTTAGATGTGGGTCACTAACAGTGTTGCAAACAGTTTTTGACTGTCCAGCTATAACTAAACAATAATTCCTGTTTTGATTCCTAGGCAGAGCAGCCTGAAGTTACAAATTCTTACAGCATGCTTGGCTTTTTAGTGTTTCGTACAGTGTATTTGTTTTTACTTAATGCATGTATTTTTCAAATTTTAGTGAGGAATTTCTGGTGTCCCCTTGTTTATGCTGTGTGTGTTTGCGTATAGGTTAAACACAAAGTAGCTGAGCATTTACATACTTCATATAATTTTAACTTTCTTGTAGATTTATAGACAGGAAATGTGGGGAGAAAAAAGTGAAATGTATTTGTTTAAATAAACTTAAGCAAAAATATCTTGATTATTTTTTCATAATTTTGTGATCCTTAGCTAAGGCATTTATATCAGTCATTGACTTGCCGACTGCAGAAGGAAACCCCAAGTGGATGAAACCTATTTGAATACAGTTTTTAAACATTATAATAATTGGTAGAGTAATTATTTTACACTGGAAGTACACTTTAATATTTTATATACTATTGTTGTTTAATCCATGCCGGTTTGTGCTTTACAAAATGTAATTGCTACACTACACTTGTATCGTAATCAGCAGCTGGCATTACCCTATAATACTAATTTAATCATACAAAATCTAAAGATATTAAAAAAAAAAAAGTCATATGAAAATACTAAACTTTTGCACTTATTTTGCCTGTCTGTAATTGACCACACCAGACAGGAGGCGTGGAGAATTAAGCTTATAATAAATAATTCTGTTATGCTACACTATTTTGATAATTTGTAACATCAGTACCTGCCTCTTGGCCTCTTAATTTCTTTTTTCTTTTCTCCCTTTCAGCTAAAGGGTAGAATAGCTAAAGGCAAATAGCTTTGTTGTTCAGGATTTTAAGGGGAATGCAGTATAGTACTGTCCTGATCTCCCAGCATTGCTTAAGAGTCTTGTAAAAGTACAATACCGTGGCACAGGAAGGTCCTTGAGATTGTAACCAGAGTGTAATTTCATTAGCCTCACTGAAGATTAGTATTTATGATTTTTGCACTGGCAAAGGCAGATTAGAATCAGATTTCTGTGAATCCTCAGCATGACTCTAGATCGTTTTAGACTTGCAATGATAATAGTAAAAGAAATCCATAAAAGAAAATTATCTAGGTAGTTGTATAGTTTAAGAACAGTAAAATGCCTGTAGCAATATCCAGGTGCACTTAAAGCAGAGTGTTAACAATAGCGGTGCCTTTTCAAGCTTGCAGATACACATTCAATAAATAGCTGCTTCCACCTATGACATATTATACTACATGAAATCATCATCTGTAGCATGGTACCACTAAAACAGCAGCTTGAACTTCTGGTGGTTATTTATTTGGTGCTAAAAATTCTTCTGACACACCCCCCCTGTGTCGGACATGCAGAAGCGCGCAGAATTTTTCAGCGCCTCGTGCATAAAATGCTGCATCGCAGTAGCTGAGGATGTAGGATGGGTGCGTGATACCCAACCCCATCCACTAAGCGGACCTCGTTGCCCCGTTTTGCCCGACCTGCGTAAATAAACATCAAGAGCAGCATCAAGAGGGTTCTGGTAACGCCAGAGATGAGCGTGCAGTCAGAGGAGCAGTGGATTCTCAGCATCGTCTGTGTTTGCGTTAACTATTGCGGTTTTCATCTGTTGAATTTCGTGGGTTTATAAAACGAAGACAAATCCGCTTTAAATTAAAGTCCGATTAATCAGTGTCTTTGTTTTAACCATAAATAACACGGATATGCCCCAGAGTTCGTTAAAAAATAATTTGTTTTTTTAAAAAAAAAATCCATCTGAAATCTTTTTCTGCCAGCACCATCAGTCGAAGGGGGAGAGAGGGCTTTGGGTTTACATTCGTATCAAGGTTCAATTTCAAAATTAAACACAGCCAGCATTACAAAGCGGTCTGCTCGTTCCGATGGGGCTGCTTTAATTGCTTGCAGCAGGCGGTGTTTGCGCCTTTGCGGCACAGGCGCTTTCCTGCTCCCCAGAAACATAAGCCGGTCTCGGTGGCAGCGCAGGGAGCGCATCTCCCGCGCATCTCCCGCGCATCTCCCGCGTCTGATCCCTGCCGGTGCCCTTCTTTGTTCTGCAGCCCTTCCTCGCCGCGCTGACAGCTGCCTGATTAACATGTCCTGCTTGCAGTTTCCCAAATTTCCAGTAGATGCCCCCAGAGACCATTAAACCTCTCGGAACATCTTCTGCTTCAACCTAATGAAAGGCCAGTCTTTTTTCATTTTGCTTCTTGGAGTAACGTAATTGTTCAAAGGAAACCTAAAATCGGCGCGGACGCAGTGCAGAAAAACAAGCTTACTTGTTTAATAATATATCATAATTTATTAGGTGGTAAGGTTCAAAAGGTTTAGCGTAAACTAGCTTATTAACGTAGCAGAAACAGACTGTTAACAGTTGGATTTTATAAAATACATCATGTACATTTAATTAGCTGTCAGTTTTTGATGTTGATATTAGAAATAAAGTAATCTTTGATTATGTAAAACGTGAGATACTCTGTTCGACCTCTCATTTTACCTGCTGTATGACATCATAAAAAGCAGTATGAAAAGGATTTCGAGGACTGAGAATTTTAGTTCAGCTGAAGATATCATGAAAAGTTTACTTACGTCACGCCTCTGTTTGAAAACACTGTTTGTTGGGGAAAAAAAAAAAAAAAAGACACTGGCATTTTCATCTGGAACTTTGATAACTGAAAACATTCAGCTGAAATAATTTCAGAAATTGTTGCAGCGTCAAGCTCTCTCAGGTGTCACAAATACCATTCATCCCCATAATATCATTCATTTCTAGCCCTATTTTATTGTTTGTGTGTGATCAGTCACTTGTGGCTTATATATCGTAGAAACTTCGGGAAATAAGAGTATTATTATTTTGTGCTTTGTGTTTTCTGTTTTCAACTATAACTGAGAGATAGCTTTTATCTTCATGCCTCTAAAATTGGAATGGTTATACAGTAGATCGCTTCATTGCGTGCGAGTTAAAATCAGCTATCTTTGCCTAAGGAAAATAGGTGCTCTGTACTGTATGATTACTTCAGCGCTATTTCAATGTCTTTATTAATTGGGATGGGATTTATTAAAAGAATATTGGGACTAATTTTTGAAACTGATCTGGTTTACTGTATGTTATGTTTTCCGGTATTGATTTGCTAATAATAATGCTGTCTTGTGGGGAAAATGTGCTTTGACTTCAAGTAAAATGCATCAGTCTACAGAAAATAACACCTTAAATGGATACAGTTTTCTGAATGACATTTTGTTTAGTCAGTGTTAGAATCTTTGGGCGGTACTTCCTTGTTTACTTCTAATACATCTAATAATCTAATGTGTGCATGCATATACACATATATAGATCGCATTATATAAGTAAATATGCATGTATGTGTGTCTGCTCTACAGATTGTTATTCCACTGCTCTGAGTTATATTACTGTGGGATTCAGTCCTAGGCCTCTGGAAGTTGGTAGGAATTTTTTACCTATATTCTTCAATTATTTTTTTTAATGAGATAGAATTTTAAAACAGATAAAAGGAGGCATTCCATATACAGAGACTACATTGTACTGTATTAAGATAATATCTTTACAGTATTTTTAAGCTGTATACTGTGCATCTGGTATATGACAAATATAGCATATTCTGGAAAATTAAACGTTTATGATATTTCTCATTTACTTATCTAAGATAAATGTTGCAAATGTTTTCTGGTACAGAACAGTTGTATATTTTCCCTTGTCTATGTGAACAATGTATGCTTATCAATCTCAAAACCCACCTATTTCTATATTAGAGATAAATTCAGCACTGTCTGGTCTGAATTGTATGTATCAGGATTTTGTACTATTTTTGTGTTCAGTTCTGGTACTGGTACTGAATTACATATGAAGGACTAATGTGTATCTGTGTACTAATTAATAGATTTTGTTGTAATCATATTAAATATGAAGCAATGTAGATTATTTTCTTCTTACATCTCACATTGTTGTTTGTTTCACTGACATCTAGCTAAGAAGTTTTTTACATCACTTTAAAAACTGCAGTAGCTCTACTTGGGGAGAAGTATTAGTCTCATTAGGTTATTGTTTAGCGTGAGGTCATCTGAATTTATTACATACACTATTAATCTCAGGTTTTAGAATTCCGTATTTATTTTAAAGCTGCTGAGAATTTGAAGTTAAATTGATTTTAATCGGAAAAGTCTTAAAAACAGTTTGGAAACTTTGTGGAATATACAAAATAAAATTAACACATCTGGGTGCTTACCATTTTACTGGGACAAAGGTTTGATTTCTCACGTTAGATACCTGCACCTGCAAACCTTTACATCTCTACTTGAGTGTTGCAGGCAGTCCCATTGGACTCATAGTTTTCTCCAGGATAGAAACACAATGATTGTTTCATGCCACATAAAAGAAATATTTTGATTATTTCCATAAATTATACCTCAAAAGATGTATTACCTCTTGAGAATATTTGATTACACAACTTCTTGATATGTATATCTTACCAGAGTTTATGAATGAGATAACTTTGATATAAATTCATCGTTGCACCATTTGATTTTAAAATTAGGGAGAAATTATCAAACTTTTGCATCAGTAAACCAGTTCCAGCGGAAGTTATATGCTAAACGGCAGCAAAATAATATCTAATGATTGTGTTTCTGGCATAGCATTTGTTTGACGTTTTAAACCAAGCCATCATATCCTACAGCAAAACTATTTAACATATACATTGTTTTGATATGTGCAATGTGCTTCATTTTTCCCTGTGCACTATTTTAAAGCAAGCTAAGAGTTCATTGTGTTTTCATGAACTAGTGTAAACATGGGGGTTTTTTCCCCATCAGTCAGCCTTTTTTACCAATACCAGTTAAAGAATATCAGCATATTTTTAACGTGTTTTCAATGTATATATTGGTATTTATTCATTATTGCCATATTTACTTCCCTAGAGTATGACATTAGTAATCATATTTTAGCGGAGTGCTTTTTGAGCAGAGGAAAAAAATACCTTTTCCCCGCTGCTGAACTGCAGAGGTCTCTTCTGGAAAGCTGTTTTGGTTATCCGTACTTATTTGGTAAGGCGGAGGAGAGAATACAGGTTTAAAGGCTTAAAAATCTCTCTTTCTTATTCCCAGTAACAGGAATTCATACAAGAAGAACATCTGCATAGACATGCTGCGACGGGGTTATCACAAGTCCTTCTCTGAGCTCTTCACTCTGATACAGAAGTGGAATGCCTTGAGGGAGGCTGCGGGGCCTGGGTCAGCCATATGGCAGCGGGAGTCCCTGGAGGAGCAGCCTGATAAGCTGGATCAGCTTTACCACTTCCTGACCAGGGCCGAGGCGGCCCAGCGAGCAGGTAAATGTGGGGATTGTGGGTAGCAGAGCAGCGGGAGCCGCAGCCGCCAGCGCCTGGGGGAAGCTTCCAAATTGTTTCATGTATGAATTTGAAACGGTACCGCATCTTAGCACACTTCAGCCTTAGTCAACTGAGCTGTATTTATAGAATAAATGATTAGGAGCTGCAGATATCAGAAGAGGNAAAGAAAAAAAAAAAGGGAAAAAACACGTAGAGCGCGTTATGATATCATCAGAAATGTTTGATGTATTTATAGCTTTGATAACATCTCAATTATTTTCCCATAGTTTGATTATTTATTGTTTTTCTTTATTGATTTGAGTAGCTGGTTTTGTCTTAGAAAAATTTAATAGGAGAAACACCGTTCCTCACAGTAATAGTTTTATAAATCTGATTTTATTAAATACCCTGTCTGCTAACTGTGTTTGGATTTGTGGCCGACTTTAAAAGGATTGTGAACATGTCAAATAAAATGCAGCACACGGATGTGACATGCCACCTGTGAATTACTAGATATTAGTGAAGACATAACTCCAAATTACTGTATTTTCTCTATTGCCTACTATTTACTAAGCACTCATATTTATCATTTCCTTTTACTATAAATAGTAACATAACTTGCTCTGTCTCTCTCCTTTGGAATAATTGTAGGGATGGAGGCAGATAAAGCTCTAACTGCAATCCTCTTTCATAGCTGAGCTATGTCATGAGCTGATTTCACTTTAGTTGGCACGTTTTAAGTTGCGTTTTGATCATTACAAGTATGAAAATCTACAATAAAGCTTGCGAGTTTGAAATCTAAGCTTTTTGACTGAAATGTAGAAACAGACAACATCATTTACAAAAGAAACAACAAAAAAAACCCTTTCAGTGCTTAAAAAAATGTTAATTTAAAACGTTTTTTTTATGTTACTACAAAGGCCAAAGGTTGTGTTTCTTTATTTAATTCACGGTAATTCTAGGCAGGAAGTCTAGCCAGCCTGGAAGGAATCTTCAGAATTGTCTGGAGTATGACTGAAACCTGAATAGGGCACCCCCGTAGCTTGCAGGAATACAAGAGAGAAGTTTTATGCTCAGATTGCCCTGGCATATTTGACGTTCAAAAAATAGTAGGCATGTCTTATCTTCATGGGCCTGCTTCCTGCAGCTGCTCGAGGAAAGCATTTTGCCTCTCTTCAGTGCGTGGTATTTTTCAGTGGTCCAGACTGATGGGTGACAACAGGCTTGGCAAACACGTGCAGTTTCTGCCCCTGTGAAGGACAGGGACCCTCTCCCTCACGGAACCCGACGTTCATTGCGTTCTGGGCTCTGTAAGTCTTTCACCTCTCACAGAGACAAGGTACCACCAGTTGTCTGACTGATTGCATCTTGCCTCTAGGAGAGAATACGTCCCAGCTCTGCCCGTTAAGAGTAGGTTAAAATGAAAGAAGAGAAAATAATGAGAATGTGCCGATAGAGCTGGCAAGCATCTTTACTGAATTATTAGATCAAGGTATAGTTAGTTTTGATTTTTTCAACAGTTTCAGTGCAAAGCTTTGCACAAATCTCTTGTTTGTTTTAAGTGGGGCTTGAGTCACCTGGCACGTGAAGGGGTGGATACTAATTCATGTTGCAGGTGATAGAGCTAGTAGTGCTGTGAAGATAACATACAAATTATACAGCTCATCAAATACTCATTCAGTAGTTCCAGTAATCCAGTTACTCTCTGATTCTAATCAAATTGCTTGGGGCTCTGGCTTATGATCTCCTGACAACTCCAGTTGACACCACTTAAGAAGTGTTCAGCAGTTCTCCTCAGCTGGAACTTACCACGATGTAGCAGTTACAACAGCAGCTGACCTGCATTTGCTCGTCAGCCACCACAGTTCAAGCTTAAAAGGCTGAAAGTAATATTTGGGGCTGTAAACTGAGAGTTTCACAGTGTGATTGATGTCACTAGCTGATAGTTTATTTGTCTCAGGTATGCTCTCTTGAGGTAACAGTTGTGTTGAAGAAGAGACTAGCTGGTATAATTATGAAAAAAAAAATAATAATCTTCATGACTTGTAAGTTTTTTGATTAATTTAAACTTCAGGAAGGGGTTGTTTTGAAACTGAAGTGGTAAGTGGAAAACAAAACTTCCCTTACTGTGTCAGTAGATAATTTTCTTTTTTATTATTTATTATTTCTCACTTGATATTTTTGTATCATACAGTGTTGCTGTCTTAATTTTGAATATAACTTAGAACTGCTGCTCCTAAGAATAGCATTTTAAGCGTATTACTATAGTGCAGAGAGGAAGCTAGGTATTCATTCTTTTTCAGTATTTATCTGTGGAATATGTTAATATTTTCATTTCTTTGATAGTTTGTAGTTACAAGACACTATAATGCTGGACAGAAATTGTTTGCTTTAACAGACTAAGCGCAATGTGGAGTCTGATATCAGTGATCAATTATTTTCTTTAGCAATAAAGGGTTTGAAAATAGTAACATTTTGTTTACCAGTATTACATTGTATAGACCGTTTACCTTTACATATGCCAGTGAATATTCTGTTTTCATTTTCAGTGGAACATTTTGATTGAACTTCAAATCACACAGGAGTCTTTTTTTATTTTTAATTGGCTATTTTGGGTATTACCAATATTATACAGTGTGCAAAGAAATTTATTTTTTTTCTGACTTAATCTCATTGTCATTGTATTTGAATACTTCTCAGGTATTTAAAAGTGGAGAGCTAGCATTAATTCCTGCAGCTTCTCAGAAATATAGCTGACAGTGTTATTTTGCCCTAGGTACAGTATTATCCCCAAAACACTGACAGGAATATTGGCAATACTTGACTACCTTCCTATTTGGCCTTTTTTGATAGAAATAATGTAAATGTTTCTGACTTCAGAATTGAGTTGTTTCTAATTATTCCTTGATCATCTTTCATTAGCGTGGACTAACCTCTCTTTTTACTAGTTCTGGTCTCAGCAGCATAAAAGAAAAAGGAGATGGTTTAGCTGTTTAAATATGTACAGTTGTAGGTTTTTTTAGAGAAGAATGCAGGATAAATGCCAAAGCAATGTATCTGCCTAGCTCAGTGTTTGATGTATACAGTTATTTCTTGGCACGTGTATGAAAACGTCAGGTTGTTTTTTTTTTCAAAAAAGAAAGTTATATTTTGAGACCGTGTAATGGCCTGTCCGATTGCTTGCTTGCCTGCCTGATTGTACTGCTCAGAGTAATTTCACTTAAAGGTGTAGTTGTCCTTGAAAGGTATAATAGAGTGCTGGCAGGCTGTTGTTGCTATCCCTTTGAAGAGCCACAGCTCTCTAGCCCCTGCTCGGTGCTGTTCTGCCAGTTAGCAGGAGGGAGAGTTTGAAGCCGCAGCCCGTCCTTGTCTGACATTGAGGGTTGTTAACTAAATATCCTTTGGCTGCTGATACCCTGTGAACAGATGATGACCATACTCTGCAGAGGTGCGCCAACGGAATGGAATTCTTTTTGTCCATTTTGTGTGTCTAAGACCAGACAAAATTTGACTTTCTATCTCTGGATGTTTGGGTGGGTTATGGGGAAGAAGTAGCAACAAAGGAGATCCAACTAACAAGTCTTCTACTTAAATTTTGGAATTCTTGAACAGTGCCCAGTTCAGTTTGTGCCTGGGAGAACAGTTCATTGTAATGATAATGTTGCTGTTTCTCAGATAAAAATATTTAAGAGTTAAACTTTTTATTTAACAGCTTAAGCTGTTTTATTTAGAGTTTAAGCTGGTATTTGCACAGGTTTTACCATATCAATGTAACTAATTCTTTAAATTATTGCTTGGCCGCTACACTCTGTTTTATTATTGCTGTTTTACTTGTTGGGTCTGTATGCTCATTAGGCCAAGCCACTTCTTTGAATCATCTTGTCAAAGGATTGTGTAGATACTTTTAGTTAGCACTGAGCCCACCAGAAGAGTGATTTATGGTATGCAGATTGTACTGTAAAAGATCAGTTGCGTGTTTTAGGCTGAGGCCGGCCTCTCAGTGATAGTGTGCCAAATTTGGGACTGGTAATCTGTCCCAGTATTATTTCAGAAGGGCTTGAAAAGTGTTGCTCTTCATTGAATTACATATTATTACATCTGAATTACATATTAAATGAAGGCTTGAACCGTAACTGAATTCTTACCTAGGACTGGCAGAGGCTTTGAAGACCTCACGTGGTCAGGGCTTGCAAGAGTGAGAGATATCTCTGCCATTGGCTCTACTTTGCCAGAGCAGGGGAGCAAAACCAGGGAAAACACCACAGTTCAGTGACTGCAAGGTGCATTGAGCAGTCAGAACTACAGTGGCAGATCGCTGTGTTCACTGTGCCAAAACCAATGCATGGGCCCTATACTTGGGTATGAACACACCTTCAGAGGGATGTCCTGGTTTGAGGTAAAACAGGACTCTGCTTATTAGTTGATCTCTTGTTCTAGAGAATATCAGACATACAGAACTAGAAGGAAATGTAAACTTGGGTCTTTTGTCCTGACTTTAGTGTAAAGAAAACTTCTGACAGTATAAGTTATCATTTGTTGTTGTTCTAAAAGGTGACTTTTCATAAAGTATATGACGAAAGCATGAGTATTTGATGTGTTTGCACTGGAAAATCTTTCTTTCTCTGAGGTACTTAAGGTTGAAAGCAGAGTTTAGCGCTTTACACTGGAAAGCTTTTCTGTAAGAGTTCACACTTGCACCTTAGGCTGGGCTAGAAACATTATAATAACCATATTACCCATGCTATGTTAGGGGGAAAAAAATGGAAGGAGATTATGCACTAAAAAATAAAAAGGGTAAACATACCAAAACCTCTTTTAATATTTGCTTGGAGGAGGTATAGTTTTGTTTGGTTTTGGGGGATGGGGAAAGGAACACTGTTTTATTTTCGAAGCAGGTTTGTTCTACTCCACTTAACACTGTGTCACAGGAAAAAATGCAGCAGTTGCTAGAGACTGATGGAGGAGTTTATTATTTTTGTAATTATCTTACAAAAAGTGAGGTGATTCTGCCCAGGGAAGAAGACTTCTCAAAATATAGTCAACTGTAGAACTACCATTGGCTTCAACAGAAGCAGCATTTCTTAGAAAATTTCAGTAGTGTGTTTTCACTGCAATGGCTTGGAACTCCCCTTTAGCATCCCAGATTACCAGTTAATTGCTTTATATCATTATCGTTAGATAGCTTTATTCTTGCTTGGCAAAATTATACCCTTACTGTTTCCTTAGCATGTTTTTATAGATTGTGCTTTCTTGTGAATATATAAAAGTATCACCCTCTATGTACCTCATGGTTTTGGGAGGGATGTGCTCTGTGTATACCCTGCCTCGTGGTATCTGGGGAACAGAGGCTCTGCCTGAAACTTGATGGTGTCAGCCTGCTACCCCACAGCAACCTTTCTTCATTTGTGTGTGAGTTTAGCTTATGGATGAGCTTTCTGGAAAAAGGAATGATTTGGGCAGTCCTCTACGTATAAGTGTAGAGGCATGATAGTCCTGAGCAAGCAAAAAGGACTGATTCTTTGCTACAAGTGGATCCAGGTGGAAATAAGTGATTGCAGCACCGTATTCTATTACTGTTCATGCTTCTTTTTGGCCCAACAACCTCCATTGTGTTTGAATTCTTCACGTCACCAGTTGCCTTGCTACTAAGTCACTGGTATTGATCCCCCTGGCAAATGAAAAATGAAACTTCCAATATTAAGGTGGTCTCATTCCAACATCAAAAAACGATTCCTAGTGACTTGATCTTAGGCAACCCCTTTATATATCTTCAAGAGTTAACGGGCAGTTATAATCAAGTCTTACTCACTACAAACAGCAAACTGAACAGGAAAACGAGCGTTACGAGCTGTTGGGAAGTTTCCACATGGCCTTCATCCGGCAGGAACAAATGACAGACTAGTGGTTTTTTGAGTGGAAAATATTGAAACATAAATGGACGTTGAAAAATTTCTTTCTGATGACTGTATTTTAAAAATGAGTTCAAGTTCTATTTTTCATTAACAAGGGCAACCGCCTCTTTCTTTTCTTTAAGGAAAATACCAAATCAGGATCTCTTCATGTTGTTGTTTTCATCTGGTCTCCGGAGACCATTTCTGCACTTCTTTTCCCTTCTTCCTCTATGTCCTGTCAGGAAGGAGGCATGCAGATATGGCAGCAGTTGTAATTAAATTATAGTAGTATGGCTTGGAGTTTTTCTAGATGTTTCTCTTGGTCTCATCAGCTCTGTTGGGATCTTCGTACTCAAACTCTACCTGACTATCCCTGTGCATCGCGCTACTTAGTAGTTGACCAACAGGGGTGTTCCATCCCATCTGCTCCATGCTCAGTATAAAAGCTGAGGGATCAAAGGGTCAGCTCTTCTTTCTTCAATGGCCAGCGTCCCAGGAGGACTCTGTTCATCTGGCTTTGATCCTTATCTGTGCGTTCCGGAATCCAGCTCCTGTCCATTGCTGAGTCCAGTCTGGGACTTCCCCAGTGCCCGCCAGTGATGTCGTCATCATCATCCTGGGAGCTCAATACAGCTTTGTATATATTGCACACATTTAATTATTTTCTTATTAATATTACTATCTTTTTATTATTTTGTTATTAATATTTCATTAAAGTAGTTCGGTTTATTTTCAACTCATGCGTCTCTGTCTGTCTCATCCTTCTCTCCCTGAAAGGAGAGGTTGATGAGGGCATCTGTCGTTCGTTTTAGAGGCCAGCCCAGCTCAAACCATGACACTTGTCTGCATGTATTCTGTTATCAGCTATAGAGGATGTACTATACAAAATCAGAGAGGTCAGAGCTTTAATAACTGAACCTGTGGTAGATTTCACAGAAGAGTATATTTACCTATTCTAATATTTTTCTCCTCCTAGGGAGGTACAAGTTCACTTTTACTAAGTCTGACATGCTAGCTTTAGCACTGTCAGGATAATCCCAATGCGTTTCTTGATTTGTAAATCAGACTTTGAATCCAGAAGACAATATGGCTTCTAGAAGTCTATCTGTTGGGGTTTATTTTATGACCAGCATTATCTGGTCAGTCACTGTCCAAGACAATTACAGAGAAATGGTTGTCTTTGTGCACTTCTCATTGTTATTCGCCGGCAGGATAGTCATCAGAGGGTCACATTAAAGTTCATTCAATCAAAGCTGTGGCAGTAGCAATAGTCCGCCTCAGGTCAGTACCATCTCTTGAGATTTGTAGGGCACTACCTGAAATTATTTGCGTAATTTTATGTAGCGTTAGTGCCTTGATACTTTGTAGAAAAGGTTTCAAAGGCAGCAAATCTGTATCTAGTGTCCAACAGGGATGACAATCCGATTATCTTTCCCTTTACTATGTTATTGTAACCATATGTATGTATCCTTTGGTATCTTCTAACTTAATTTTCACTTAGCTGTAATGTGTATATAATGTGTATTGTTTTCTTTATGTTAGTGGTTATAATTAGGTTTTGTATTTCTCTGTCTATGTACTTGTAATCATCATGGGAACCTCTGCCTTTTGCTTTTGAAATAATCTTTAAAAGTGCTCCTTTATGTTGCAATAGATATTTAAGTTGCGATGAGAGAAATCACAGCAAAGAAGTATCTGCTTTTCTTCAATGAGGGTAAAGGGACCCATATCTATATCTAAATTGATTAGTTTGCATGAATCCCAACTACGTCTTATTTTATCTCACTTAGTATAGATGTGCTTACATATATATATGCGTGCACACAGATAGATATATGTGTATTATCTGCAAACCACTTCTGTTACTTCCATTCTAGTATCATTTGCAAGAATTTTATGAGGCTATTGTACTAAAATAGGCTTAATTTCTAATGTATGAATAAGTTTTATATGATGTACGCTCCTGGATATTCTGAAGAAGAGGTAGCTAAGAGGTACTTTTTTCAGCCTTGAGGGGGAACAAACGGCATGAAAACTCATAGCCATGAAGATTGTCTTGATTAGAAATACATGAAGTATTATTCCGCTCAAAGCCAAATTTCTAAACTTAAGCTAATGTTTTGGTATCAAACCTTACATACAAATAATGGAATGATAATCTAGATGTAATTTCTAGAGTATTTCTATTTTGGTGATTCTAAAGAGATTGTGAAACATTCTTATTTCTTTGAAGGGGTGTTATCTGAAATACTGGAGATGGAAATGTATATAACAAACTGGTT
>VXAK01002460.1:0-15265 GCA_013399435.1 Arenaria interpres | reverse complement strand
TTCCCCCCCCAAAAAAAAACCCCTTGGCAGTAGTGAAGACCATGATATTATTGGTTTCTAGTCAGGACAGTTTTGTGTAGCAGAGAGTATTAGAGTTTGATCAATGACTGATTTTTTAATGTGATTATAAACCAGATGACCATGTCATCATTATGTATCTCCAGTTAATATTTTCTTCATTCTCTTCTTCAGCTTCCATATATTGATTATAAGATTATTTAGTAGTCTGACCATGCTGGGCCGTGATAATTTACTTAAATATAGGTAGAGAATGTAGCTACAAGATGAAAGTGATCACAAAAGTTTAAGTTGCTGGTACCGTCTTGGAAAGGATGTCTGTACTTGGTCAAACAGTTGCCATTAGTAAGCAAGGACCTCAAGTGCTGTAACTGGATTGAGCATTTGCAAAACATAGCAGTGCATCTGGTCACTGAAATCACTTTTTAATCTTCCTGTGATGTGTGACATTCTAAGGAATGCCAGAGGTCTAGATAAAAATTAGGAGCAAAACTCCTAACTCTTGTGCATGAAAACCATGCCCATGATGTCTGATGAATACTAAAAAAAACCCAGTATCTGCTTAACAAAATAGAAATGTGGTGTAATTTTCTTTTTCCATTTATAGTCCTTTTTTATGACAAATAGAAGGAGCCTCATTAGAATGGTTTATTACTGGCTTCTTACTTCAGAACTCAGTTCATTCAATCACAGTTTAAAGAGTCATCTACAAGAGTATCCACTGGACAAATTAGAAAAGGTAATATTCTAGTTACTTGAAAGACTGAACAGCAATGCTAGCATTAATTACATTGTCAAGGAGATTAATAATTAGTAAGCTCATAAGTCCCTTTCTGAAACAATTGCAATAAGCTTTTGCATCCTAGATCTACTACTACTTACCTCTTCTAAAACAATGCAGCTGGTATGTCTATATGCAGAGGTACTGTGTATAAATGTGAGAGAGATCTAATTACACATGGAATATTACTTTTTCTGAGCATCAAAGGAGAAAATATTTTAATTAGTCCAATTGAATCAGAAAGACTACAAGGTGCTATTTACCATACCCTGACTCATAGCATTGAAAACTTTGTCTCATGAAGCAATGGATAAGAATTCTTCTGTACTTTGACTCAATTGGCTTCATAAAAATTACATCGAGAAATGTATTTTTCTATTAGACTTTGTCTGGGTCAGTAAAATATTATCAACTGGTTGAAATGGGCTGAGATTAAAAGCATTTGAAAAAAGGGGAAATACTTCAAAAAAGCATGCAGTGCCTTTAAAAATACTAGATAAAATAACCGACATAATCAAGAAAAGATATTTAGACATAGATGAATAAGTAATAGTGAAAGTTAATTGGTGCTGGCAAAAACAGTCATCTGAAATAGGCTGAAAATTCTAGTGAGCCATACTCAAGAACTCAGTTGTGTTAACACGTATTTTTGTAGAACAAAAACCAAAGGTAACCTGTAACCAAGTATAGTTTTAACTACTGCTAAGGTGCTTATATATTTAAGTTTAATCAGTTGTGTAAGTAAGAAAGTGCGTACACACGAGACAAAACTATTCTGCAGTGACTCTGGAAGACAAATAATAATTTTCTCAAAGCTAACAAATGTTTATCCTGTGCTAGAAGTATAGTGCATGTGAAAATAATTAATTATTGAAAAATTCGAAGCAGTAACAATCAAGAATATCAAGCTGCAATAATCTTTATCTGTGTTCGGATCAGGTTACTTTGCTTTTAAATTCCCTTCCTTAACCACTACAACAGGACTATCTCTCTGTCATGGCCTAACTCTTCCGGATTCAGTACATCTATAGCGCTGACTAAATTACATAGTTCCTGTCACAGATCAGCAAAGGTCTTATTTACTTTTTCTTATTGGCAGAACTGGGCTTTAAGTTGCTGTAAACTAAATGGTGTTAACAAATAGCCAGCCAAAATAAAACAGTTGTGTCAATAAATGATTACAGATTTTGAACTTTTAAAAATTCACCTATAGTTCATAGAGATCATTTAGTGTAAGTTTTTAATCACCATATTTTTCCACCACCAGATTTCCCTTTGAAGCCATTCTTGTTCATTATGCTGTCTTCATAATGGCTATCAAAACAGTTGAACTTTTAATACATGTTTGACTACTCATCATGAAAATATCTACAACCAGTCATTAAGAAGAGCAAGTTACATGTTTGTGAGAAATAAAATTGTCTCCTCTTCCAGTTCATAAATTGATTCTGATTTCAGAAGCCATATTCTCTATTTTCTTAGTAGTTATACATGTAATATGACCCCAACTATGATAATTCTTTTAAATACCCTGATAGCAATCTGTTCTTCTTACTCTGCACAGAAAGATGAATAAGCCAGCAATTTAAAGTATGCTTAACACTAAAGCTCTGTGGAAGATAAATATTCAGTTTTGTGGCAAGTTTTGAGGTTTTGCCTGTTGTTTTTGATCTGTAGTAGATTGCAAGGAAATACTTTTTAATACAGTATCAAAGATGTGCTAAAATATATATCAAATTTGCCCCCTTTTTTCTTTTTGTTTATTTGTTCTCACACTCTTTTTCCATTTTCTCAAAAATTAAAAGCTACCAGAGACTCAGGATTAAAAAAAAAAAACCCTTCTTAGTGAAAATTTTGCTGAATCCACTGTTTCTCTCTGACATATCACATTCAATAAATCCATGTTTTAAAGAAATTTCATTTTAAAAAAAGGATGTCTGTTATCCCTGTTTATTACTATGCATGTCATCTTACAGGAGAGCATTATGGCTTATTGCAGAGAGCATTATGGCAAAAATGGGGGGAAGGGACAAAAATTCCAGAGTAAAGAGTTCTCTATTGTTATGTGTTTGTTCTAATGCTTTTCACAATATTGTAGACAGAACCTTGTGCATCTCTTAAGTGAAAAAATAATTTCTAACTCATTATCCAGCAGCTAACTAGAAACTTTTGCAAAATAGCATCTGTGTTTACATAAGCAGACGTTCCAAAAACATCTGTAGATTCTGCACATGGTAGTAAACACTGCAGTTGGGTCTTCCTCTATGTGAACATTGCATCTGTCAGGCCAAGTGCAATTAAAAATCAAGTTATATTTGGCTACAGATACTTTCTGTACTTTCAAAACACTACTAACAATCTAACATGATCTTCAGGTAGCAAATGTTACTAACATTGGAATTTCTTAATCTAGAGAACAATATCACAACCAAGGATATTCATATTATTTTCCCTTAGCCAATACAGCTTCTTATGTCTTATTCACAAAATTAAACCCCTGTATTCAAACTTTTACATAAGCTAAAAATATGATAGAATTTAAGTGTTCTCCTTGAACAATACAAGACATACCCATGAGTGCTTTGCACTTTCACTTGCTGAAGAAAGAATAGATGTTTGTCTAAAATACCAAAAAGAATTCAACTCATATCAGCTTCTCAACACTTCAAGAAACAGACTTCTGCTTTCCTGTTTCTCCTTTCTGTGAGCCCACAGCTTGTCTTCTGCCATTTCCATATTGAAAGTGGCTCCCGATTTGCAGACCTGAATTTGTTCTCTGCTCCAGACGTTCTTTTCCTCAGCCATCATTCTGTCTTTAGCCTAAATCTTACCTCTAGACATGATAGGTACAGATACACTGAAATGCTGACCCTTGCACCGTGTTTTGGCTGCTGTCTGGCCTTCTTTTGGACTGTCATATTTCCTACTTTTCCTAGTTTTTGTTCTTAGCTCATTTAGGCTGCAAGAACAGCTGCTGTCTTGACCTGGAACATCATGCACATGTAATCTCTGAGCCTGACCGTGAACCTCTCTCATTCCTAATAAGATTGTAACACTGAAAAAAGAACAAAAATTATTACCTTGCACTAGAATATTATTCTAAGTAATCTTTCCCCCTAATTATTCGGACTGAATGTTGGTAAACAATGTTCCTGTTTTCCTCTTCTCTTTAAATAGTATCACATATTTTTTTTCTGAAGATCTCAAAAAGAAACACTACTACAAATTAGCTCTGAGATTTCAGTTCCAGCTATTGGATTTTTCTTAATACTCAAACTGCATTATGTTATTTCCATGCTTACAATAAGGGATGTATTTGTCACTGAGCTCTCTACTGCTGCACTAAAAATCATGGTCTGTCTGTCTTATGACTATCAGTTTAAAAATCAGATTGCAATAATGCATTTTATTTTCCAGCTAAGCACATATTTAAATATTGCATGAACCTGGCTCCATTGCAACACATGTTTTATTAAAGCCAGCTGTGAAGTAATTATTGAACATGCTAAAAATGGCTTTTGAGAGTAGAACAATATGAGTTTTGTCTAATTCTGATTCACACACTGAGCTTTGACTAAATACCACATTCCAAGAACTCACTCTCTTATAGAATGGAGTCTCTCAACAACTTCAGAAACACAATTTCTGAGAACTGTAAGAATCTAGGTCAAGGACTGATTATAGCAGAATTTACTCACATAAAGGAGTATGCTTTTTCCTAAATGTGCTTTCAAGAACCAATGAAAGCAAAATAATGAAGAAAGCATAAGCAAGGCAATTCAGTTTGAGAATAAAAATATACGATATAAAATGCAAAGTATATTGCATATATAAATGTTTTCTTTCTTTGGGATTTGTAATCTAATCACATTCTGACTGAGATGGTATATATATTTCTGATGGGGTTTCCACCTTTTAAATGCTTCTCAGGCACATTTGGATGTATCTGTTTATACCATATGAACTTCTCACATTCATTTGCACAAACATCTGAGACCTTCTTTTTTAACTATAAATGATAAACAATTGTCTCCAGGAGGACCATCGCCTAATTTTGAGTTCTTTATGATTACTCATATATTTTCTAAAAAAAAAAAATTCACTGTTCTGTCAATAAGAATCTATTTGGTTCTGAATTTGCATGCTAATGGACAAAAGTATTTAAATTTCTTCAGATATCTATTGTTGGATAGACACAGCCCAGCTGCTCCCTGTTAAAAATGGCGATTAGAAATTAATATAACTACCCCATGCATTCACAGCTTGAGATTTGTAATATACAAAGAACAATCATTCCTAAAGGGGCCATGCTTGTGAATGCTGTATTTAATTAATGCCCAAGGGAAAGAGCAAAAGAGGAGGAGGAAAAGTACTGCAGCCGAATTTATTCTGAAATTGTAGTGATGTTAAACATCGCATGCCAAGTTTAATGACGTGTATTCATCTAGCTAGAGGAGTGTCTTACTTAGAACAAATGGTGCTGTCTGCCTTCAGGAAACCAGGATTTTGAAGTGAATTTGGGAGTGCACAGTAGATTTCTATTTTATTTTCCCTATTGACTTGCGCTAGGTCTGTCACCACAAAAACCCAAGCTCCTCCTTGTATGCAGATCACCTTTGTGCATTGGGATTTACAGAATTCTTTTTTACCTGTAGCAATGTCCTTAGGCTTGTAATGAGTAGGATGCCATGCAGTAGCAATCTGTACAAGTCATACAAATCATTTATGTTGAGACTGACACTTCCCTTTTTATTCCTAGCTGCTACTAGTATGTGTGAGAAGATGGAAGGATGTGTGGTGTGAAACGAGTACATGCAACAGTTACATTTAGAAAGAGCAAATACTGCAGGAGATTAAAGTGAAAGATTGAAATTTCATGCACATCCAAAAAAATGGCTTTGTATTATAGGGAGAGATTCGAACATCACTACAGAGATTAAAAAGTTTTCAAAAAAAAGTAAATAAAGCAAAACCATCAAAATGCTACTATGTCTTTCAATGGTGCATTAATACAGTGGAAAGCACTTTCATATGCACGCCACAGAGAAGATTACCCACAGCAGCAGTCCCAAGCCAGGCTCTGTTTGAACTGGAAATTGCAGCTGGAGGAACACCGCTTTCTGGAGAAGAGAAGTCTAAGGTGGGGGATCTGATCAATGCCTATAAATACTTAAAGGGTGAGTGTCAAGAGGATAGGGCCAGGCTTTTTTCAGTGGTGCCCAGTGACAGGACAAGAGGTAATGGGCACAAACTTGAACATAGAAAGTTCTGTCTAAACATGAGGAGGAACTTTACTTTGAGTGTGCCAGAACACTGGAACAGACTGCCCAGAGGGGTGGTGGAGTCTCCATCTCTAGAGACATTCAAAATCTGCCTGGACACATTCCTGTGCAACCTGCTCTAGGTGGACCTGCTCTGGCAGGGGATCAGACTGGATGATCTCCAGAAGGATCTCCAGGGATCTCCAGACGTCCCTTCCAACTCCATATCATTCTGTGATTCTGTGAACACAAGACCAGAACAAGAACAGGGTTAGGTTCTACCTGCCCAACTCTGGCTGCTGTTTGGTAAACTGGCAGAGATTAATCACTGGGTAAAACTAACAGGCTTAGTCATAAGCCAGTCCTCGTGCAGCAGGCATGAGGTTAGGAGAAGCAGACCAGGATCAGGAAACAGAGTGACCCTTACAGCTGCTTCCATCCTTATCACAAAGGAAACTACTACAAAGGCTGGACTTCTTTGCTTGTCATTTTTTCAAAGCTCAGCTGCTAATTGATACTTGAACAGAACACTAATAACAAAGGTCCTTTTGTATGAGCGAGAGCTTATTTAGTTGAAATATAAATCTGGGAAGATATAAAAGTTCAAGCCCAAATATGTATTTCTGATCACATCAGTAAAAATTTCCATAGTGCCAGTACAGCAATATTATTTCAATACGTAGGTATAAAAAGAGTAGTGTACACTTAAATGTCAGACTGAAGTGTTATGTGATTTAATCTTTGTCCTTTAACTATTAACAATGTGAACACAGAAATACCTGCAGATGGGAAAGCGCCAGGGATAAAATGATGCAAACAGTGAGCACAACCCAAGGAGACCTTTCCTGATTTAGCCCAGACTACCGTGACGTGGAGGAGCCTCCAGCTCTGCTCAGCGCCTCGGCCATGATGCTGGGCACACCCCGGGGCTCTGTGGCCGGCCTCCCTGAGGCAGGAGGCTGCCATAGAGGGCTGCGTCGTCCTCGGGCCTCTTCTCACCTAAATTTTTATTATGGTCTTTGTTCTCCCATCTGCAAAACCAAACAGCAGCAAGCCCCCAGCGCTGCGCAGCCCCAGACTGGGCCCCACGCTGCCAGCTCTGGTCCCGGCTTAACTGACACCATCTACCCTAGATGTCCAGACCAAACTAACCATTTTCATGCTCAGTGTAGCAGTGGGCGCCTCTGGAGGATGCCCATCCCGAGGACAGGTATCTTCCCATGATCCTGCGGACACCTCGTAGCTGCTCACCACAGAGCAAACCTTGGTGGCTGGGGTGAGATGCCTGGCTTCTTGCCGGCAGCAGTAGCTGGACCTTATTCCCCAATCGCCTTCCATATCCATGTTTATAAGCAGCGTGCTGAGGATTTCTCTCTTTTATTTGTAGTTTAGAAATGGTCACACTCAAGCAGCATTCAATCTGAAGAACTGCTGCGATGTTGGTCTTGGTCCTTCTCTCTGCTTGGGAACGGTACAGCAATCAGCAGGCAAGTCTGTTTTCCATCTTGAGAAGGTATTTACACCACAGCTAAAGCATTCCTCTGCTCTTTCCAACTCTTCCAAATTAGTTTCAAATTTCATCTTCAGGAGTAATGCAGGGACAGCATGGGATGACGTTCGGATTCAGGCAAATTATCTGTGGCATAGAGCTTCAGATATAATACCTGCGTGCGTCTTCACCAAGGATCCCTCCCACAGACCGCAGCCGGCATTGAGCTCCCTATTACCTCAGATTCGCTCATCATCTTCATAAGCTGTACTTGTATCTTGGCTGCAGTATAAAAATATCCTCCGAGTCAGCTTTCGGAAACCATCTGCTTCCTGCAGTAGCGAAGCAGTACTTTGGGACCAGGATTCTTGAGAGCAGCTATTTTCATGCTGCGGTGACTACTTGAGTTTACAGGCTGCTGTAGCTATATTGCCCTCACAAAAAAAAAAAGGTTTGACTTTTTGCCCAGTTTCTCCTTAAACAAAAAGGCCAACCCGCAGGCCTCGGCATCTGCTGCGGTGTGACAGAGGGTGCTGCCATTCATTCAAACGCTAAAGCTGATGGTCACTCAAGCAAATGAATGTAAGAATGCTCTTTGCAGCTGCGGCAAAAGGATTCCAGACCATGCCACTCCTACACATTCAAAGCCTGAACCAATGACCTTAGGGCTGATCCTAAATTGATGATTAACCCTGATATTTTGAATTTATTTTTGTCCAGCTAGCATTAGCAGTTTTCCTTATATATCAATACCAAAATAATATCTCAGTAGCACTATAAAACCTGCAGAAAGGGTTTCCTGCTCATTGCCATGAGCAGGAAAAAAAATGTCTTGACAACCTCTTAGAATACAGAGTAGGTAGCTATATTTAATTTCTGAAAGTCTCTGTTGTGATGTCACCCTCAAATAACTGTAACACAATAGCAATGAGATATGCAAGTGTAAAGTACAGTCAAACCTTTTCTGTAATCATATTAGTTGTGTTCTGCATTTGTCCTGTTATAAATTAATAACTTTTCAGCAGTTTTGGAGGAAGATTTCCCCATTTTTCAGCAGGACATGTACTATCTTACATATAGATACTGCATCAGGAAATGGCAAAGCCTGTCTGAAATCGTGATTTTTGTTTTTCTGTAAGGCTTAATGGAACTGGTAGAAAGAATAACATAATAGAAACAGTATATATTTTGTCTCTGGGGAATGCAAAAAGGATTTAATGCTTTAAATTTTGTAGATTTTTTTTTTTAACTTTTCCTGAAAAAGCAATAAGATATCTGTGATATTCTAATTAGTCTAAAAAAAATTATTAATGTTGTTCTTAAAAGAAGACATTTTCATTCTAAAAAGTTTGCTGCAATTCCTAATGCAGCACTGACCGGCAGTTTGTGAGAAGAAGGAAACCATTCCAAATCTGCAGAATCTGTCTTTTTCCATATGCAACCACTACGTTCTCTAGACTAAAAAAGAAATAGGACAAGCAACTATACCACTGAGACAGAGAGTTGGGCTCTCTGACTCAAAATTCTTATTAGGAAAGGGAGGCTAACAGCACTCCAAAAGACTTGGGAGGTTAGTTAATATTTGTACAATAGCGGTGTACAGGTGAGGTACCCTATTCACCTTCTGTCATACCAGCTAGTATCTCAAAAGAACCATACAGTGATTGTGGGTTGTATGTGTAGCCTTTAAAATGTTACAATTTTTGCTTTTCTGCATTCTTCTGAGGCTTAAATGTTACTTTCTTGATGGTTCATTGACTTTCAGGGCCAAAAGGACAAGAATCTGACACGACACAATACAATTAAATATGGTACAACAGACATCTGTGCTGCAAAACTCTGCTTCATCACAAAGAGAAACTGTCTATTTTTCAGTGCACATACATTTTCTTTAAATTAAAAAAAAAGAAAAATAATTTTTAAAATGATGAAATACCTTTTAACTTTGACCATCTAATCATGAAGTTCATAGAAATGTCAGATACTGATTAAAGGAATTGATTTAAGTTCACCTGCCATTTTTCAAGTCCTCCGAAACTGAGAGGGTATAAATATATGTTATTGTCACTAGGTGGTTTTATGAACTTTCAACTGCATGTTTAGATGTTAATATCTTATTAGCCTGTTGAGGGGAAACATGTCATGAAACAGCTGAGAGAAATTTCTGAGAATCCTAAGCTAAAAGACAGGATCCAGTATTTGCCTGCTTGCGAGAGAGCAGCAGAATAAGTGACCTTTCTGAATCAAAAGCTATCACTCAGGAAATGAAAATAAAGGGGAGATGCTATTTTTTTATTAACTTTTACATTTTCAGCTCTTCACTGTTTGTGCTTATAAGAATGCCTATACAGTTGATTTTCTGAAAAGGGGCAATTTGACTGATTAAACTGGGCTGCTGCACTTTAAATATGCAACTGGTTACCATGGCAACAGTTTTACTTTGACACACAGCTTATCTTGTTTTAAGGAGTGCAGCCTGTTGTTATGGCAATTTGGAACACCACTATTTTTTCACCAAAAGAAGCGCAACACAAGATAATAAAACATTAGTTAAAATTACTTCAATGGTTCAAAATCTAAACCTGATTTAGTATGTTGTAGAATGCTATAGTTTCTCAATGTCTCTCAAATGTAACAAATGTAACTTGACTAGAACAGAGAAAGAAAGAATCAGAGTTCACAAACAAATAAGGATAAAGGATTATATTTTATAACACTGAAAGGCAAAGGTAGATTGTAGAGGCATGTTGTAACAGCTGAAATTTCACTTGTTAATCCCCTATGTTTTCTGCCTTCGTGAAGAAACGCGTTACTTCCTGTCTTGCAGATTTCTTCAGGAACAAAATCTAAATATATAGATATAGAAGGACCAATGCAAATTAGCCCCTGGAGCTCTTGGCATTACAAGCAGGATGAATATTCTAACTGAAATCTTATAAACATTAACAGTAAATGATCAGAGTTCTGCCCTAAAATAAACCTATTTCAAAAAAAGAAACATTGTTTAAGAATACTAGAGGTACATGCTTCTCCCTACTGATACAAACTTTTCACATTAGATGCTAAGTAATCATGCACAAGCCTGCATATTTTAAATAAGAATGAAATATGTAGGGCTTTTGCTACAGGCATATTAAATGAGTCCCTACATTTTGATCTTCAGAAAAACTCAATTCATGCCTAAGGAGGGGCTGGAAAGGTCCTGGAAGTAGAGGAGAGATCTGAGGGGATATCCAACCATCCAGAACCTGGAAATAAAAGAAAACGAGGGAGAAACTTTGATCCAATTATACAGCCACCAAAAAGTAGTAGAATAGGGCTCTGCATTGAGTAAGTAAGCTGAGTTAGGATCCATCTGCTGGAGTTAAAGTAATTTTCTGATTAAGTAGCCATATACTTTTGAAGAGAAGCTTTCACTTATAAATTGCTCAAGTTCTGAAGCAGAAAAGCGTGATATGTTAGTCCCATTTCTACTCATTTTCTTGTAGAAAACACAATTTAAGAATTCCACAGGGAAAAAGGGATCAGCAGAAGGTCCACAGAAGAGTCTAGGAAGGACAAATCCCTTCCTACTATCTGCCATTGAATAAAGGAAAGTAATTTTGTCTGCAGGGGTACCGTTCTTGAGTTTGATTCCTGTACATATATGCAACGTAGTTATATTGGTTTTTTCCAAATCTTTTTCAAAACCATAATAGCTTTATTGGTTTAGCTGAATGGTTCATCTAGTTCAGTATTATGTCCCTCAAAATAACCATAAGAAAACAACAGAAACTGCAGTCAGGGAAGGAAATCCTCATGCTCATCTGCCATTTCTTTGTTTTCAGCTCAGGGGATTCCTTTGGCCTGTTTCAATTTGTCTGTTTAATAACCTGCCACAGACCTTTCTTCCAACCACCTAAATTCACATCAGCTTCTTCCATCCACTGTGTGTCTACATCTGGGTCCGTATGTACATACATCAGCCCATATACAGCAGAGAGATGGTGTAAGACTTTTCTTCAGTAGGAATTTTATCCTTTATCCTCTGGAAATTTATTGATAGCATTCAGCTGCCCTTTGCCTCAATAAACTGTTTACTCTAGATATAAAATTTGCCAACATTGCACACTGGATCTGGAATAACTTGCAATGCTCCTCAATTCTCCAGAAGATAACGGTTTAAGTTTCTGCTGCAAACCAGAGATCTGAAATTTGATATTAGGAAAATGTCTTTTTCTCTAAGAAATGACATGATTCAGGGCAGTACTCACAACGTCTAGATTCAGTTTAGATCCAATCCACGTAAAGACATCACTTTCTTCTCAGCATTTTGTATTGGAGATTTTAAACTCATTTACACATACCTCCTTTTAAAGTGCTTAGTTCTCCCTACATTTGTTGTAAGGAAATTGGACATTTTGAAGATAGGTGTCACCAAAGTCCATCACTTTTTACAAGTTTAAGTTTTAGCGGGTTTGGAAAATTTTGCCTGGAATATGTAAGTTTGTTTGGGTTTTATAAGTAGTCTGTTTTAAGTTATACTGTATATGAATTTTTCAGTATTTACAATACTGTTCTGGGATAGTTGCTGGCTGTTCTCAATACCCCTATCACTCTTTCAGCTTTTATTATGAAAAAGAATATATTTAGTATGTGAGATTTATCAACTTAACTTTGAAATTCCTCTTTTATTTATATTTTAGATCAGATCTGAATGTTGTGCCTCAGGCCCCTCTCTTGTTCTTTGCAATAGCATCAAAGTTGCTTTGAGTTTTCCAATTAGTTTCTTTAAAACACTGTTATTGTCTTGCTATAATATGTCTTCTCTCCTCTCTTCTATCCCATTTTTTTCCCCTCTGATACCTATCAAGAAGCCTAACAACTATTAGTCCCAGTCTTGTCCCCTTTCTGGTGATATCTATGAATTTAATTTCTCTCTGAGCTTGTATTTTTGAGAACTTCATTCCCTCCAGCATTCAGCCTCCTTATTTCTGTTTCTCAGTTTTTTCCAGTCTTACTCATGATACATGAGGACAGACATGGTTTCAGATGTTCCTTTCTCTTCCTTTAAGAAAATCCTGCTGCTGCTTTCATTGCAGAGAATGCGAATTTGAAGAGAAAGTGCAGAGACATTTCATATATCCACATACTTCGTATATCCATATACTTCATATATCCACAGAAAAGAGGGGGAAAAATCCAGTCTGAAGCAGTTCAGCATAATGGTGGATGTCGCTTACAAGATAAAATATATATGGTTGGACATGACAAAGGTAGCAGAGGCAGCTAAATGTCTTTTGACTGTCATTTTATGGGTGACTGCAGATGTATGAGAGGCAGATGTTTTCCATTTTGCCTAGAGCTACACAAATCTGTGAGCTGGAAGTGAACGCGTACATGAAAGAATAAATCAGTGATCAGATCATACAAGATATCAACTAAGTATTTTGTAGTTTTAAGTACTCTGAAAATATTAGCTATTAGTTCTTACTACAGGCCTATGAAGCAGAGGATTACTGTTTACCTCTGTGTTCAGGCAGACAGAAGAAACCCAGACTCAGGGGTGAGACACCTCAGTAGATGCCTTTGAATCTCTGGTCTAACTCGCCCAGGGCCGTTCAGAAAAGCAGTAGCAAAGGGCAGGACTAGCACTCAGTATCTGCCTGGGCTTCTACCCAACATCAAGCCCTAGGTGAGATGCTGAAGCTTTCAATGCCGCCCCTGTTCTCTGACCTTTCCATCAGTGGAAACTCAGCATTAAAAGCTGGTTTGAATTACAGACGTACAGCACCTTCCAATGGTTGTGCAAGCAGACTGGGGAATGCGGTTTATATTGAACATGTTTTAAATTCATCTTATGGTTAAACATATTAAACAACAACTTCTAAGTTTCAGATTATCTCTTTAAGCTACTTTGATGTAAGCCTCATGCACTTCTATTTGGAAAATTTCAGCAATATAACTATTGTTTCTGAAATTAAATTTGCTTATTATTTACATCTCTTGATTGTTATCACTGCCTTTCTACTTTCTCTTTAATCCCTGTTCTTTTAGTGCTGTGTTTTTCTCATCGTGTCCTTTCTTTTCTGCATTTCTTTGCTTTCATTTTTCAGCAACAAATTCGGGAATTTTGCATGCCACAAATAAGACTATTAAAATGCCATTTAATGAGAATATAAGGGGAGATCAACAAGTGACAACAGAGAAGAAATATATTTTACTCATTGGTTCAATGAACAGTTAATTTCTGCTAAATTCAAGAACAATCCCTACCAAGCCCAGACATAATTTCTGAATACAACTATTAGTTGTATGATGAAATCAGTAGATTTTAATTTTTTTCTTTAGCTTTTACAAGACAACAGCACAGTCAAATAATAACTGCGCTGTTTGCTCAAGCTAAGCAAAAAAAAAAAAAAGTACAAGCTTTCCTCAGTAAAAAGAAAAAATAAATCCTTTAGCTCTGAATCTTACTTGTGCCTACATCTTTAGATCACTGCAACTGATGTCCAACTTTCCATTTATAGATGATCATTACCATTATCACATTCTCTAACACTGTCACAAATGCTTACCTCACTAGTAAGTCTGGATGCCTCCTAGCAATTACACTGAATAAAATCCAATTGCAGAAGGAATGCTGGTGAGCATGATATAGAGTTACAGCAAATTGAAATGGCATTTCAAAATTTTGCTAGATCCTTTCTACTCAGGCCAGTCCAATTACTCAGCTTGTTCTCATTACCTCCTTTGATGTAAGCATTTGATGGCTTGCTGCTGTGCACATTATCACACGGAGCTAACAGCAGTTTGCAGTTGCTTTATGAAGAATCATTTCCATAAGGAGAAAAAAACCCAGCCCTGTGCAAACTGAAGGTGGATACCATAGAATTGTGGTCCAAAATCTCACTTGAGCAGTATGTATGGGCATGGAAAAGTAAATTTTCCAAAATCATGAAACTGTCAGATTTCTGTGTCAAGACGGACAGTAGGCCATCATTGCTGTTACTGCTCCACTCTGAGTCACCAATAGCAGTGAGACTTAGGATCAACATAAACAAATATTTCCAATAATAATTTTACTTGTTTATTGAGCAGACTATTTTTTTAATAGCAGGACATTAGAGATGATGCGGCTTTCAAACTGTATGTGGGCCAGAACTAGTGAAGTAAGCAGGAACAGCTTTTAACTACGCTAGAAACTTGCAACGTCAGCTGTACGTGATGCAGAAATCTTTGGAATAGCAGTGCAATGTGCCTACATCAAGCATGGGAATAGGCTGCCCTGTTCCACAGGGCGGTGATTGAGTCGCTATCCCTGAAGGTATTTAAAAGACGTGTAGATGTAGTGCTAAGGGACATGGATTAGTGGTAACTTGCAGTACTGGGTTAACAATGGACTGATGATCTCAAAGGTCTCTTCCAATAAAAACAATTCTATGAGTTTATGTGGCTTCAAGTGCATATAGATATATATATATAGAATAGAATGATTCTCTGGGGGCACTTGACTTCTATGTCCCTGGTACTAATGTAATGTTCCTTCTCATTGCTTTTTACTCACTTCCTTCCTTGCATCCCTTAGCACAGTATCCTAATATCCTCCAAAGGATACTCGTAGCTTTACTCAGTCGTTCTCAGTTGATTTCATGCTCCGGAATTGGCTGCAGGATATGGTAGGAAAGGTTGAAGAGCTGCTAACACATAGGATTCTGTGTGCATATAAAAACAAAG
>VXAK01002458.1:31395-73295 GCA_013399435.1 Arenaria interpres | reverse complement strand
GTTTTTCCAGATATGGGTTGTCTTCATACTATTTAGTTACAACATACATAATGAATGACAACTTACATTTTGGAAGAGAATCGATATTAAAATCCAAGAAAAATCCACTGCTAAAAAATTATTTATCCTGTCATCTGAGCATTTCTTTGATAATACTTAGTTTCCCAACATACCCACATCTTTCATGTTTTTTGTAATTGATTAGTTAAGTTTCTTCCAGCATTTTGTCTAGGATCAATTGCATAGAACGTACTTTAAACATTATTTCTTCAATATGGCTAAATTACTCCCTAGTTTTAAGCAAAAAAATTGTCAGGGCTTTTCCATTGAACTTAATGTAGTAGAGTTATCACACAGTATCATTTGATCAGCGCTTTCTCCAGCATTTCTACGTGAATAGAAAATTTTGTAACATAAATGAAATGAATAAAGAAACTTAACTACCTTGTTTAACAGAGTTCTAGAGGGAACAGAAGGAAGTTACCTTCACCCTTGAACACTACCAAAATTATCCTTAAATAGTATTTTCCTAGTTAAAAAACCATATTTAGTTCCTGACACAAGGAAGACTGACTCCAGAAGGAAGGGAAGGGTGAGAAGAAATATTTCCTGCTCTCAGTTCAAGTATAAAAAAACTACTACATACCAATGGTCATCAGCAATTAGGACTCCGGAAAGCTGGATATCATGTTTTGAATTTGGTGTGTACCTTCCAACTGTAGTTTCTCCTTCTTTGATCATATACAATAGCACCTCAGAAAGCTGAGGATCTTCATTGAGATTGACAAGGTTTGGTAAATGATTGTCCATTTTGAATGCAATTCCTGCTTTCTAGATAAAAAGAGAGCTCTGCATAAAAAAAACCCAATTTACTGTGTGCATTCAAATGTCTATATTATTTATTTCTAAGAAATCACAGTAGTCTGTTAAAAGAATAGTATTAAGGAAACCAAATATTACAACCATTCTAATTCTTCTGCAAGGCTTATTGATGTTGTATTTCTTGTACTATCTCCTATAGAAAGTGAAGAAAGAAAACATACCTGCAATTCTTTTATATCTTCTAACTTCCTTTTTTCTGCCTGGGCAAATTTTTCTTTCCAGGCCCTTGATATATCAAGGGGAAAGTAATACAACATATTAGGAGAAAAATTACAGCATATAAATTTAACCATTTCAATTTTAAAGAAAGACATTAATGACTGCCCAACCTTTGCATTTCTGTCATGTCCCTCTCCTGCTGATGCAGTTTTAACCTCAAAGATGTTATTTCCTGCAAATAACGTCTGTATTTTTCAGGATCAGTGTTCAGAGCACTTTTCTGAGCTGCCTTCAGTTTTTCAATTTCAGCTTTCAATTCTACATAAGGCAAACCAGACACACAGTACACATAAAAAATTGAGGCAAAATGGGGTCTAGACATTTCAGTAGCATACTAGAAAATTCATCTTGTTATTAAACGAAAAGTTAAACACCTTCCCCCATTCCAGGTTCTCAAGTATAGCCTAAGATATCATCTGCACTTTGGAAAAAAAAAAAACAAAACTCACAAAGAATAATAATATTAAAAGGAAAATATCCTAGGTTGTATTAGCCTATTTGACAACTAGTCAGTCAACACAACAGATTCTTAGGAGTAGAAACTCTTATGGAGCAGTAAGTTAAACGCATGCAAATGAAAAGCCCTCAAAGACTGAAAATGTCAACCTCACCTCTGATTAGCTTGGCATTCACATCTTCATTTACTTTAGCAATGTTGAAAATTGAACAAGCTTGTTTTGCATAGCGAAGAGTGCTGAGCGTTTCTTCTGTACTGCTGGCAGCTGGACTTATCGTGGCAATCATAGCAGTTTGTGAATTTCCACCAAGGCTTTCCTTCAATAACCTGCATTTGATAGAAGAATAGAAGTCAATCCCCGGATCCCACATTGAAATAAAAATTAAACTTCTCAATCTGAACAGGTTAAATACAAAGTATCTAGGGTCTCGCTACTTATTTAATAGTGGTTGTGAACTACTTCAAAGACAAACCAAAGTCCTGTTTATTCTTTACCTGATGCAACAACCTAATTTCTTCCCTCCGTAGACCATTTGAGGAAGAGAGGGAGAGGAAGCAATGCCTTCTGAACAGAACAGGAATCCATAATCTGAGAAAGACTTTACTTCTATACAAAAAATTCTGAAGTGTACATACCAAGTAAGGACAGATTCCCGGTAAGGAATGAAAGTTTTATTTCCATTTTGAGATTGTTTAGAGAGTGCAGAAATAACCTTTCCAAGGGTTAGCAGTGATTTATTGATACTCACACCCTCCTACACAAGGAAAAATAAAAATAATTATAATACAGTTGTATTTTCTTGTATGAATTTTTGACGGTACTGTTGATTTAATTGTGCTTATTCAATGTATGGTACAGCTTTACCATATTAAATGTCACCACTGATTAAAAACAGATGCAAAAGTATCCTAGGTGATCTTCATTTGGAAAGAAGAGAAACCCTGGCTTTAAAATAAGCAGTGTTAAGAACCATCAAGCTTATGAAGGCAGCTTGAAAGAAAGTCTCTTATTAGAAACTCTGTTTACTGAAATCTCCCCCCCAAAAACGGCAATCCCCAACTCCCTGCGATATCCAACTCACGATACAGAAAGTCACATGGACAGCTTTTCTCATTCCTTCTTAAGGATCATTAGGCCCCCATAGCACGGGGAGCGCTGTCCTAAGCATATTGCACGGTCAAAACCTCTTCCTAGGGCCAGCCACCCCCACTGGCAAAATGCCATGCAGTATTTATAAGCATAAGGGCTACATCCTTTTATAATTATAGCTCCTGCCCAAGAGTCCAGGTAGATGAGGATGCTTTGGAGTTTAGAGGTATTCTTTGGAGTCAATCCTTTTCCACAGATTTCCAGTCTTGGTTTACCTTCAGCCTTTCTCCTGTGGTCTGAGCTGTCGAGCAGCATTCACTGCCAGCTAGATCAATTAGATTTATGTGACTGGTAAGCCTATGGTCACATTGTTCTTCATCCACAAATTCTACCTGTAAAAAAGGGAGATGTTTGCATTCAAACCAAAATAAAAAATCTGAGGACAAGCAGAAGCCTAATAAGCTGCCCACTTTAAATACATTAAAAAATTGACACTTCCATTTACTTTTTGACAGGATACCTTCATACACATCCCTTGAAGGGAGCTAAGTTCAGACTTCTAGCCATAGTATCAATTGTTTGCAGTCCAATAACTGTATAAGTAAAAACTGCACAAACAACAGATTATCAAACTATGGGTTTGGGTCTGAAGTTTGATTATTGCGGCTACCCAATTCCCAAAAAAACTAGTAAGCTGTTCCTGACTTCGACCAATGAAGGTGAGCTAAGCAGTCAGTGGAAAAGTCTCAGGACTAGTTACGATAGAGAAAAGAAATAATCTAGCGGTGAGAATGGTGAGGGAAAAAAGAAAGGAGAAGATTAGGGAAATGGGCCAAAAAATTAAACCAACCAAAAAAAAAAAAAAACAAAACAAAAACCCAAACCAACAAGTTATTTGTGAATCAAGAAAATTGACAGTCTGTAGACTTCTGAGAAGCTCTACTTATTTCACTTCTTTTTTTAGGCTTATCTCACCAAGTCAGGTTTTGTCTCTTACACATCTGTAAATCAGATGAGAAGTTGTAGCACCTATATCCTGGAGACACCTGGGTGAGACACCTTTCTGAAGCAAGGAAACATTTACTAATTGAACCGTGTTGAAACTGAGCAGACACTGCATCTCCTACAATTGTCCCAGCTCATCACCTGCAGAACTCAGCACAGCTATCCACCTTGCATAGCCTAACCTTCTTAGAAGCTGTGTTGGCAGCAATGTAAAATTAGGTCTGTCCTCAATTTGGATTCCAGTTACATCTCAAAACTCACACTCGGAAGCTTGTAACTACTCCTAGATCTGCCATTCTAGACATACTTATATTGCTGCTCTAACTAAATACACGTAGCACAGAGACACCAGAATTTACTCAAAGCATGTAAAATAAATCAAGTTTTTCTGTGTAGAAAGCCACGATAAAATGACCTGTGCTTTATTAATTGTTAAGTATATTCTCACAACAATTTTCTAGGCAGCACACAAAACAACTTTTTACTACCTGATTTGAACAGATAGAAAAATACCCAGCAATACCTTGGTTTGCGTCATGACAAGAGTGAAGACAGAATGAGATCTAGAGCTCTTGTCATTCATTACTGTAGCAGCTGTTGCTCTCTGCTTATTTCCTAGTTCAAGCCAACTCTGTAAGAAATCAAAGTCAGGATTAAACCAAAAACTGAAGATTAGAATGTTTGCAAAAAAAGTTCTTAACACAAATGATGACTCTATAAGGGAGTAATTAAAACTTTAAGAGATAACCGTGTGAAGAGAGTGACACTTGCCTGTATCCATCTACTTAGCTCCATTATATAGAGCTAGTCTTCATTATCCTTTTAATCAGCTGAAATATTATAGACTACTGAGCAGTCTGTGAAGCATTTTCTTCCTATTCATGGAATTTAGTTTTCAGCAGTGAAGGAAGGCGCAAATAGCAATATTTGTATTCCCTTTTGGTAACCAAATAACTCTTACCTGGATATCAGAGTAAGAACTGACAACGTTCCTAAGGTGGAGGGAAAAAGAAAAGTTTGGGTTCAGACTGTTTTCTTTCTACAGTTTTCCCTGCTGCCTGAGTTCTGACACATTTCCCCAGGTACAGACACAATACAAACACTATGAAAGCACCAGTTGTCTAAAGACTGTCACACACTTATTTCACTAAAGCAATACACTAAAGGAAATATGTCAAGTTGAGCTAGACATGGGTACTCATTTTTGTAAAGCTACAAAATACTAAGATCTCGCCTAATTTACTGGTGAGTACTCAAGCTTTTACAGAGCCTCAAGATAATAAGCATACACAGGATTATACCACACATCTATTAAAATGAGAACAGTTAAGACTTACACTGTCAGGCCTTCCACGTATGGTCCTAACACTGGATGTTCTCTTACACGAAGCTGGTGAGAATAATTAAAAAAAAAAAATTATTAGGAGTGCATTAGTTAGACCTAGGACACAGGAATAACTTAAAATTAAGAGAAAAATCTATCTACACGCCTAGTGTGGAGAACAATAACGTCCCTAGAACCATATTTTCAGGAAAATACCAACAATTGAATTTTTCCTGCTGCCTGAGAAATCACAGCAGACTACACCAGGCTGCTGCTCACAGGGCTAGCTGCAAGAGCATGTATCTTATAGAAGATATTTACATTAAAAAAAAAAAAAAATCTTTTTTGCTACATAAATTTATCATGTTTTCAAGTTAAATAGCTTACCTCAAGATCACTGACAGAACTCAGATGAAATCATTCCTACTACAAACAAGACAGTATAGTCTTTCCTTCTATAGAACTAGTCCACATACGTCTCAAGTTCAGGATAAAGGACTTAATTCAACAGCAAGCTGAATGTAGTATACTTTCTTTATCATAAACTAATACTCATAGTTTACACACAAGTGGCCAGTATATTGTTCACATGTCAAAGTACAGAAAGTATTTTTTTTAATAAATCAAACATGATAAATTCCTTCCCTACCTCCCCTACTTAACACAAATGTCTTTAATTTATGGTTCTACATATTCTAACACACACGCATTAAAAACTAGCTAAACTAGTTTAACTGTTGATCCTTGACTAGTTAATCAGGTCACCGATTTTTTTTTATTTTTTTTTTCCCTTTCACTCCTCCACCTTCTTGGGAAACAACCAACCAACAGGAAAGAAGGAACTTCCTGACAGCCCCATGGCTCTAAGCCATAAATTATCCAGGGCAAAGAGCCTGAAAGATATCCATCTTGGTCCTAAGCTCTTATTTGATAGTAGCTTTCTGCAGCTGGACAATGTAAATACACAGAGGAAACTAAGTGGGGAAAAATTTTCCTTTTGCAAATATTAACTAGTATATACACTATATGCTACGGTATATTATGGACTGCAATTAGGTACGTAGAGTCAATGGCAAACAGGCATCCCAATAAATAAACAATATACAGATATTTTCAGAAAGTGGATGGACAGTTCAGTACTGCTGAGAATTGAGGAGACTGATGGATCGAATACAATTAGGCAAATACTTTTTTTTTTTTTCTTTTCACACCCATGCCCCCCCTCACCCCAGACATCATTGGAAGCCTCCTGACATTCTTATCCTTCCATTTAAATTACAAGATTATAACTCAAATTATAGTGCACTGAAGAGTCTTAATATAATCTAGAGATTTAGATAAGTAACTTTTAAAGAGAATTTTTATAAAGGCTGATAAAAAAATCACCATTTTGCAGAGAAGGAGAGATGTTAACAACAATTTTGAGAGATTCTACTGAATTGTTTTTGCTTTATTTCAGCAAGGTGCTTTTTTTTAGCATTTCTGAAGCGCCAATCATTTTGCTTGAAGTCATACAGTTACATTTCTTTATTTACTGAAATCCCATTATTCACAACAACTTAAGATAACAAAACAATGATCGCTTGTCTTTTCTGCATTTTTGTTTACAGAATAAATGCCACTACTCTGAGATTATGCATATACTTGTTTCTGTGAGCAACTTACCGGTTGTTTCTTCTGTCCACTTTCAGCTTTAAAGACAAGCAAATCATGAATTTTCTCATTGTATACTTCAAAAAAGCTCATTTCGAGATGATACAAAATCTAATAAAATTAATAATGAAAAAATTATTAATGTAGTCCACAACACATTTTCATCACCCTTTGTTTCAAAACTTAACCTGGACTACCAGATCCTACAATTTAATGTTACAAGAATTTTTACTGAAGGGACTTTCCCAGAGAAATTATTTTCTAAACTAGGGATCTGCTATTGTCAAGAATACAATTTATTGGAATTCTATCCACAGCCATTCCCAGATGATAGTTATCAAGCTTAAGGAAAAAAACCGTACGTACATCCACCTCAGAAGTTTCATTGTTGGGTTTTTAGTACATGAAAATACAGTTTTGTTTGCACCTGCAGTAGTTTCATTCCCTTAGGGACTGGGCTTCCACAGCATGATACATGTAACTGAAAATGCATGGATTGATGTTGTCAATATCTTGACATGGAACAGAACAACCTAACAGAAAGATAAACCTTGATTCTACCTCCACCAATTTTAAGAAGTACCGAACAACAAACTTCATGAAAACGCAACTCCTTCCTCTGAAGGCATCCAGGTCTTTTTTCTTTCTACAAGTGTAAGGTCTCGCACCTGGGAAAACTTAATGCAGGAGTGCAGCACAGGCTGGGATCTAACCCACCTCTGTAGAAAGGGACCTGGCAGTCCTGGTGGACAAGCTCAATATAAGTGAACAGTCAGCTGGTGTGGCAAACAAACCCAACAGGATGCCAGGTTGCATCAAGGGCATCACCAGCAGAGACAAAGAAGTCATTATCCCACTCAGCCCTTGTCAGACCACACCTGGAATACTGTGTTCAGCTTCGGTCCCCGCTATATAAAAAAAGATGTGAACAGGCTGGAGAGGGTCCAGAGAAGGGTCACAAAGACAATCAGAGGACTGGGAAGCCCGCCACATGAGGGGAGGCCTAGGTAATTGAGTTTGTTCAGCCTTAAGAAGAGAAGGCTTAGGGGAGACCTTATCACCATGTTCCAGTACTTAAAAGGTGGCTACAAAGAAGATAGAGACTCCCTTTTAACAAGGAGTCACATGGAGAAGACATGGGGTGATGGGTCCAAGTTACTCCAGGGGAGATTCTGATTGGACACAAGAGGAAAATTTTTCACAATGAGAACAATCAGCCACTGGAATAATCTCCCCAGGGAAGTGGTGGGTTCCCCATCATTGAGCACTTTCAAGATTCAGCTGGACAGGGAGCTGGGCCGTTTTGTCTAGACTGTGGTTTTGCTGAGAAAGATTGGCCCAGATGAACCTTGAGGTCCCTTCCAACCTGGTATTCTATGATTAAAACACTCTGGAAAGGATTACTACCTTGTTGCTTTTAAAGCCATATACCATAGGTGTAGGACACAAATTCAAATCAAAATACATTGTGATCAGATGAAACATTCCCACCCCCTCTCAGAAGACCGCTCTTTCATATAGTACAAATAGAGATCTAGTCTCAAAATAGAGAGGAAAATAAAACATTATGTACAATGAAAATTTTAAAGTTGTTTATTGCTGGTTTTTTAAATCCAGGTGGGGGTAGTGGATTTTTTTTTTATTTCAGCAAGAATTCTGATCTAGAATTAGAGTACTATTAAAGTTTTTTGCTTTGGTATGTGACAGTGTTTAAAGATAAACTATTTTTTTTTTCCTTTATTTTATGTTTCCACTGAAAACAGGGAACCCTTTAGGATTTCTTTTTACCTTTCCTTACATAAATCTTATAAGACATGCTATATCAAGGAAAGAATCGTAGTCTAGTGACACATCAAAAATATAATGCCCATATTTCTTTTTTTACATTATTATCATTAAGGAAGCAAAATAATGTTGATTTTGATTATTTAGGGAACCCTGTTAATCAGAACTACTAGCAGAAGTCAGATTTGAACTGGCAAAAGAATACACACATTAATAAATGGATCAGCCCTAAGGTATGAAATGAAAGAATGAAACGAGTATTAAAATAACGAAACGCATCAGTTTCCTCATAATTCAATGTAAGGTCAATAGCATAAACATACTACCTCCTGCTTGTCCATTTGTGCTATTCGAGTGAAAAGATCTTCACAAAGTCTTGGAATTATTCCTCGGTCTTCATCAAATCCCATCATCCTGTAGTTACACAAAAACCTGCTAGTTCAGTTTTGTAACCCTCGATAGCTGGTTTTAGTATTAATTGTATAGCTCTAAAGTTGAAATGCCATCTATTCCTAAGTTATAGATGTATAGATGAAATAACCAACAGAAATAAACCTGATCTAAATTGTTGCTTGTTTGCACAGGGAGTTAGACAAGCTGATGTCTGGAGGTCACAAAAGCACAATATACTTTAGAACATGTCACTTCACACACAAAATAACAAACAGCAATGAACAGCACAGGGAGAGTCTGAGAAGCATTAATAAAGGTTTTTCTTCACTAAGATCTCTTGAAAGAACTTTTATTTTCCTCACCAGATGTAGAAAGAGGTCAGCGTCAAATATGTAAAAATATTCTACACCTGTCTCAATTATTATAATTATTATTTAATTTTAAGTAGGCAAAAACACTTTAACACAATTCAGTAATTATGAAATCTATTCCATATAATCTGTTTGCAAGACTACATTGCATAACAATCAACTACTACAGAATTTTAACAATTATTATTAAGAACTTACGTGTATGATTTTCCAGAACCAGTCTGTCCATAAGCAAAAAGACAAGTGTTATATCCCTCAAAAGCTCTTTCTAGGAGCGGCACTGCCAAAGTTTTGTAAATCATTGCTTGGCTTGCAAAATTAGGATGACACTTGTCAAAAGACCAGAAAGAGAAGTCATAACTGAAGCTGTAAACTTGGTTTGTGGCTGCTTTTCGTACAGCTGTCTCTGAACCATTCATTGAGACTACAGGGAGTGAGTTTTCATTTTTCTCTCTGCATGGAAGGGTGAAAAAAATTAAAAAATTAAAAAACGTAAGTTGTGCGCTTTAAGTTAGTCATTTCAATCAAGAGCCTTACAGAAAATAAAAAGTTTGGTAATCATTCTTAAAAATGTTAGGTAAACATATAAAGTAGTCAAGTTCAAAATACTTCAGCTAATGAATATGCAAAAAAAAAAGCCCCAAATGCCTATAAAGTGAATTCAATCTCTTAATAAGATCTTTATCTTGATGTTGCATGAAATATCAGCTAATTTCATAAGTATGTATCATATCCTTATTGAGTTAATGACTGAACAAGTCAAAAAATACAAAGCAGGAATCAACACACACTATAAAAGCTACTATTAGCATCAAAAGTAAGTCCAGGATACAAACCTGTTATTGAAAGGCCGCACACGCACAGCTACAATCACTTTGCTGTTTTCCACTATGAAAACATCTTTCTTGGTGCTGGTGCTCTCAGCTAGAGCTTCTGTGTTCTCTTTTGTTTTTGAACTTCTACTCACAGAAGGAGAGCTGGAGACCTTAGTTTTCTTCTTGGCTAGAATTTGAAGATGAGGTGTTTGTTTATTTGAAGCGGACAGAGATGGCTGATCCTGAGAAGCACGGTTCTTTGGTGTAAGCTTAAACCCTTCTGTTGAACCTTTCATTGGTGTCCTTGCTCTTTCCAAACTGTTATGTTTTATAACCAAGTGTTGCAACTTTTTCTTTCCAGCTTGCTTATTTATATCACCCTGTTCATTCAGTTGTTCTCCTAATATCCTATTAATATATTTCGAGGTAACTAGTTGTTCTGATTTAGGAACTTCGTTTCGAAATTTTGTGTCAGCAGCGCTTGTCCTATATTTTGAACGCGTGCAGCTCTCATTTTCACACAGACCATCAGCAAAGCTAAAGGAATTCTTGCTGTCCAGGGTACACTGTAACTTCATACTTGACTGACCCTCAGCTAATTTAAAGCTTGGTTTAACATCACAGGTATCATTAATATTTGGTGGAAGTGCAATCTTGTCATTTCTTTGTGTGGCAAAATCATTATTTTCTATTCCAGGCACAATATTGTGATTAATTTTACTCTTCTCTACAGAGCCAGTCCTCACACGCCTCCGCAGAGTAAGTTTTTTCTCTGTTTGTGTAATTTCTGAGCCCTGTGTTGTGTCTGTATGCAATTGTTCACTACTGGACAATGATTTTTTGCTCATTCCAGTTCTCCTCTGGAGCGTTAATCTGCCTTCGAGTTTAAATGCAGTTGATGTGTCACTCACTTTTGTACAGGCTGAAATCACATAGGTCCTGTTTACTTCCTCAGTCTTATTCTGAGAACGTGAAAGTAGACTATCCTTTTCTTCTCTTGACATCTGTGGTTTCAATTGCTGACCAGACGCTTTACTGCTGGTAAAAGTATTCTGTGAAGAACTCTTCTGCAAAGGGGTAGTACACTGTGCTTCAGAGAGACTTCTTGCAGGAACTGTGTAAATAGGCATTTTATCTTCCAGCAAGATAACGTTAGGTTTTTAATAGGTACAACACCTTCACTAAAAGATTATTTCTAGTTGCTTCTTCTTATGGAATCTGGAGAGACAAAGCAAAAATTTTTTATGATGCTCATGTCCAGTGGGAGTTATGTTTTAGTGTATGGGCAGCTCTTCACATATACTGCAGTAAATATACATCCCCAAACATTAATAGCAATTAGTATCCCCTTTCACCTCCAGCACTTAAAAAAAAAAAAAGTCATTCTTCTGTAGGTGAATGACTGCTTCTGCCAATAGTAGGTTATTTGATTTCATTTATTGAGTTCTAATATTTTTTTCAGAAAATAAACCAAACATCACAAAGAAACACCAGTTGGTACAAAGAATGACCTAATTATTTACCAACAAACATCACCATGGACATTTCTTCCAAATGATCTACCATGTTCGCCAAAGAAGAGGAATTCAAGATCATACCTCCATTCACTGACAACTGTTTATGCTTGTAGTGTTTCAAAATCAACAGATTCCAATATAACAACAAAATTAGTAACACGGAATAGGAAATCTGTGAACACAGAAAGCAGGTTGTTTTTTTCAGGATTTTGCTAAAAAAACCCAGTATCACAATAGGAGAGTTAATAGAGATGACTATTACAATACATTTGGACATTATTTTAGTTCACTATAGTACATACATGCATAGCAAAACAAAAAGATACCTAGCCTAGGTGACAAAACAAAAACTGTAAAATGCATTCCACATCCATTGTAGATATAAATATTTAGATAGCAATATATAACCAATCTGTATAGAAAAGTATGTTTTCACTGTTGCATATACATCATCGTTATCACCTTGTTACAGCTTCAACATCACTACCCACTACAGATGTGACAGCTGCAATTAATTTGCTACTAAAGTCAACAGGAAGTCACCTGTCTTAGATCTTTCAAAAATTGCACACATTCTTAACAAAAAGCAGTAGTGGCCAGGAAGAGGAAAGCAAGATGAGAGCAAGTGATGTAGAAGCAACCATTCAACCATTGCTCCAACAGGAAGTTTCTTTTAATACTACACTTTTAAATTATTGGTCTTGGAGTACTCTCAGAATTTCCATGACTACATCCACTTCTACATGTGTCATGACTGCACCAAGTTTCCATAGCTCAAGAGTTGCAAGGAGAGTTTCAAGAATTTCAAATCACAATATATTCATTGTTCAATCCAGTTTGATAGAGGAAACTACTTATGTTACATGAGTTGTAAAATACACATTTTGTGGTTCCATCTAGCAGTCAGTAAATAAAGAAACATGATTGTAAGCCATGAATTGCTTTAGCTTTTTTGAAAAACTCCACCCTTCCTGTTCAGCTTTAAAATGACTAGTATAAGAAGGGAAGTTCTCCCCTCCTGTTGCTGTAGTTGTGCCTTGCAAATATTCACAATGCTTTTCTGCAGAAGAAAATTAATCTCCCCATTGAAAGCACCTTCATTCCAAAATAAGGTTCAAGATTTGTTAAAAGTACACTTGTTTATAATTACTAATTGATTACGAGTACTAATTAGAGATGAAACGCAAGCGTTCAAAGCCAGGTGAAAGCATAGGAGAAATGGGCACCTTTACTATCTTTCAGCAAACCCACCCTCTTCAGGCAAAACCCCACAAGGCCCTGGGCACGGCCACAGATCTATTTTACCACCGCCCCGCTGAAGGTGTCCCTCAGCCCCGCCGGGCAGCCTAGCCCGTCCGCGGCCACAGGCAGGCGGCGAGACGACAGCCGACCGGGCCTGAGGGGACTCCGCCGGGCAGCGCCCTCCACCCCGCGCTGCCCACCCAGCTCCGCGGCTCCCGAAAACAACGGCCCGCCGTCCCACGGGATGGCCCCAGGGACACCCACCCCGGGCCGGGGCGGGAGTCCCGTCCCGTCCCGTCCCTCTCCTCAGCTCACCTCACCTCAGGGCGGCCCCTCCTCACCCGCCGCTCGCGACGCCGCTCGCGCCTCCTCCCTGTCCCGTTTGAATGCGCGGGGCCCGCGGGGATTGGCTCCCGCCAGCAGTGCGTCAGAAGGGGGCGGGGCCCGGGAGCCCGCGGCCGTGGGTCAGCCCTGGAACGGCCGGCACGGCGCCGCCCCAGCCGCCGGCTGGCGGGGCAGGGGCAGGGAGCCGCAGGCCGAAGGCGGGGCGTGCCGGCTCACCTGTCAGAAACACCGGGATCGCTGGAAAGTTTGAAGACTGCGGGAGGAGGAAGGCCATCGGGTACCGCTTCCTGCCATCTCCGCAAGAAACATACAAGCTGGCCGCTTGCTGAAGGAGAAATACGTTCTATAAAAGATCCGGCATTTATAAATAGCGCACAACTGAGTTAATGTGAAAAAGCTTAAAAAACATTCCAGCAGAGGGAGACAAAAGACAAAGCACGGGGGAGGGCTGGGGGGGTGCTAAAAACCTGAGTTTTTCCCCATGTGAGATTATGTTAAAGTAGTAGCAACAATGCACATAAAAGAGTAGAAATCATAATAAACATCGTATTTCAGATTATCAGAATTCATAGCAGGAGTTTGTCATTAATAACGATATAAATCTGTTACTGTTCAGGAACCCCTGTCACCAGTGCCACCCTTAAGTCATCTGCCTTGGGGCAAGTAAGGCCCGCTCTTTTTCGTTCGAGTTGGGGAAAGCTTTTAAGAACTAATTAAGTTCACTACCCGAGTCAGTCTGCCATATTGCTGTCCTTTGGCCAAAGAATAGCGTGACATGACCTGGGACATCTCAGCCTGCCAAAAAGGGATGATGCATCATCACAGCAGCATGAAAGGTCTGATGACGAAACTTAATTTCTCAAGCCTCAGTCTAGGAAAAAAAAATAATATATTGATTATGACCTCTCTCAGACTTTGGATGGTAAGCTCTACAACACTGTCTTAATACAGTTTTGGTCTCATTTCCTGAAAAAAAGTGACACAGCATCTGCTGTCAGAGCATGTCAAGTTATGCATAAATGAGTGGTAAATAAGTACATATGATCAGTTAGACATTAACTATAATGTTTCATTAAGTAAGAACACAAATTTCTTATTTAGCTTACACGGTTTATCCTATTTCTTCACAATGAAGCTGTATTAATACTAGTACTTCTGCTAATGCAAAGTGCTTGAGCAGGACTCTTAATTGCTCCACAGGCAATACAGGAGAAACTGAACTCTCAGTACTGTTTGCAAACAAAACTTGCATACACAAGTTCACAAGAATGTTCACAAGAAACCCCCAGAGAGGACACTGAGGATTCCTGGAAACATTCCCTGTGGAAGCTCTTACATAAACTAACAGGAAAAGATTGAGGCTTGTTTTCAGAGACTAACCTGCCACCAGTATTTTTTTTTAGGGGTGAGGTTGTCCTTCGCAGAGATCTAATCTCAATATAATGGCATAAAAATCACCAGGAGGGTGTGTTTCACGACAAGTCTGAAATGATCATTCAGAAATATTAAAACAAAATGAAGAGTATCTTCTCAGTTTATGTTGCAAGACCAAAGACTACTGGTTTTGAAAAAGGGTTACATAGAGTGTTATGACTAGACACTACTGTAATTCGAACAAAATAATCTGTATTTCAAAATAAAGGGGAAATAAAAATGAGACTCCTTAAAAAACTGAACACAGAAACTTCTTTGAAAAAGGCAATATACAAGGCATCGTAATTCCATAGGGGTTTTTAATCACATTTTCATTATAATTACATAACCGTCAATATATCTTTATTACCTCTGAGAATTATTTTTGTCATGTTTTCTAATAACGTCCATAATATTATCTCCTGTTACAAGGCTATTCTGTAATTGTTTAAGTCTCTGTTGTTCCCTTCTCTTTTGGTCATGAAGATACGGGGAATTAAGCAGCTGTGGGGGAAGAATGGTGCCCGTTGGTTTTACTCTCTTCACAACATCCCAAAAAAGCTTCTTGCTGTTGTTATTGATAAAAGTAATAGCAGTTCCACTGTGACCCAACCTCCCTGCTCGTCCAACCTAAAAAAGCAAAAACTCCTTTTAAGTTACAATATTAAACGGAAATCCTTCAAATATCCTTAAAGTTTATTTTCTGTAATAAAACAGCAGCTAACCAAAGTGATAAGGCCAAATCTCTTTATCTCATCCTCTAAGCACAAAGTTATAATCAACTTCCTGAATTTAGGATATGCAGATTTGAAGCTTTAGCTTAAACGCAATCTAAAATTACTACTGGCTTATGGTACATACCAGAAGTCCAATATTGATACTGAGATATATGATACAGCCTATGGGCAAAGGCTTATAGTAAACCTGGTCCCAACAAAATGTTGTAAAAAATGTTTATTACAGCAATGCCATATCTTGTATCAAGCACACTACGTACACCCATGATTATAAAAAAAGCCCCTTCTTTGCAATGTTCTAGTAACATAAACTTATTTCGCAGTATTTCTCAATATTATCCAATGTGCTTGAACAAATTAAGAAAGAACATACAAAGCCGCTTTATTTAGGAAGAGATAGTATGTTAATACTAGTAGTTTTGATGCTAGGAAAGACCATTTTTATCTACTTACTACTTGCTTGAAACTTTAGCAGAAAAATAATTAAAAACCAGAGAGGTGTGCTGCAGTTGGTAACACAGATTACTTGGGGAGCTCATGAGAATGGATGACTTCCAGAGGTCCTTCCCACCAGGTTAGATCAGGGCTAACTTCAAAGACCACTTCACCCAGGGCCTCGCCCTGTGGAGCTTCAAGTGCCTCCAAGCACAAAAGCCTCACCACCTTTCTGGGCAGCCCGTTCCACTGTCCGGCTACTCTCACTGTGGAAAGTATTTTTGCCTGTTTTCAGGTCAGAATTCCCCTTGCAGCACACTTTGACCGTTGGCTCTCGTCCTTTCATTGTGCATCTCCAAGAAGACTCTGGCTCTGTCTCCCCTATATCTATTTCGAAGCCCATTACCAAACAGAAGACAGCAATTAAAGCTCTACTCCAGATCAAACAAGCCCAGTTCCCTCTGCCTCTCTTCATGTGTCACGTGAGCCAGCCCTCTGACTTTGTCTGAACTCTCTGCAGTTTGTTGGCTTTTCTTGCAGCGATGATCTCAAAACCGGACACAGCAGTAGAGTGCCAAAAAGGCTAATTACTAGTTCTCTTGATCTGCTAGCCAAACTAGGGTTGGGGGGCGTGTACACATACATAAATGCGCATACACATGCAACCCACACACCATCTTTTTTTATGTCAGAAATCCTCAGGAATAAAAAACATATTTTAAAAAAAAAAATCAGAGGAGATACTGCAGTAAGACAAGCACAATGAAAAGAAAGTTCACAACTGTCTTCCGGATTATATTACGTGCATATCCCACACCGCAGCTGAGCTGCAGCAGGAAGAGAGGTATTCGGCCTTTCTTCACACAGATAGTAAAAACACGGTAAACTGCTTTCTATAGACACAAAATGATACAAGACAGTGCAAAAGGAAGAATAATACTGCAAACTATTAATATAAAAACACTGGTTTAGATTTTTAGTAATTTATGTAAGAGACTTATAGAAGAGATCTTCAGTACCTACCTTCCTTTCCTATAAAAAACAATATTCTGAAGAGGAAAATAATCTTTATATTTACATTTAAATTTAGATGTCCCTAACTGGATGTCATATTTCAGTATACTTTTCAAATAATGCTTACGCAATTTATTTCTTTACCTGATGTACATACTCATCCATACTTGAAGGCATATCGAAATTTACGACCAGTTTGACATTGACAAGGTCAAGCCCTCGTCCAAGGACTCCAGTACTTACTATAACTTCATACTTCTCTTGAAGTAATCCCTGGTAAGGGAGGAATAAATAAAAAAGGTTAGGGTTAGTTATACAATGTAAAAAACACACCCGGTGGGATTATTCTATTACAGAAGAGAGAATGGTCCCCCTTGATTTAAATAGGAATACAATTCACAGAGCTAATTAAGGAGAGCTCAAAGCCACAATTTTAACATTAAAAAAACTCTCAATTAAAGTTAAATGCATATTTAAATTCCTATTTCAAAGCAAATAATCTAAGAAATAGTCGCCAGTATTTATCTGCATTTAAAATGGATTATCTACAGTTTTGCTTGGTCACATCTGTCTCTCCTCTTCCCCGGCAATACTCCGGGTTTTACTGCAGAGAAGCAGTAAATTATGACTTAACTCATTCATATTAAGCCACCTTTGAAAAAAAATCGGCCATTTTAAATCTATCAAAATGCCCATAACTTTAGGAGACACAAACCTGTAATATGTCTGTTCTTTCCACCTGAGATTTTTCAGAATGCATAGCTGTACATTGCAATCCTGTAATCTTATGAACAGCATCACTCAAGAGATCCGCTCCTAGCTTACAGTCCACAAATACCAACACTGGAGGCTTGAAGAGTTTCTTATCCTGTGCAATTAAACAGATATTAGAACAGTTTGCTGCTCATCAGCAGCATCTTGGATTCAATTTCTTCTGCTCATTATCTCCTAAAATTAACAACACTTTCAGATGACTAAACGTTCAAGATAAGGAGGAATAAGACACCATGAAACAAGGAAGGAACAAGCCATGAAACCATACCAATCTGTACATCATAAATATATAATGATTTGTAGACTCAGAACCCAAGTTTATATCAATACATGCATTTTTTTACAAGTCAGAAGCTTTCTTTTATGTTTCTTTAAATGTTACAAAATAATTCTGGATTTCTCTAAATTCTGACATTCAGTTAAAGACTCTTATTTACTTCTTGGATAACCTCAGCCAATGCTCCAAAATTCGCCCCCAAAGTACTCATAAAAGATATATACTATTATTCATATAAAGAAAAACGAAGAAAAATCTAAATTTGCTTTCTCACCGGTTGCTTTAATGACTTTTAAAATGACAAACCGCTCCCAGGCCATAAAGCAGCTATAAAAGTTTAAGATGACAGTCCTGTTCCTTTACCACTCACTGATAACCAGTACAAATCTTTGGGATTCTATACTGCAGATTACAAAAAAAAAATATATCAAAATTGCAATTTTTAATTTGGATCCCAACACAGAAATCTAGTTTGCTGCTGCACAGCAGGAGGTGTGAGTGATGGGGATGGAGTAGTCCCTGAAACTCCCCTTAAAGCTCCTACCTTGCAGAACTACGGAACTAGTTAGTGCAGTTATATGCTTAACCTCACTCCACCTCTTTACTACATACAGATTAGAATTACAGATGAGAACCTGACAGAGATGTGTAAAGACATGAATAATTTTATAAATTGCTCTTATGAGAAAAATATTACACTTACATTAAGTATTTCAAAGAGCTTTTTCTTTTTAGATGGTTCTTCTACCCACAAGATAATTTGGCGAACATTGGAACATGGCAGATTCTTCTCTCCAATTGTTATTCTTACAAAATTGTGCAGAAGCTGATTTGCGAAGTGTTCGATGCCCACTGGAATCGTGGCTGATACCAGTATGGTTTGATGATCATGAGAGACATCTTCTAAAATATCCAACACTTGCTGCTGGAAACCCATCTTTAACATGGTATCCACCTAAGTGAAAAGTATTAGATTTGTACCAGATTTTTCCATAAACAGCAGACTCCTGAATTTGAATTGGCAGAAGAACTATAATAGGTATGATCAGCATGTAATCCAAATGCAGGAGTATTTTCAGTCACGATGAAAGCTAAGTGAGAAAATTAAAAACAAATGGTTCACACTGGTCTAGCAGTATTATCCCATCAGGTATCTAAGTCTTTCATAGCCAGCAGAACATGCACTGTTCAAACACATTTCAAATTGTGTTTAAAAAAAAATTATTTTTTCTCTTAAGAAATACATTTTAACATTATAATGAACACTCTGTATGTTTAATCAGTTTGACTCTGGCTCTTCAAGGACCTCTCTGTACAGGCAATACAGCCCCAATAAATACTTACTTCATCCACCACTACAATTTTTATGCCACGCAGTTGAACAGAACTTTGCTTTAAAATCTCAAGAAGTCTTCCAGGTGTTGCTATTATAACCTAACAAAAGAAACACACAAACAAACAAAACAAAAGTTAGAAATTCCATGAAAGGACAGATGACTCCTAGAAAAACTGTAAAGTTAACAGCACATGCGTGAGAAGGGCACTAATTAGTGAAATTACTTAAGTTCAAATAAATCTTAAAACTTTTATAGATAACTTAAAAAATTATGAAGCCTCAAAAGGAAATGGACTTTTTAGAACTCTAATGGAATTAGAGCTACTGTCTTAATACAAGCAATGCAATCTGCATTAAAAACAAACTATTATTCCTGTAAATTGCAACTCCTTGTCTAATAAAACAGCATATTTCAGTCTTGAAAGCAGCAATATTATGCATGAAAATTTTTCTAAACAAAAAAAAACTATTATATTTAATCAGATATCACAATGTAAAAAAAAAAAAAAACCCACAAAAAAACCATATTACCATAAAATTTTCAATAGCTAACAATTACTTTAGCAGTTTAGACTTAGGAAAAACATATACTTGTGTATCCCTACATGTCAACAGTAACATTTTTCTTTTCTGTGAATGTCATGAAAATGTAACTCTCCACAGGATCTTTCTATGCTATAGTCCTTACCTTAACACTTTGCTTGAGACGGTGAAGCTGTGGTGGCAGCGGTAAACCTCCTACCAGGAGAACTGTTCTCATGTTTGGTAAACCAGCCATCAGTTCTTTAGCTTGTCTCTCTATCTGAATTGCTAACTCCCGTGTTGGTGCCAAAATAAGGGCAGATGGAGTTTCTGCCTGAAAAGAGGGTAAGAAATCTGTTGAACACGGAATTGCTTTATTATTTAGATTAAAGCTTTCTATCTAAGAGAGAAAGCTTTTTGGGAGACTAAATCTCCCAATACTAAATTATAGTGTATGTAGTCCAGCTACTATGGATACAATTAGACTGCTAATATCCTCTCTGTCTGAAGACAGAAAGTAGAAAGGGATTATACCTTTAACATATAACTGGATTCCTAACTCCAGTTAACGCATGCTACTAAAGTAAAAAGAACATGAGGTAAAACAGGTGCGAGGGCAGAATAATGGCCTAGCTCCAAGACGCATTATTTCAGTAATACTGACCACCTCTTCAGCAAATAAAGCTCGCTCTCATACACTGATACTACAATCACAAATATACTTGACAGTTTTCTGGATGGTACATGTTTATTTTGCGTCTTCAACTGAAATATGTAAAAGTGACCAACAGCAGGAAGATGTTCCTTTCCCACTGCATCATCAAAGGAACTACATTGTGAAATACTTGCGGCAAGAAGTGTTTATTGAGTTGTTTTCAACTGGGCAACAGCGTTTTAAATGAACAACTTCACCACCACAAAAAAAGGTATCTTCGTAGATGTGGAGAAGCCAGAAACTGCCAAATATCTCATACCCAGATTATTCTTATGCTTTTACCACCTCATCTCTCTTTTACATTAAAAATGAAAAATTATTTTAAACAACAAAATAAATTTCTTCTTCAAATAAACATTAACTTGTAAAGTACACTGAGGATGAAGAATTAGAAAGATCATGTAGTGAACTTAAGTATTACTCAATGAGGCTCCAATTATGTGCATGTTATTATAAGCACATAACTGTCTTGCAGACTTTAATGATAATCAGAGAGGAGCTACTGAAGTTAATACTCCTGTTCTTAAATGCTCCAATATAATGCTTCGATTGTTTAATGCTATAGTACTTTAGAAATTAAAAGAGGTACTTAAATAAATAAACTTTCAATTATTTAGTTGAAAAACAATTATATACACACACACCTGTGTGCATCTAAATAGTCCAAAACATCAACTAGAATCAAGTCCAGAATTTTCAAATATATTCTTATAGTCTTTTTTAATAAAACCACTAAAGCAAAAAAGCACTACTGAAGCACACACAAGGTACAGAACACTATTTGCCATTACTTTCCATCATACATTCATATCCTTACCAAAGCAAAAGTTTTCTTAATTGCTTTTTCCCCCAGGATCAAAGAGAAGACGGTATAACTGAGGATTTCAGAAATTATATAACCCCAAAATCCTGTAGTTATTTAATGGTCAGCTGAACATATTCCAACAGAATTTATGCTGTGAAATTATGCAAATGCCAAAACATCTCCTTCAGCCATCTGAAGGAGATATATCAAGATATATATCATATCAAGATATAGGAACAACTACTTGCAGAGTGCCTGGAATTATTTTCACTTTCTATTTTAAGTCAAAGTTTATGACAGAATTTAGCCACCTTTCTTAAAAAGGAGAAACTGTATACTAGGTAGTATTAATAGAGTTATTTTATCTCCTGACCAAAGTGAAAAACATTCAGTCATTAAAAACAATCAGCAACCCCCTCCTCCAAGAACCAACGCTCCATCACTCAAAAGTAAAATAAATTTTAATCACTGAATGTCAATAAAAAACACTGCAATTACATTCTCAATTACATTGGGAATCCAAGAGACACAGTTGCACACTACTTTCTCTGAACACACAAAGTTTCATTACCTCTTTCAACACCTTCATAATAACAGGGAGTAGGAAGGCTGCTGTTTTTCCGGAGCCTGTGTCTGCGCTAGCTAAAATATCTCTCCCTAATAGTCCAACAGGGATCATTTGCATTTGGATGGGAGTTGGGACTTCATAGCCAGAATTCTTTAAATTATGGTTTAAAGTTTCAGGAAAACCACAATGTTCAAACTCAACAATAGGTCTTGGAACTTGCTGGCCCTGGACAGCAATACCCAGCTGCAGTTTAAGGTTCTCAACCTGCTCATCTCGCAAGCCTAATATAAAGGAATGATCTTTGTAGAAATAAGGTGTGTTAAGTAGGTGAGTTTCTGCTTGAGATTCTGCTTTTGTGAGTTGATCAGATTTTAGCTTTTTTTCCTTTTCTTCAGACAGTAGAAGGTGTTTGGCTTTACATTCCAAGCTACAAACATCTTCATCTGTTTTATCGCAGATATATTCCCCATAGCGACCACACACAACACATACAGGTTCTCCAGGCTCTGGCCAGCGCTGGGATTTGCTGAAGGATTTTATGGGTTCTTCCGAAGAGCTATCTTCATCAGTATTTTGGTTGTCCTTTCCCAAAGTTGCATTAGCAACACCAAGATCTCCAGCTACAGGTTCTGTGTGTTCTTGTACAACTTCATTCAAATTGCATCCTGAAGCAGAAGTTTCTGTTCTAACTGGCTTACAGTCTTGGAACATGGTGGTGTCCTCTAGCAAAGATCCTCCAGAAGAAAATTTATTTTTCTTAGCTGTAAAGCTTTTGTCGTCATCAGCAGTCCTCTTGACTTTAACAGATCTTGGTAAAAACATGCTTCAGTACACTAGAAAGAAAATTATTACAGTTATTAGAAACTACTGCTATTGAGAAAGGTACGTTTTACTGTTTACCACAAAAAAAAAATTTATATATATTTGCGAAATATATTTGTGAACCTAGAAACCAACTTTCAATCCCTGAAGAGATCTAGAAACTGCCTTGTTTAACAGTGATCTTGGTCTTAATGTTGACGCATTGTAAAGCTATACCTGAAAATAACAGTGGATGCATGGAAAAATAGAGATCTACCTACAGTTAGTTTTCACTATTAGACACTTGCAGATGCACAAAAGCTTTGATTTTCACCATCTGTCGGGGAATTTATCCATTCTGGGAGTCAGTGACATTTAAATCCTCAGAGGGATATAGCTGTTTCTAAGATGAGATATAGAAGCAAAACATGCATTGTTCTAAGCTATGAAAAAACCCAACCAAACAAAATCATCCATTTTGAAAAGGCATGAAATTTAGCACAGGACCCACCCAAGATGACTCCTTTTGTTGACCTTTTCAAAGCCTACTCCAATTTAAAAAGGCTGTAGATCTATTTAGAGTCCAGCTCCGTTTGTTCAAGGTGTCAAAGAAGCAGCAATGACCTACATGATCAATTTGACAAGTCTCTACTGTAATACAAGGAATCCAAATTCAGTGTCCTTAAATAACTGTAACTTTCGTACTCTGAAACTTCCAGTAGTTGACTCTGAAAGCGTCAGACGTTCTCACCAATCGCTTGCTCTGGTACAATGGGTAAACTAAGAACACAGAATACCACAATTTTATTCTGAATTAATCGGACTAAGCATTCCAGTCTCTGTCAATTTCTTTTTACATCAGCTTTCTAGAAACACAAAAAGCTATCTCTGGGTTTACAGATACCTATTTTTTTCCCTCCCTGCGTAACTCAAAGCAATTCGGCGCGATTCTGAAGCACCAGCAGGGATCTCCCCGGTGAGGTGAGGCCGGGGAGGGTGACCGAGACGCGCGGGCCGGACACGGGCAGGCCCGAGGTAGGTGCCTGGATGGCGGCTGCTCCCCCCCCCTCTTGGAATCAGACGCCAGATCCCACCGCTGAATTTTTCGCACCTCATGAGAACTTCCCACAACAAGCCTCACTACAAACTCAGCCGCCTTTCAGGTGAGGGGAGCAAACTGCGCTCACGAAGCGGACTGACGAAAATGACGATCCCTCCCCCACAGGCTCCTCGGCGGGGTTCNGCCAGCCTCTCCCGCCGCCCCGCCCGCACCCCAGCCCCGCTGCTGCGAGGCGGAGCCTGCCCCCCCCCACCTCCTCCTCCTCGCTGGCGGCGGAGGGACGTCGCCTCACGTACGGGTACCGACCGGCCGCCGGCCACCCGGCCTCTACTCACAAAATGGCGGCGGCCTCAGGCAGGCAGCGCCGGGCCCCGGCCGGCGGAAGCAGGGAGCCGATACCGGAGAGCGCTAGGAAAACACCCCGGGGACGGGGCGAGAAGCGAGACAAGGCTGGGGGCTGCCGGCCGTACGGGAACAGAGCGGCGCGACCGGGCCGCGGGGGACGAGCCGAGAGGGAAATCCCCGGCGCCTTAGGCGGGGCGGGCTCCCCGCTCCCGGGGTGGTGGCCGGGCCCGCGGCGGCCGGGCCTGCGTACTCGGGCTGGGAGGGGAAAGCCGCGGGGCCGGGAGGCGTCAGCGCTGAGGTCGGTTTCGGCTGGGGAAGCGGTTGAAGGCGCGGGTGCTGCCCGCTGGGGTCTGCGGGGGGGACTCGGCCTGCGCTCCCCGCCCGTGTTTACAGCCCGAGATGCTACAAACACACAGGTGTTTGCACACCTGAGAAAAGCATGTTATTAGTGAAGGTGACCGAGGCATAAGGTACACCAGTAAATGCCCCGCACGTGTCCTTGGAAGGGCAGGATGAGAGCCGTTCAAATGGAGTGATTCTTTCCCATAACACATAAGCATACCTTATTTACACCACACCACAATGCATGAGAACACCAGAATTTATCACATGTCACTGCAGGGCAGAAGAGACTTTGAAAGTTGACTTCAACCTGCACTGAGCAAGGGGGCCTTGTGTGCGAACACTGCAGCAGTGCCACCGCTGCCGGCACACCAAAGTCATGGGAAAGAGTAGTAAGGCTTGGATGTACATCCCATGAGAAGGCTGATGGTTTCGGCTGCTTGGCCACTGTGACCAGGGTGGTCACTGCTACTCGCTTTCTTACCAGAGACTCACATCACCAGGAGGAGGTCAGTGAACCTGTCCCAGATACTCAGGACTCTGAGGTAGTGTCACTCTGCACCATTTGCAGGAGGTCCTGGGTTAGAGCACAAGCAGGAAGACGAGTATTCCCCCCAAAAAAGTATATTCTATGGCCATAAATGATTTGGTGCATGGGAAAGAGGTCTTGCTGGGAGCTATCTGGTTTGAGGTACTCCCAAGCACTCCAGATGCTCCAAAACAGACCATACCTTACTTCCCTCCTCCTCCAACATTGACCCCATTAGCCTGAAAGCATTCATATCAATAACGAGTTCCATTTTCTTTCTGGCTCATCGCTTTTGTTGGTGAACACCACCATTTCCTGTTAAAAGAGAGAATCCATAAATACTAGCAGCCTCTTTGGAAACACAGTTTAATGTAATTTCAGAGGAACAGTCAGAGGAACCAGTGGAATGGAGTTAAAACACAGACACAAAGCTGGGGGCTTTTGAGCAGCTGGCTGCAGAATTCTGTAACATTGCAGTCCAGTCACACTTAAAACATGGTCTACCTTAAAGTGTGCTGGATTTCTCTGTAGCAGGTTACCACAGTAGCAAAACAAAGTTTATGCAAATAGGGCATTTGGGTCTGTGTGTGATTTTTAATTGACTGTTACAATTGGAAAAGTCTGTTGAGCTCCTGGAAAGATTATGTGGGCATTTCTAGACCTGAAAAACTGTGAGGCACCTTTCACTCGCACTCCATACATTCCTCATTCTCTGAAAATCCCCACCTTTCTCTGATTCAGTCTCTGTCATTCCCCTTGGTTTGCGCTTTTCTTTTCTTCATTTTCCCTCCCAGAGAGCTTCTAGCATAAGCTAATTTCCTTTTCTTGCTTCCATTTTTACAGGGTCATTTCCTGGAATTCAAAACATCATTTGCTCAATAAAGACCGGTATTTCAACAGTATTCAATATGATATGAGATGCTTCATACTCTATAAAGTCCATATACCAAAAATGCAAATATCCTATATGTATCAGCTATTTCTATTTTTTGCTAACAGTACATCTCTGTGACAGAAATATTAATCTAAAGAAAATTAAAGTATCTTTTAATTATGGTAAGAACTCTTGTTTTGTTGAAAGCTACCGTTCTGCCCTCACCTGCCATGAGAGAAGAGTTTACACACTTCGATTACACAGACACATTCAAGCTCTTGAGATTAAATAATACTGTCCATACTGTAATACAGCTACTTAGCATTTTTGTCCCCGATACACATTCCTGCTGTTGTAAGCTGCAAAATGCAGAAGTGTAGCATATGCATTTCTGTGGAAGGAATAATGTAGTCAGTGGGTGTATTCCATGATTCACTTACAGATGCATGACTTTCAATTTTTGCTCTAACCTGCATTTGTGTCATGAGAACACTATTTTGTTAGTAACGAACACTTTCTAATTAGGTTCTGATTTTTTTTTTTTAAATTACTTTGAAGCTACACATACTATGTTGCATTTTATAAGTTCATTATTATATAACAAATAAATGCAACATAAATTGACGTTCTCCAAACAGAAAACCTGGCTCTACTGTTGTTTATAATACACACTAATAGCTTTCTTTTCTTTAGATATAATAGTCTCAGATGAACTGCGGATTCATCACAGCAGCAAAGATAAAAGGAGGTCACAGAGATTATTCAAGCTGGTTAAAGCCTAAAAGAAACCAAGTATTGAACTGTCTGCAGGATTATGTTATTAATAAAAACCAGCAGCCTCCCTGTCCCTCATTACAACATCAATTATCAAGGAATCCTTAGAGTTGTTCAATAAGGACAACTCTTAATACCTAATGAAAAAGGTATTCAGTTATGTCAGAAAAGGCTGACACCCTGTGATTACGGGAAGTGTCACTGATACAGAATACTGGACTTTCCAAAAGCTGTTAAGAGGTTCCTCACCAAAAGTGTTAAGGACACTAAAAAAATGCAGGGTAAGAAGAGGAAATGGTCTTGCACAGGCATACCATTGATTAGAATACAGGAAAGAAAGATTAGGGACTCATTAATGAGGGGTCTTGTGGTGGCGAAAGGGAAGTCACCAGTGAATTCTGCAAAAGCTTCGTACCATTTTGCGGATTGGTATGGCAACCTGAAGACCAAGAAAGCAAGATAGTTTGGTGACAATGAAATCTCAGACACTTAACCCAAGGGCCACCAAAAGAGCTTTACAAGAGCCTTAGAAGACTTGGTTATAACAACAGGTAAAATTCAGACAGACAAATGCAAACCTAGGTACACGGACAAGTATCTTGATGTTGAGTACAGAATGAGAGGCTCTGAATTGGCCATTACTATTCAGAAGCAAGATCTCAATATTAAGAGGAATAACTTTGTAAAAGCATCAGTTCAGTGTGCAACAGCAGTCAGAAAAACAAAGTTACATGCTAGGAAATACTAGGAAAGGTATAGAGAACATTACTGTATAAACTGACGGTTCATCTATATGAATGCTCCTTGTCATTGGAGTTTCCCCATTGCTCACTCCCCTTCTCTGAGAAAGACTACAGCAGATCTTGAAATTAAATTTTATAAAAGCACTCTATGGATATTCAGAGGCGTGAAAAGGCTTACATGCAAGACAACTGCATAAACTCATGAAGGCCGGACAGCTATATTTCATTCCTTCTTCCAGCAAAATGATGAGTCATCAGGTATTAACAAAAGTACTAGCAAAATGGATTTTTTTTTCAGCTATTGCTTTGACCCTCTCTGTACTCATAAATGCATTACTTTCTCCAAATTACTAACGTACATGCTCTGCCTTGAAATCCTCACACACTTTTTAACAAGTGCTCACAACTGAAAAGGAGTGCAAGCTTCCACAGAATGCAGTATGTTATTCTTTATTTACACGGATAAGTTAATCAGGATAGATGTACCAAAACCTCTTTTGGAACAGATACTGTGCTTTGTGAGCTCACTAAATACTTTTTTTCCTGGAATAAAGCGTAAATGTTCTATTCCACTCACTTTCCTAAGCTTTTTTAGAATGCCGAAATAGGTAAGAGTAGTATATAGCCCTGGTCAATTTAATTCCCATCCTCCCAGCTCTTGATGCTGCTAATCAGATCTGAGGTGAATGACATTTTAATAAGATTTCTGAGCTTCAAGTTTTGTACCTTTAGAGTTCACCAGATTGTACAAAATGTCCCCAGACAAGACGCTCTCAGATATCCTACAAGGGTTTTGCCTTGGTATTCTTCCTTCTAAAAACTAGTTAATTCAAGCACTGGCTGAATAAAGTTGGATTTAAGTCCTGTTAGAAAACCATGAACAATTAGTACAGTCATTTTTGCACTCTGGGAAATTTATCTGGGGATGTCATAATGGAAAATATTAAGGTTTCCAGGTCACGTAAAAAAAGAAAGTAGGATCTGTATTTTGTATAGTCACATCGTTATTTAATTTAGTTGGTAAAACACCAAGAATTTACAACTTTCTCATCTTGCCTATGCTGCATGTGTACCAGTACAATAGCTGCCTAGGAAAGTAGCGTGTGCTGTTATTAGAACCCTCTGTTCAAATACAGTCCTTACATAATTAATACGCCTCTTCAGGGTGACTTCTAAAAAAAGCATTAGGAGCTACGGAAATGTAACAAAGCACACACAAACCCACATGTATAAAAGGACTAATACATACCAACACAGATTTACTACATAGATTAATAGTAAATTAGTAGATTACAGCAACAGATTATTTCAATTTTATGCCAATTTCTGTTAGAAAAACAAAGAAAGCAACTATTGATTAAGAGTCAAAATAAATAACGAAAACAATAATTCAAGCACAAATTATTAATATTAAGGTATCCTACTTTTTGGTCTATTTTAAATTATATCAAGAAGATTTTTCCATATTCACTCAGTGTTTCTACACCAAATATACAGAAAGCAAGCATAGCATCTTGGATTCCTGCCCTCAATTTAAAAACAGGCACTTTGTCCTATAACATATCACAGGCACTCTTTAGAAGCATGCCTTTCCCATCACTTGCAAATAATAAATAATTCAGTAAAACAAGATTGGATTAAAGCAGGAGTCTGAAATCCCTCTACTCCTGGCACACTAAATCCATAAGAAACGGGCATTCTGCATACTAATTCAGGGACGGCGTCACAAACATTTCAAAGAGCTGCTTGACTGTAGCATATGCCTCGGCTCTCCACAGCAGTACCTCCCAGAGTGACCCCGTTAATTAAAACCTATATCAGAACACAACCTGTAGGCACCTCTCTGTCAATCTGGCAAGCAGGGTGTTCTCGAGTTCCACACGGTGATTTGATTAACAGATAAATGCATCCCAAAGAGTTAGTGTCCAAAATATTTTAGTACAGTGCATTTTAAGTTTCCTTTGTAGCCAAAATATCCTCATGTGATGTCTCAATTTTCCACTTAGAGCGAACGTGAGCTCCCAGTGTATGCAAAACTGCCAAGAATGGACTCAAATTAGTGTCCAAATAGCACCTAACATCACTCCCTCAAGTGGCAAGTGTCAGTACTGACAAATCTGAAAATTAAAATGTTCCTCAAAAGAGTGTGTCTCATCAAGAGGAATAGTTTTGTTTTTAGTTTACTCTATTAATTATTTTAAATATCTCAACATGTATCCTATGTATCTTTCTTCTAAACTAAGGAATCCCAGTGCCTTAATGTCGTTTTTTAATGTTATAATGGATGAAGAGCATGAAATTTGTGAAGATCTCACTTAATGAATAAAAATGATTCCCATGTTTTTTAGAACGTGCCACAATACGTACAATTGGAGTTAAGAAAACATCCACTGCTTGGGTGGAAGGGAGGAGGAATGTCTTTCCATTTAGAAGGCACAGAAGCCAAAGAATGTTTACTTGGGGACTGGCACCTGTGTCTACTCCACCTCATGCAATGAAACTAAATATTTTCCTGTTTCTTTAGGATTTTGAAGCCACTCAGCAGATCTGTAGGTGGGAAGCAGCTCTAACCCAAACCATACTTAAAGGATAGTTCTTTGACTGAAGGAATCAGTGAGTCGATGACTCCACTGGTTTCTAAATTACAGCTTTAAAGGAACCAGACAGGAAAAATCCAGATAGTCTAAATCGAAATAATACTGGCTAACCATTAACTAGTCAGTAACTAATTGATGCTGATAATATTCATACAAAATGTCCTGATTTAGTACAGATTGTGTATAGTATACTTATTCTGAGGCCTATTTTTTCTAATTTTTCTTAATCCAAAGAGGCAACTCCTAAGATTTTTGAAAGTAAATAATCAGTAAAAGAAGTCTTAGACTACGATTTTCAGGCTTCCTGAGCATTCTCTTTGTTTGAGGAGCCACATTCTAAGCAAATATTGGTCTCTGCAGAAATCTGTGGTAAAATAGGAGTTAAAAAATAAATTAATTAAATCTGAATTCTTAAAGCATATTACTGAGGTGCAGTTTCTTTAAAAAAAAAAAACAAAACACAAAAATCAACAAACAGCAATCCTGCCCTGAAGCCCCATCATTAAATGCTACTAGTCCATAGGGAAATAACTGTACAGGGCCAATCATGAAAAATTATGAACATAATTAATGTAGGTGATTATATGCTCAAATATTGCATATAATATTTAAGAATTGATGGACTCCGATTTAATATTACCATAGCCTTAGCACAACTCTAAAAACTACAGTGAATGCAATTAGCAGCTTCTTTGTACAAAATAGAGAGTAACTTTTTACAGTTAAAGGAAACAATTTTAGGATACCAGAATCATTTAAACCAGCTTGCAAACTGCTGTTATGTCTCCAAGCCTTGCAGAATAAGGATTTGATCAAGAGGTTGCAGAGACAATTGCAAATTTCCAGGGACTTCAGTAAGTAGTAAACCGGAACCCACATTCTTAGAGAATTCAGGTAGAAATTAACAGGATTAAATAAGTCTTGAAATATAACTTAGAGATGCAAAATTCAGAATTAGAATTTCTCTCCTTTCATGTTAATCTTTTTTTCTGAGAGGATATAAAACGTTGTGTTTGAAAGCTGCTTACCAGTTTGCCATTGAAATTTTTATTCCAATTAATAAGGCTGTTCTGAGGCATATGGGATTGGCATCTATTCTAAAACCAAGATAACACTCCCACAATATGCACTTACTGAAATTAAACTGTTTTTTCCCCCACTCTGGGATCCCAGACAAAAGGATGGGAGACGAAGAAAAGAAAATCCACAAGAGACAACAGGAATCATTAAGTTCCAGCTTGCCAGATGACCTGTGTTCAATGTGCATTGCCACCTGCCCTCTCAGCAAACTCTCTTTCCTACCATATCACTTCTTAAGAGATTAAGAGCTTTCTAATTAATCAGCAAGTATGATAAATACAACAGTTTATGCTCTGGTACACTGCATTTGTATTATAGGGAGACAGGTGGAAGGAGCACAGTTATAATCCATTAGTGTGACAGACTGAAGGAAAAATTTACATCATCAGCCTTTTGAGTAAATGGATAATAAATTTCCCTTTCCACCTCTAAAGGGCCTACCAGCATTGCTAGTTTGGAGAGCAGAAACCACTGTACTAAGAATGGTCAGGAAAACATGCAAGAGAGCTGCTAGAAACTAGACTTTTTACCAGTCATCTTGTTGAAATCCACACCAATACTAATCTGGGTTTAACCTTCATACTTCCCTATGTTACATTTGGTCTCTATTCTGTCTCTGCATGAAGTCTAAAATTGGCATAGTTGAATCCCTCACACCAAAATTATTAAAGGACATGGAAAGATTACAACTGCATCTACAAAAAGCCAACTCACTGCTGCCAGAGTAGGAGCCAAATTCAGGATGTCCCCGGCACTGAGTGACTGCCAGCTGTGACTATTGCCTTTGGAAGCCATTGGCAGCTGTTAGAAAACAGAGGATCCTTCCAGCTCCTGTGCTTTCTGCTAGCGGCGTGCTCCGTGGCTACGCAGCTCCAGGATTCAGGTCTCAAAAGCTTCCTTTGTGTCAGCCTTCAGCACTAAGTGACTGGGCTATCGCCTGCGGATTGCTAAATTTCTCAAGTGTCACTCTTTGTGTACAGAGTATTCAATGCAGTCTTAATAGTTTAATTTAAAAAAATACACCTCCTGGATATTTCTTTCCACTGACTCATACTGCAGGTCTCCGATATTAATTTTGCAGACCTGCAGCGTACTTGCCATTAATTTCACTAGCACAGATCTTCGTCACATGCTAAGAAAGACATTGTACATTCTGCTAAGCAAAACGGAGGATAAAAGAATTGACTTAGTTTACCAAAAAAGTTACATCTTCAGCTAAAATCCATTCCAAAAGAATTGTAATGCAATATAAATACTTGGTCATCAAGTAGGCCACTTGTCCATGATTTTTTTTAAAGAGAAAAGTATAACAGATGGCTTCAATTTCAGAAGGCAAACCATTTTTACTTTCTCTTATCTCCAAAATACATGCATCAATTTCACTGTTCCTTCCCTAGATATGTTTCTTTCCTATTTACTTCTTGTGCACAGAAAAGAACAAATGAAAAGTTTGTTAACATTTGCTATGGTTAATGATCTTTTTTCATTTATTTTTTTTTTAATTAATCATTTCCTTTTCATAAATTCCAAAAACTATAAACCTGGGAAGCTGGAAAAGCAGAGCTAACATCTCCTGCCAGTTCCTCCCTGTTAAATAATGTATAACCATTTGCAAAAGCCCAAGATTTTTCCTGTCACCTGGGAAGCCATGGTGGTAAAGAAGCAATCTGAATCTAGTCTTAGCATTCTGATATTTCTGTCCTGTTAGTCTTAACACGCAATGTAGTATTTATGTTGACTGCACTAGTATGGACAACACCTAACTCAGGATAAAACTATCAATAGAAAGCTACCATGCTGAAACTTGAAATGGAAGAACAGTTATGTACTGGACAAATGGTTTGCATCACACAGTACTGTTTAGCCTCAGAAACAATTTGCTGTGTCATTTAACAACGATTTCAAGTATACCGTTCTTAATCTTGAATTCTTCAGAAAATAATTGTCTAAACATTTGTATTAAAAATGAACTAAAGTACCATCAACTTTTTTCTAAACTTCTTTTCTAAAAATGTATTTCAACGCAGCTAAACATGCCACGATTAAGTCATTACCAAACTCACACTACTCAAATTTTAAGGAGTTAAAACACCCATGTAATCTGTGAGTGAAAACGTATTTTAAAATTCCAGTAATTCCATTTGCTTACTTATTTTTCTTGCTTCATCAATGAAAATAATTAGCATTAATCTGATCATATATTTAAACTAAATTCATTCTTGCACTTGAATATTCACTCATGGCAAAGATGAACTGCCCTCCCAGGCAAATGCTACTGTCTACATAGATGTGTAATGGTCATTCTACCAAGACCAAAAAGCACAGACTGAAGACAGACAAAGTAAGAGGACTGAATAGCAGATCTCGGGATTATTTATACCTATCCTCTGGCATAAAGTCCCTACTCTGTGAGGGGGTAAAAGGCTTTAGGCTATATCCCAATCTGGGAATACCAAGGTCCCATGGAGCAGTCCAAGGACAGAGGAGGTAAATGAGGAGGAGACCAAGCCCGTGTAAATCCAAAACTGACCTTACCCTAAGCCTTAACAGCCCACCTCTGAATACTTATCATGTCAAAGCTTGGCTCCACTTACAGGTTTCTCAGGTAGTTCTCTTACTTACATTCTTCCGAGAAACCCAGTTCAGACAAAATGACTGAGCTCCTAGTTCAATTCCAGGTAAATCAGCCCTTGCTGGTACTAGCACATCAATTAAAAATATCCCCCCAAATCCAAACCTGTGAAGTAGAAATGACTCGTCTGAACTGAAAACAGCTTCCACTCCATCCCCTCATATAAATCCACCCAAACTCCCACCTACCCAAAACAAGATGAAAATATTCTCAGAAAATGGCTCGACTCCTCCAATCGGTCAGAGAACAGCACTGTACAAAACACTGGATAGTGTATGGATTCTTCTCATAAATGTTGTTCTCATAAAGCTCTGTAAGGAAGTACACTATTAAATATAAAAATATAAAACTGAAGTACTTTTGTCTTAATTACACATACAGAGTTTTAGATGTATCCCTTAAGTTTCATTACATAAAAGAGAGAATGATTTGTTTTCTCATTTAAGATAGACATACCAGCAAATACAGTCAAGGTGTGATAAAACTGAACATTGAATGCAGGAAAATACTAATAAACACCAATTATATCAGACTCTGGTATTCAAGATAACCAAAAGAGGTGAGAATACATCACAATGTTCAAAAAACATAAATCCTTTAATTCTCTCTTGAACTTCTGTGAATCACTTGCATTATTTATCAATTAGTTGTTAGAAATTCTAAACAGACAAACCACCACTTCTCATGACATGGTGGAACTAAGCTGTCCATCTGTGGTTTAATTGCACACATCAGGACCACAGCCAGCTAAAGTTAAACCGACAGATTTGTCCTTCTGAAATTCAGTTGGTTTTGCTGTGAGAACATGCTCAGCTTGATAAAGCACAACAAGCCTCAAAAATGCAACTTATCTGTCACTACCAGCCTGCCTCAAAAATACAACATATCTGTGACTACCAGCCTTGAATGACTGCTCCCTATGCTTTTTGTTAGATTCAAAGATGCCAGTAACCTTACAGCTGTTGACTCTGTAATAACAGAGGGTAACAAGACAAAAATAATGAATGCCTCCTTGTTAAGCAGTTTTGTTTGTGCTGTTCCAAGAGAGATATGCCAAGAACTTTCCTTGCAAACCTTATTTTTCTGGGATTTGTAACTTGGCTGCAAAAAAATCCAGCATGATAATGCTCAGTTCAAAAGAATGCAAATTACAAGTTTTAAAATGTATTTCCAGGTTCTGGAATAAATGTAATGTACACTAAATATGGTAAACATTCTAGCACTTCATATATTTTTTTAGTTGCTTTATTGAAAAAAATCTCTGGTTAGCAAGTTTGCACCCCAGATCATTATATGTTTTCGAACCCTTTGGTATTAAACAAGTCTGAAGTATTGCAGTGTGAAAGGAGACTTTTATGATGTATGGTCAAGACTCCATTGACGTGTTATTTCCTTTTAAAGGAAGACTGTATGGAATGCATATGAAGCACTCATGGGATTCTATTTGCTAAACAATTCAATGGATTAAATCTGTGCTGATTCTTAATGCAACTCAGCTGACCTGGGTATAAGGCCAGGTTGTGAAAAAATTGGCTAAGTTCAACACACCATTCTTACAAAACATAAGCCTAGAATTTCCACATTAAATTATGTGGGTTGTTTTTGGTTTGTTTTTAACCAAATGATTCAAAGCTTAGAGCTGTGCAAAAGTCCGATTTCAATGTTCCAGTATTCTTTTTTGGCACATGACCCATTAGGACAAGGTCATTTTGTGCAGTTCCTTGCCAAAGCAAGATACATAAAAATTAGATTTCAGACACAACACAGATTAGAGCCAAAGCTAAGGAAGCTCTCTTTCAGGCAATAGCCAGGTGTCAAGCAGCAAGAAGGCTATGACAGCTGCCTGAGCTGTGAAAAAGTGGTGGCTTCGGCTTATGCCCAAAAGGAAGAATTCTAGCAATTCAAAACTAAGAGAGACAATGAAAACATACCAATAAATTGTAAAACTGTTCTGAATTGGTGAGGTAATTTCAAAGGAAACATGGGAAGGAACAGGACCAGAAAATATGAGACAGAACAGCTAGAAACATTTCTGTTCATTTTCTTGACTAACTTGGGTTTTCCCCCAGGAGAACATGCCTAGAGCATGTTATCCCCCAGAATATCTCTACCTACCTTACAGTTCAATGCAAATAAAAACTAAGTAATCCTATGAAACAACAGTTCCTCTGAGATTACTTGCAATTCAGCCAAATATGCTGAGTATACAAGGACTTTACCATTCTTGAGGAGTTTGTATGAACCAGAGTCGTGGCACTCAGATTCTCATTCTGCTCAGCCCCAGAGTACACTAAAGCCACAGGGGAACAGCTCCCCTTGACATTATTGATGTAAATACTTCAAAGTAGAGCCGTACTGCACTATATAACCTGAACAAGGGAAAAACATGGCTAGCCAGACAAGAGACAAGTAAGAACAAACAGCTCCTGCCAGATCAGTGGAACTTGAAGCAAAAAGGCAAGGTAGTGAAAAGGCTTCTGTATTACTGACACCGTCTGCTCTGCAAGAAACCACAAAGGTAGTCAGTGGTTACAAGAGGGTGTTGGCCCTGGGAAGCATGACAAGTCTTCCTTCAATGATTAAAGTGCCAGCAGAAGCACAGACACAGAGCATCTCCATGCAGATGGCTCTTAATCTTCTGTTGATACACAGGAAACCTGCTCTCTAGCAACAGCGAGGATGTTTCTGTGGGACCGGGCTCTTCTAAGTAATGAAATCAGAGCAAAGCAATAGTATTAAAGCTTTATTTGTTACTGCTTGCTAGTCTTACAAAATCCAAAACTTTACCATTCTGACTCTGAACTAAAACAGTTCATAATTTTGTTCTGCATTTCCGCTGTGACATCCTGACCTCTTACTAGAACTTCTATGACTTAGCACAACATAAATAGCATTTATAATTCTTATTTTTCATCAGTTTGTGCTTATGTATCCCACCTTCAGTTCCTCTCTTCGCTCAAAGTAGTCAAGTAGTATTCCTAATTACACCAGCACAATACCACATAAGACCTTGGTGGTACAAGAGAATAACACATGGCAGCGTGCCCTCTACCTTGAACACACTTTCTTACTGAGCCAGTTTCTGCTTTCCCGTGACCATGGCTTTTCCCACTTCTGAAAGAGCATACTACCAGCTGGGACAGAGACTCTCAAAGTACCCAATTTCAACAGTTGCCCTGTGCATAGCAAAATACTCAGCTGAACAAGCTGGACCTATATCAACACAGGGTTCATTGCACTGAAATCCGTTCTGTTACCCTACATTCTCCAGTCAGGCAATTGCTTCCTTTCTGTTCAGAACAAATAGAAAAGGAGGAAAGAGCTTGACACAGAAGATTTGCCAGACCAAAGGGAAACTGATAAGTATATACCCCAGCAAGTCCCTGTTCTTGTATAAAATCTCCGGGGGTTAATTCTGTTGTTCCATATAATGATTCCCTTGATTCAACACTGTGCCTACAAGCATACTCTTCCCCAGGCTGATTTTATTCTTCCCTTATTTAGTAAATTATCATCCATAAGGACTGTACTGTGGCTGTTAAGACAAACCCTGGGCCATGGGGGATTATGAAGTGGGAGTGCAGAAGTGGGAGTCCCAGGTGAACTTTGTCTCAGACTGCTTCCAGGGCAGTAGCCATCACAACTAGAGCTCAAACATTCCCTGAACAGCAAGTTTCAGTCTGTTTGCCCACTCCCTTCATCTGTATTCAACCATGCTGGCAAATACAGTGAAAGGGCTCTGTTTCTGACACCTGTGCTGACGATGGACATTTCTACTCTTTGTGCCAACAAGTGGACCCATGACTGCTCCTGGCCCAGGTGAAAAGGCTGAGGTAACACCCTATGCTTTAACACAGCCATGTCTCCTATATAGCAAGACGACCATGTGAGGACAGAATAACCAGAGAGGCGTACAAAGCTTTTGGAGGTATTTTATCTCTTGAGACTTTCTAGAAGAAAGGAATGATCCAGGTTATTTCTTCAAAAATGAATACTGGATTAAGGGTGTCATGCAGAGTAACACAATTATATACATACTTAAATTTAATCATGTCTGTAGCACCAATGAATTCAAACGGGAACTACACACAGGATTAACCTAAAGCTTGAAAAGCTTAAGATGCTGGAGCCAAATTTTTATTGCTATATATATACACATTTAGTTTAAAGCAACTATTAAAATAATTGTTGCTCTTTCCATGTTTCTAATATATATTGAAATAGGGGAGTATTTAAATCAAATTGTTCTACATAGGGTTAGACATCCTATACATTTTTGTATTTGAAAATCTTTTCAAGTGAACTGTAAGGCATACATCTTGTAAAGCTACTCAGAAAATATTATAAGCAAAATAAGTCATGCCAAAACAGAATTAAATGTAACAACCACCAAGTTCTATGCACTCAGGTTGTGATGACCTTGCCATGCATGCATAATCAAAATCTCCACCACCATCGTGTATAAATGGTTACAATAAAAATCTTTGATATACACTTTGCACAGCCACTTTTTAAACAGTGTACCAGCTATTTACACCTGCTTCCTAAAGTAATCATCAAAATTCCCTCAAAAACAGGCAATTTCTCAGCAAGTTGAGGGAAACAGAGAAATTGCCTAAAAAAGTCAGTGAGAAAATGGATTACGATGTTTTAAAGAACATCTATAGAAAAAACACCCCTTCATTGGGTACTGTCCTATGCTATTCCCTTGCATTCCTGTTCTAATCCATTTTCACTACCACTCCTTCCAACAAAAATAATTCTGCTGTGATTAAATTGCACCAGAATTTTACTGTTCTAACAGAGCATTCTCCCCTATTTACTGCTGGTCTCATTCAGACACACATAGGCTTCAGTGGAAACTGGAAGCGGGGCCAAAAGATGGGGAACTGAAGTCTATTCATGCTCTGCTAATAAATCGTGTATGCTCAAAACAAATGAGCTTCTATGAACTTTCAGATCTTTCTTCCCATGTAGAAGCAGAAGGAAAAAAAATCAGCCAGTCACTTCAATGGAGTATAGTTCAACAGGAAAAAGTGGACAATTTAGTATTCACTCTCATTCAGGCCTAGTGAGAAAGTCTTGCTAACTGATTTAAACTTCTTATACCTGAACACACAATTTGAAAACTAGTCATGCTCATTTTCCTGTGAACTGGAGTGTAAATAAAACACTACCTAACAGGTACCGTAATGGTAATAACAGTGCATTTTATGTTTGTACAAAGGTGGGGTTTTTAGTGTAAGCTTCCCACCAAACAACTTACTTTACAGTGCAGCTAAGCAAGGTCTAGTATTTAAAGGTTACATTCATAAAATACACTTAGTATTTTCCTTAGAAAACACATCAGGCACTAGGTGGCCTTAAAAGAAACAGTACACAGATTTAATTTACTGAAAGAGGGTAGGATTCTGTTTTTAAGTTCATAATAAAAAAATATCAGTTTTAGCAGGTATTCACTCTCTTCCCAGACGACCTGACAACAGTGGAATGTCAAGAAGGAGAAAGCAGTGGAATTAAGAAGTATTGCACAGCACACCTGTGCAGGGAAGTTATCTAAAACCCCCTAGCATGAATGCAATTCCAGGAGATGGGCAGAACACAAAAGCAGCCAGTGTGAAAACCAATTTTAAAAATGAAAAAAAAATAATAAAAAAAAAATCTCAGAAGGCACCAAAGTAACCAGAGAAAAAGACAAACAAACCAACTAGCCATGAGTGTCAAGGGACCTGAGAGGTTTTGCCTCTCATAGATCACAGAAAACGGACAGATGTGTTGCCTGGTTGATGTCTCAGTGGAACTGGGTGGGGGAAGATGTAGATTCGCACCCCAACCTTCACAGAGCTACACTAGGTCAAAGCCAAGTTCAGGAAATGAAACCAGTAGCATCCAAGCACTAAGAGAAGTGACTGTTTGGTACCACATTTGATTCTCATTGAGCAGCTTTTTGGTTGTGCAGATTTCAGTAGTAAATGAGCTAAAGTAGCTATTACTCTACCTTTTTCCTGTTTTAATTTTTAACCACATCAAAACTCACAGACAATCCAAGTAAAATATCCTACAATGCTTTATTTTCCTTTTTGACTCATGACTACTAAAATCTGTAAAGTTGATAAACTGTTTTCTTCCCCTTTAAATGCCTCAGCACTTCCTGATCACAAATTAATAAAAGAATTTGAAAGACAGTAATTATGTAATTGTTCTTGTACTTTTGTATCATCCCAAAACAGGAAGAACATACTCCCCTCCAAGATTATCCTCTGAGAAAACTTCTAGCTTGCAGAAACCAAATACATGCATTTCACTAATAATGCCAAAGAAGTTTAATAGTTCAGACAATCACTCACTTGATAATACCTATTTAAAAATACAATACCTTAATTCTTACAGTTTTACTGGGTTTACTATTACTTATAAAGAAGTATATTTAATAGAATATTAAAAGGCTGGAATATCAGTAACCCCATTTCACAAGTCATCCTTAGGCTGTAATAACCTTACAGAATCACTTATAGACTACCTGTTCAGCCTCACATACCCAACACAAAACCTGCTGAAGTCAACAAGCACGTTTCTCAGGAATCACACTGGGGCATGACTGGTTCTTGGTCTGTATGCTGACAGCACCGCATCAAGTTGTGCATGCTGCCTCTGCCAGGGGTTACAGGCCACAGGGCACACCCCTCCCCTCAGCCACTACCATTTCTGTCATGACTGATACCTCTAAGCCAAAGCAAACAGATGGGATCATCTTAAATAGGCAAATTTGATAGCAGTAATTAAAGATAATATCCCCATGGTGTTATTACTAGCCTTTTTCCAACGTCAAGACTGAAGCGTTACACAGTAGAATACTTGCTATGAACTGCTCTGTGTGTGTGGATTTGCCCTAATACAACCAGCTGATCTGAAATGGGAATGGTTTTACTACCCTTTGTAGGTAGCCTGAAAACTGCCTGTTCACTAGCACCGAGCCTGGCTACAGACAGTGCCACAGCAAAACCAGTCATGCTATTGCTAATTTAAAACATTTTACTTCACCTTTATCATCAAGTATTATGAAGGAAGAAATTACGTGTGAAATCTTATTCCAGAACACTCTCTGTAATCTAGCACTAGCCTGAATTTAGTCTAAGGGCACCTCCTCCAAACACAGCCTCTTCAGAAGCCAAGTGAACCTTAAAACAAGTGAAAAAAACCAAGAGATATAAAATCGTTAGTCAAGGCTCATTCCACTATCTCCCAAGGTTAAGAGTATTAGCAACAACTGTCATCCACACCATTATTCATAGCTTCATGGTCATATTTGTTCCTGTGGCCTGACACTGACTACAGGCTTAGTACACCCACTGGGTAAATGGCTAGACACATGAGAGTGAAGAATCAGGCCTATGATGTGATTACAGGACAAAACTAGTCAAATGGGTTCCTAATTTGGGGTAGAGGGAAGGAAGGGAAAGGAAGGGAGAAAACGTAAAAAAACCCAACCATATATATCTCTGAGCTGCTAATTTTAGTTCCTTAATACTTTGTCTTTCCACTTGGAATGAACTTTAAAGTAAAAAATACTTTGCAGCAGAACAATTGTGTACAGAAGAGTTTATCACTATTTAAAATATTTTAAGACAGATAAACAAGAACAGAGCAGAAAGGGATGACTCCTCACTCAGTTTTTCTGTTTATCTACTCTGAACAATTAAAGCAAATTTAAATCTTTTTTCCATGATGACTGTTGGTATCTTTGACAATGCAATAAGCAAGATCACATTTTGGCATGTCTGCAAAAGTAGAGCTGGCACAAGAACTCCCAACAACTGGTGGCAATATCTTCTTTTTCACTTACACACATTTCATCTTCTTGCATTGACTTCTAAGAGCACTGACCAAATAAACAAACACTTTGATTGCAGTTACCACAACACAGCTTTTTTAGATTTTGTTCCGTGACTCTGCACAGGTTTCATCAGCACAAAGGCTGCACCCACAAAAACTTCTGCATCTTAAATTAAACTAGTAGCAATGCTCAAATATGTACCTATCCATAATTGCATCTATTGCCATTTTTGAGACGTATTCAATATTCACTTTTTTTTTTAAGTAAAGGACTCAGACTGCAAGAATTTTGGAAAATCTGGAGCACATTTTTATTTGCTCCATCACTAGTCTCAGTGTATAGTACACTACATAGGTATATAAGATGTTTTGCAAATGCATAGGAGCAGATGATAAATACAGTAGTACCTTAAAAATATATATACTTATATATAAATATATACAATATCTTTATTTGGAATATGCCACTATTTTTTAAGAAAGTGTTTTCTGGAAGTTTCACATTACTTTATAGGGCCTAGTTTATAATCTTTTGACCCTTCAAGGTGGAACCTATATCCATCACACCTAAATAATGGTCTTACTGTTTTCCTGTA